>JAZKJV010011140.1:600000-930625 GCA_037367405.1 Ottelia alismoides | reverse complement strand
TTGTTCGAGAAACTCTATAGCACCATCCCACTCGCAGCCATGCCGGAACAGCAGAAGACGTTCTGCAACGCCACTATGGTTGGCGTATTACTTGCTGCCCTTGACCCGGAGTACGAGGCAGCACGCTCTCAGATCCTTGCGATGCCACCATTCCACCGATGGAAGAAGTCTACAGGAGGCTCAGTCGTGTACCAGTTCCATCGAATACAGCGACTCCACCTCCCTCGGCAATGGCAGTCTCCAGAGGACGAGGTAGTCTGTCCTCATTTCGTGGCAGAGGAAGTGGTGGACGTGGCCGCGGAGGTCGCATACGCTCTACATGCTCATTCTGTCGCCGTACTGGTCATTCGGAGGATACATGCTATTCCAAGCATGGCTTCCTCTTTTGCACGTGTCGCTGATCATGTTCAGGGTCCACCAGCATCTACTCCAGATCACAGGTTCGAGGAGCTAGTGGCATGGCTTCGTGATATCATGCCACAATCATCGTTAGAGGGTGCTGAAGCTTCTGATGTTGCGGCTTCAGCGTCAGCTAGTACATCTGCTTCAGCCAGTGCCTCAGGTAGTCCTTCAGTCTCGTATCATAACCATGATCTCACAGGATGGATTGTTGATTCTGGAGCCACCCATCATCTCTGTCGTGAGAGAGATATCCTGCAGTCCTATAGAGCTGTTCAGCCTGGTCGCTCTGTACTCATTGCTGATGGTACTCGTTCCCCTATCATCGGTCAGGGGGAGACGGCTTTGCTACCCTCTATGCACTTACAGAATGTTCTACATGCACCAGAATTCTCTATGAATCTCTTATCCATTAGTCAGATTACACGAGATTTGCACTGTCGTGCTATTTTTGACCCATCGTTTGTTATTTTTCAGGACATACTAACGGGCAGGGTGATTGGTTGTGGTTCTGAGCACAATGGCCTCTATCGTCTCGTACGGAACTCTTATGCTGGCGTCTCACTGCATTCCCAGGGCTCCGTATCACCATATACCTGTCATCTTCGGTTTGGTCACCTGCCGCTTTAGAAAATGCGTCACCTCCTGCCTCAGATCTCTCCAAGTTCGTCATTTCGTTGTGAATCATGTTAGTTAGGGAAGCACCATCGGTCCAGCTTCCCCAGTCGTTAGAGTCTGAGCAGTCGCTCCCCATTTGAGTTATTTCACATAGATATTTGGGGTCCCAGTCGTGTCCCAGATCATCAGGGGCACGGTTCTATTTAGTTGTGGTTGATGATTTTTCTAGAGTGTCCTGGACTTTTCTTCTTAAAAATAAATCCGAAGCAGGAAGTGTTATTCAAAATCTTATCAATGAAGTTAAAAATGTTTTTTCATCAACCGTAAAGTATATGCGTACTGACAATGCTTTGGAATTCTGCACTAGTTCCCTTGCTCATTTTCTTTCTTCTAAAGGCATTATCCACCAAACCACATGTGCATACACATCTTAACAAAATGGTGTCGCCGAACGGAAGCATCGACACTTTCTTGATATTGCTCGCACATTGCTTATTCAGAGCTATGCTCCATTAGCCTTTTGGGGAGATTCTATACTTACAACATGCTATCTGGTTAACCGCATGCCTGCTACTATTCTTGGGGAAAAGTCTCCTTTCTATCTTCTTTTTTCCTGACAAAGACTTGTTTACACTTACACCTCGGGTCTTTGGCACTGTTGCATTTGTCCACAGGTTATCTCCAGGGCTTGATAAGCTCTCTCCTAGGGCTATCAAGTGTGTTTTTGTAGGGTACTCCAGGACACAGAAAGGGTATCGTTGCTATGACCCCGTTCATGACAAGTACTATGTGAGTGCTGATGTTACATTTTTCGAACCTGTCATGTACTTCTCCCCTGTAGGTGACAGATTGGTCTCCTCTATACCCACGGATTCTAATGTCTATGTCCCTCCACCTCCAAGCCTGGGTCAATCCACTACAACACCACCACCACCACCACCTCCACCACCTCCAATTGTACCGTTTCCTAAATTCTATACAAGGCGGACATGCCCTGCTCAATCTACATGCCAACCATCCAGCATGCCTCAGGTATGTTCTGATGTTATCACTAATGATGGGTTAGATAATGCACCGTTGCAGGAGCCTTTACTACAGGAGAAGGAGCCGCCAGTCACTACACTGATAGATGATCTTGATCGACCTATTGCTCAAAGAAAGCAGAGAAGAAAATGTGCCTCATATCCTCTTGCCTCCCAGGTCTCATTTCATCGTCTCAATGGGGATTTCCAGAAGTTTGCAGCTGCTGTCTCATCCGTTGACATTCCACGGACCTATCAAGAAGCCATGAAGATTGATTGCTGGTGACTAGCTATGGAGGAGGAGATGCGTGCCTTACAGTCTCGAGGGACTTGGTCTCTAGTACCCATTCCTAAAGGTGCATCCGTGGTGAGCTGCAAGTGGGTGTTTACGGTCAAATATCATGCAGATGGACGTCTCGACAGATACAAGGCCAGACTTGTTGCACGTGGATTTACCCAAACTTATGGGGTAGATTATTTGGATACGTTTTCACCGGTGGCTCGACACTCTACTCTTCGTATCCTACTATCGGTTGATGTGGTACGTAACTGGCCCATTTTTCAGCTTGATGTCAAGAATGCTTTCTTGTATGGTGACCTGCAGGAGGAAGTCTACATGCAGCAGCCACCAGGGTTTGCTGCTGAGGGGGAGACTCAGATGGTGTGCAGACTTCATAAGGCTATCTATGGCCTCAAGCAGAGTCCCCGAGCCTAGTTCCAGAAGCTTTCCCAGCTAATTGAACGACAGGGGTTCAGAAGATCAAATGTGGACCATTCACTATTCATCCAGAAGACCCCTAGAGGTACAGTTGTTGTCATGATATATGTTGATGACATCTTGGTTACAGGAGATGATGCTTAGGGAATTGAGATAACCAAATCCCTGTTGGGAAGCCGGTTTATTACGAAGGATCTGGGCACGATACGATATTTTCTGGGGATAGAGTTTGCAAGAAATGCACAAGGGATGGTAATGACTCAAAGAAAATATGTCACAGACTTGCTAGGTGAAACAGGAATGACTAGATGCAGACCGTCAAGCACACCTATGGACCCAAGCATGAAGCTGTACGATGATTTTACTGAAGAAGTGGACAAAAGAAGGTATAGAGAGATGGTGGGTAAGCTCTTATACATTACTATAACTCGACCGGATATTGCATTTGCAGTAAACCGGGTGAGTCAATTTATGGAGCAGCCTAGGCAAGTTCATATGGATGCCTTGTACATGATATTGAGATATCTGAAGTCCTCCCCAGGCACAGGGTTGCTATTCAGGAAAGATACAGATCTGTCTATTTCAGCTTGTGCAGATGCAGACTATGCAGGATGTCCACGAGATCGTAAATCTACTTCTGGATTTGCTATCTTCATAGGAAGCTCTTTAGTTTCTTGGAAAAGCAAGAAACATACTGTTGTGGCGAGATCCGGTGTTGAATCTGAGTACAAAGCCATGGCACAAGCAAGCGCAGAGATGAAGTGGGTTAGAGCAGTCTTAGAAGATTTGAATGTAGATGTCTCCTTGCCTATGAATCTCCAATGTGACAATCAGGCAGCATTGTTTATTGCCAATAATCCGGCCTTCCATGAGAGGACAAAGCACATCGAGGTGGATTGTCATTATACTAGAGACATGATTCAGAAGGGCTTCATTTCTACTTCTCATGTCAGTTCAGAGGACCAAACTGCTGATATATTCACCAAGCCATTGCTCAGAGGACCTTTCCAGAGATGTTCTTCCAAGCTGAGCATGATAGACATCTATGCTCCATCTTGAGGGGGAGTGTAGAGGCTATATTATGTTATGATGTACTGTTATGTATTTCCTATTTATATAACGTACGTCTATGTAATTTACCCAAGGGTTTTCTCCCTATATAAGAGACCCGAGGGCTCTATGGAATAACATATCAGAGTTTCAATTACTCTAACATACGCAGTCAAGAATCCATTGAACCAAGTCTCATGATCCTCAAAGAATTAAGTCAACCAGACCTGAAGTACCTCAATTCCAGCTCCTACAAGGTTCCTGTTATTAGGTAGATTTAAGGTCCAACCAAGCTCCAATCTTCGAATTTTACTTAGATTTGTTCAATTACTAAACTCAATCCGAAAAAATGTGAATGCTATGCAAATGCTATGCAGAATGCAGAAATTATTTTTTTGATGCAATTTTCAAAGATTTTGAACTTTTTATGGATTTTTGAAAAGGATGATGCATATGCATTTTTTTATATTTTCAAAAATATTTTGCAAATGTTTTTGGTATTTTTTGTTTTATAAATGTTTTTGTGATTTTTGAAAACAAAAGATTTTGGCTAAAAATTAGGTCAAAATATTTACACAGGGATGCATTTATATTTACAAGAATTAGAGTTTTAAGAATTTACAAAGGGTTAGCAGTCAATTTTATAGATATATATAAGTAACAAAGAATTTTAATGTGATGTATATATATTCCTCAAACTTATTTGAAAAGGTTTTTTCAAATAATTTTTGCAAAATAAAGTCCAAAATAAGTTTTATAAATAATTTTTACCAACATGTACAACATTTGAAAATCATTTTGCAAAGGTTTTTCAAATAATATATATAGATTTTTCAAACTATTTTTGCAACCATTTTTCAAAACCATTTGCAAATCATTTTTCAAACATTTTAGTTCACAAAAGAAAATAAATTTTACAACTGAAAATCTTTTTACAAAGATCTAAAATATTGAATAAAATGTTTTCCAATTAGTTTTCAAAAGGATTTTTAAACTTTTTTCAACATATTGTAAAAAAAAGTTTTTACCTGATTTATTAATCAGTAGATACAAAAAGAATTTGAGGAATAACGAAGATCTTTTATTGAGTGATTTTAATGAATTTAACAGGTGTTTTTAGCCATAGTTATTAATAAAAATACAAAGTACGAGTTATGGCTAAAGTATATACGTAGTATACACAGCCCCCCTATACTTAGCTTATGTCCTCATAGATCAGAGAGAAAAGAGAAAACATAATTCGTACTGAATATAGAAAATTCTAAAGAATAACTAAATGGAGAAATAAACGGATGAGAAGTCGACTACCCCCTATACTTAGGATCAAATAGTCCTAAGTATAGCAGACTGTACACAAAGCAGGGAGGGTCAATGGTGGGAATGAACAGATCGTACTTAAACTGTCTCCCCCTATACTTAGGGTAATATAGTCCCTAAGTATAGACAAGAAGAAAAGACAATGGAGAGGATCAAAGAATGGAAGAAATCAGGATGCACATCCCCCTATACTTAGGACAGAATACGTCCTAAGTATAAAAGATTGACACGAAGGGGCAACACCTTTTCGGTAGAAAAAGAAAATAGAAAAGGAAAAGAAGAAAAGAAGAAACGAGATCAGAACATGGAAAAAGATAGAAGAGGATGTACACATCACTCCCCCTATACTTAGGGTGAAAGAGGCCTGATGAATCCGTGCTTCATCATCTCAATATATTAATCTTAGCAAAATCCTCGAGTAAAATCTCAAATAAATGTCTATAAAATTAATAAATTAACAAAATGACTCTTGTAAATAAAATACACTAATTATTGTATATTATACTATACAAAATAAATTAACCATAAAAAGGCGTAAAATAAAGGAGTTTTTCACATGTAAATAGTCCAAACTTCATGTATTTTTAATAAATTCTTTTCAACTCCTTTTTGGCTAATTCTTTCTCTGATTTGTTTACAAAAATATATAGAAAAATACAAAAATACAAAATAAATTTTATCTCAAATAAATATTCCTATATCCCAAAGAGAAAAAGCCATAAAGTCCAATTTCCCGTCCAAATTCTAGCTCCGTATGAATTCCAAATTCACCAAACTTACTTTAAAATTTAAGTTAGAAAATTATCTATCCAACGAAAGCAGTTTCATTAAAATCGGAGCTCATTTGCAGAATTTGAGTTTTGGGACCTAGATGTACATTGTATATTATGAAAATATTCATTCTTTCATCATTTTTATTACCTTTTTCTTAACTAGTAAAAATCCAAAAATATCATTGTTGTGTTGTACTTTATTTCCAGTATTTTATTTTGTTTTTATGTTATAAATATCTTATATTAAAAATACAAATAAATAAAAATTAGAAAAGTAAAAAATGTACATATGGTTTGTCTTATTTTGTAAATTCTCCGTTCTATTTTCTTTTTATTTTATTTTTTAGTAGCCTACTTTATTTTATTTTTTCCCTTTATTTATTTCTCATTCTCTACAATAACTTCTCTTCTACCACCAACTTCCATTCAGCTCTACCATCTTCTAATAACCTCCCATTCCACTCCATCTCATTCACTTTAATTTTTCTCTAACTCCCATTCTTCTTTTCTTTATATCCATCTCTTCGTCTATAGTTTTCGCATTTGCCATTCCTAGATAAAAGGAGAGAGCTCATCGAGGTTGATCGGTGATAGCGTTACACCACGATACGAAGCGACGACCTCCTTTCAGGCGAGATCCGTGGAGCGGATTCCTCGAGGCCGTTGCGCAGCCTCGCATGCTCCGTCACATGATCGAGGCCACGAAAGGAGTTTTAGCATAGCTGCTCCGCCATCTGGCGATAATTCATGTAAGTTTTCTATCTTATTTTCATTTTTTATTATCTAACGTTATTTATTTATCTTTGTCTTTATCACCTTCATTTTTTTCTTTTCATCACACCACAAACCACATCATCATCACCACCTAATCAATACCTTCCCACCAATCACCACTTGATTTTTGTTTTAAAAAAATTTAAAAAATAAAATCTAAACATTGTCACAGTAAAAAATAAAAATAAAAAAAGAAACGGGAGGAGCAACGTCGCCCCCGTCGCATGCTGCTCCCCCTCGGTCGTCGCCATTCCAGCCCCCTCCTTAGCGGCCCGCTCCTCCAGCCACAATGGCGCCGCCCACCGTGCATCACTGCCCCGCCACTCTAGCCGCGCCACCGCGCGCGGACCCCATGCCACCTGCCCCTCCCCCTCTCCGTGCGGTACTCCGCATCCCCTCCGCCCACAGTTCCTACACCTTCGTCGTCCTCGCCCACGACCGCCCCACAGCCCTTCGCGCACGGCTGCCTCAGCCCAAGTCTGCCGCTCTAACCGCTTGCAACTCACGAAGAAGAAGGTCCCATTTTTATGTAAAAATTGTATTGTTTTTATTTCATATTTTCATATTTTCAAAGTAGTCATTGTACATAATTTGCTTGTATGTTGTGCTTTCTAAATTTACACAGACACCCCTATGTTTGAATATTAATTTGGAGCTTAATTTGCAATATTTTATTCAATGAAAAATGTCATTATGTTGAGCAACTAATTCTCTACCATCTGCATATTTGTTTGGGTTTTTGTGATCTTTGGGTAATTAATTAAATTTGTTTGAGAATATTACATTTTTCACCCAGTTTGAGTTCCTAAATTCATAACTAACTCATATTTGCTCTAAAAATTCTTAAAAAAATAAAAAATGATGGCTTGTAACATGATTCAATTGATGTCCAAAGTTCATCCTAATTGGAGTTGTCATGTGCCTTAAATAAATTGTAGAGTGATTTTGATAAATGATTTTTAATTAAATTCAAACACAATATTTTTGTGAAATTTCAACTCTCCTGGATTACACATATAAATACCTTTTTGAGATAATTTGCTATATGTATGATTTGATAATATGGATTTATTAAGAATTAATTACTCACTATCACTCTGTTTTCACTAAAAAATTCATAAAAAATCATGTTTCTCGAAAAAAAATCCAAAAAAATACTCTAGCATTCTTTTATCATGTTTATGTTTCATAAAATTTTCATACTTTTGCATTCTGTTTGTGTGAAAAATTGTCAAAACTCCCATAAAATATGTGAATTTTTTCATTATTGCATTTTAATCCATAAAATTCCAAAAAAATATGTGTTGCATTTCTCACTGGATTAAGTATCTGTAAAAAAATATAATTTGGCTAAATTGAATTAATTTCATATTAAAATTATTTTGGCTAAGTTGTGTGCTTTATTATTAACTTGATCTACCTGCATTTGCATTTTCATTTATTTTTGCATTAAAAAAATACAAAAAAAATAACATTTGAAAACCTAGACCTAATTTCTCTGATTTAACTCAAAGTTGTTCCTTTGCCTCCGTGTGTTCGACCCCGGACTTACCCGGGATATAAATTTAAGCCGAGACACTCTTCATGGAGATTCCTCTCCCGGTTCTGAACGATTTGTTAAGTACCCGTATTACAACGAGTGCAAATTAAACCACGTACTGAGTGGATCAATCAGATGGTGTTGTTGTCAGGGAGGCAAACTACTTAGGGTTTAATTTAGAAAATTTGATTTAGGTTTTCTCTTACTCGGGTAGTCTGACCCCCGAGCCATCTTGTATTTATTCCATTTTTCCTCAATTATTTCTCTGCTATTTTTTGCATATATTATATTGTTTATCTCTCTAACATAAATTTTATTTTCCTTGCGAGGGCCCGGTGAACTTGGAGTGCATCGGAGGGCGACGGACGTGACGCACACCGACTGCTGAAGATCAAGGAGAATTAATTTATCCTTGGAGAGCAATTCATTTTTTGTAAATTTTTGTAATTATTGTGTTGTAAAAAATTAGGTAATTTTTTCTTTCTAGCGGCTCTTGTTTAAGATCTCGTGCTTGTATCCAGACTGGACATTTGACCCGTTCGTGGTTGTGTGGTTGCTTGACATAGAATAGGACTTGTACTCATGGATCTTAGAGCATTTTTTTAGAATACCTTTATTTCTTGTGCCCGTAATGTTGAGGATCACACATCACTTTCAACGAGACGTACTTAGACGACAGAGCTATTAGTTCAAATTATATCGTTCATCACTCGCTAATAGAACTGCATGTCTAGGAATGGTTTTCTCGTTTGCATTCATAAGTATAAAAATTCAATTCTGCCTTGCATCCTGCTTGTAGAGCGCGAGGATCATTGTAGGTCTCCTGAACTGGGCATGCATCATTGATTTCAGTATTTGCATCGGTTTTTCTCGACTCCCTTCCCCCTTGGTTTTTGAAACTTAAGTTAAAAGGAAATCAGGACTGATCGTTAGACCTGTTGTGTTTGGTGGATTAATCAAGTGATAACCGAACTTAAAATCGAGACTGCTAATCAGAGTTGACCACAAAAATTGACTAAAATTAACACTTGTTTTGGGAGAGCAAAATCCTCATTGTATGCTTGGCTATTGTGATTGTTGAGAGGTGAGGACACATCCCTAGGATAGTGCCTAAAACCTACTTATTAAGCCTTGCGTAATTGGACTTATATCTTGATTTATCATCTAAATAAAATTGAAAAGATAAACGGGACTCTTGTGGCCATCACTGTGTTGAGTAGGTGAACTCAGGGTTTGCTCTTGTGTTTGTTTGTTTTGTGTGTTATTCGGTGCACTTGCACGTTTTCTCCCTCGATCTGCTTCATTCTCCCATCTCCCTTCCAAGATGTCAGAATATTGGTCATCATATCCAAGTCACTCTTATTCGACCATATTCCGACCATCTCCACCTCTTATTCCTCATCATACCCACACCCTGACCATGAAGTCAGAACTTCGACTGACTTCTCCACTTCTTCGTCCTTCTCACCTACCCCACATTCTTACACCCTTGACCCACATCCACTCTGGATTGACTCATCATATTCTTGTTCGCTTGCTGGAATTAAGGAACAAATCAAATACCAAGCGACTGCTGAAATGAATGATTGGTAGAATCAGTTGCCCCCACGGATATCATTTTTACCTCGAGTTGGGACCAGACAACAATTGACCTATACACATCCTGGTTTGATCTTAGGGTACAATGTGATCGACCAAACAGATCGAATGGAGAGGCCTGTACTACATGATATTCCTGACTTGATTGACATGAGTGATCAAGCCAACATTGACTAGCCTTCATATCAACCATTCGGAGAGCCAACATATATAGGGGATTGGATTCATGCAACTGATTTACAGACCCCTGTCTACTAACTCCACCTTATGAGGATCAAACCAACATCTTCCATATAGACGGGCCATACTCAACCCAGCATTACGTGCTTGAGTCAAGGTGTGTTGAGTATAAGAGCCCGAGTTCTCAACAATATCCTCTAATTGCGCAGACTTTTCTCATGAGGTGTCATGAGAACTTATTGGAGGATGGCATTTATAGACCGATCAAGAGTCCAGGTAGGGATGTGGATCATGGATTTCATGGATTGAATCTTAAAACCTGGAAGACACTGAATTGACCACATGTCATGTACAACTGGAGTCCCTTCTACCTCCCTCTTCTACTAACCACTTTTCCTACAAACTTGAGTCTGTACATTCTTCTATTCCTCCTTCACCAATTAAAAAGACCAAAAAAATTGAAAACCAAAAAATATCATAAAAATTGAAAAAGGAAAAGATCTAAAAAAATCGGATCCTGCAGTTAGGGAAGCACTTGATAGAAAGTTGATTTTTGAACTTCCCTTAATAATGGCCATTGAACACTTTCCCGACCTTAAAAGATTTGTGAGAAATAAATTGATGCCTAAAAGGTCGGGCAAGAAGAGGACAAGGACCAAACATGTAGTGTCTATGGCCACCTCTTTGGTGATAGGGAGAAAAACCAAGAGACATAGAGCGAATCGGATGCCTAGGTTTGATTGTGAAATCAAAGATACCACCTTCACCCATGCAAGAATCGATGATGACTCACTAATTAATATCCTCCCGACCTCAGTGTTTGCCAAGATCAAACTCGGATCTGCCAAGAAGTCAAGAGAGACCGTTCAGTTGGTTGATTGGTCCATTAAACGATCGAGAGGAACCATTTCAGTCATCATTACCTTCTAAGGTGCTCTACTACAGATAGACTTCACGATCATTGTTGTTGACCACCGAGGAGAGTTCACTCAGTCTCTGATCATTCTCAGGAAGCCGTTCTTAGCCTTGGCTAAGGCAACTATAGAGTGTGAGACTCGGGAGATCGATTTCACTACATTGGGAGCACTCCGACCTCACCCCATCTTTAAGGACACACGATATTCTAATGTAACATGTAAAGTCGCAGACAGTGTGACCTCCGAGAGACAGTTGAGTCACGTCTTTCTATTACACCTGAGATACCGATTGTACATACGACCAATGGTTCAGAGACTCCCTACACCTCCACACTGCCCACTTCTTGCATCACCGCCACCATGACAGCTTATAGAGAGGACTCACAATCAGAAGCTGCTCCTGAGTCGGACACAATCATTTCCGATTTCCTTAAGTTTTTAGAAGTTCCGACGCATGAGCCGATAAATGCCCAGCCAACTGAGAACACCATGCCATACCAGCAATGTGTACTGACCCTGCAGGAGTATTACAATGCATATGGTGACTCATCTGATGATGAGCCTCTGGTCAGTACCTCACACACACCACATCTTGGACCTACAACAAAAAGACAACTGGGACCAAATTGACCAATCTCGATAAACCGGTTGCTCCATCTCTACTCGGTCATATGGTAAGAAGAAGACGGGTATTGATTCATCGAGGTGTTCCCCCCGAACTCCTCAAGATGTATAAATCTCCTCTTCCTCTTGATGCTTCAGGTTCTAGAAAACCGGCTAAGAATGTTGCCTTCGATATACCAGAGAAGGAATTTTTTGAGGAGTCCTCATCAGGTCCGGATGAGGTGATCTATATGAGTGAGCTCAGTTCGGTTGTTCTGAAGCCATATTTGAGCAAGCAGCCGTGTGTCAGTCCTCGTTGGATGTTCCCTACACCTCACTATTATTCTTCTGAGGATGATTCTCAAAGCGACACGTGTATACTACCCACCCCCTCACTCCCGCAAGAAGGTCTGTTATAAACCTTCTTTATCCTTGTATATTCTCACTCCTCGTTGTATAGTTTTTTTCTTCTTCTTTTTCTTTTTCCCTCCTCCCCCGTGATTCGCATCACTCGCCCCAGTTCCGTATCGTTTTCATTTTGTGGTTGTACTTAGGATGACTTATCCTAAGTATAGGGGCGTGAGTGACCCGGTTTGCTCCGTCTCTCCTTTTTATTTTCTTTTTGTATATTCTTTCCCATCCTCATCAGTCCCCCATTCTTGTGTTCTTTCCAATACTTAAGCTGACCAGAGACTAAGTATAGGGGGTGATGCCCGTTGTGTATTATCCACACTCTTATATTCTTTTTCACTTCTATTCTTTTCACCCACTTATACTTAGTACGAGTTATGGCTTTTTGTCACCCAGTGCCATGAGGACATAACACATGCTAAGTATAGGGGAGTTTGTATATATTACATATATACTTTACCCATAGCTCGTACTTTAGCGTATTTTAGTATATTTTATAAAATAATTACGGGATGGGTAAAATTGATTTATAAAAAGTAAAACGAAAAAAATTCTTCTTTTTCAAAAAAATATTTATTAAAAAAATCTCTTTTTCTCAAAATTTTTTTTTAAAAAACTCTTTTCTTTCTTTAAAAATGTGTCTTTTTAAAAAAACTTTTGAAAAAAAACAAACCATCTTTCTTCCTTTCCTTTCTTTTTAAAAAATCAAAAAATCAAAATCACAAAAAACCCTAGCTGATGAGTTGCTTTAGTCCCTAATACTTACACTTTCACACAAGACGAGTGAAGTTCAAGAACACTTGATTTATGAGGTCTTGAGATTTTGAGTTAGCCAGCCTTAGTCATTAGGGTCTTTGACTTAGTTATTCGTATTTCCCTAGTTTGAAAGATTTGTGTGCTATATTTCATACTTAGTCTCTACCTTAAGAATATGATCAGCACTTCACATACACGACTGCAGTTGTGATGAGATGAGTTTAAATTTCACTTGAGGAATTGGGATGAGGGATTTGAGTTTGGACCTAATTTGATGATACTCGAGGACGGGATAAAATCAATGAAGGCTTCATGAAACCTGAGTGTAAGCACCTTTAGCCAGTATGAGAATATGGTTCTTATACTAATCTCTTGACATTTATCTAAGTGCCAGGGTGTGAAAAAAAATGTTGATCAGTGTGCGCCAACTCTTGGTAAAAGCAGTGGAGCTAGCCAAAAACAATACAAAGAAATATCAATGTTGAAAAAAAGCTCTCACCATACAAAGTCAATTATCAAAGAACTTCCACCAAAGGCGAGTGCTCCCAACCATTTCAAAGTGCCCACTTGGACCACCACTATTAGGACCAGGAGTTGGGTTAGCACTAAAAAAAGGCTCTGCATCATAAATTCTACAAGTCTGGGTGTAGAAGGTATAACCGATACTCAAAAAAGGCACACCCCGGTGTACTCCTAGGAAAACAAGTGCAGACGACTCCAACTTATCTTGACGGACATACTGGTCAACAACAAAAAATGTTGAGTTAATAAGGTACTCGAGAGGATCCTTGTTCCAATGAGAGGGAGAGAAGAAATGACACAATCATATGCCCTCCATCAACTGGCCTTCCATCTGCACTTTTAAGTCTGACAACTAAAGAGACGGTGGATTGGATGCAAGAAATGATTTATTCTCTAGTGGTTCTTAGGAGAGTCTCTTGGAATGGAACCTTGGGTGATGTTGCGACTCTACTCTTGTAGTTGCAGTCAACACTTAAGTCATATCCCTACTATATATGTATACAGAGAGAGTCTTATGATTAGGGAAATTGGATACCTTTTGACCAGAGCTTCGTTCATCTTAGAATTTTAGGATCTCCAAAACCGAGAGTCCATGAACAGATCAAATCTTATACTCACATGCACAGTCAGGGGTTATCCCAACTTATTTATTCTTTATTTGTTTGAGGACTAGCAAAGTTTAAGTATAGGGGGTAATGAATATGCGATTCATCATCTCAATATATTAATCTTAACAAAATTCCTGAGTAAAATATAAAATAAATATCTATAAAATCAATAAATTAACAAATTAACTCTTGTAAATAAAATGCACTAATTATTGTAAATTATATTGTACAAAATAAATTAACAATAAAAAGCCGCAAAATAAAGGAGTTTTCACCTGTAAATAGCCCAAACTTCAAGTATTTTTAATAAATTCGTTTCAACTCTTTTTTGGCTAATTCTTTCTCCGATTTGTTTATAAAAATGTATAGAAAAATACAAAAATGCAAAATAAATTTTACCTCAAATAAATACTCCTAGATTCCAAAGAGAAAAAGGCGTAAAGTCCAACATCCCGGCCAAATTCCCGCTCCGTATGAACTCCAAATTCACCAAAATAACTTTTAAAGTTTAAGTGAGAAAATTATCTATTCAATGAAGGGTTTCATTAAAATCGAAGCTCGTTTGCAAAATTTGAGTTTTGGGACCTAGACGTACATTGCATATTATGTAAATATTCATTCTTTCTTCATTTTTTATTTCCTTTTTCTTAACTAGAAAAATCCAAAAATATCACTGTTATGTTGTATTTTATTTTATTTTTATGTTGTAAATATTTTTTATTAGAAATACAAAAAAAATAAAATTAGAAAAGTAAAAATGTACATATGGTTCGTCTTATTTTGTAAATTCTCAATTCTATTTTCTTTTTATTTTATTTTTTAGTAGCCTACTTTATTTTATTTTTTTCCCTTTATTTATTTCCCATTCTCTACAATAACTTCTCTTCTACCATCAACTTCCATTCAACTCTACCATCTTCCAATAACCTCCCATTCCACTCCATCTCATCCACCTTCATTTTTCTTTAACTCCCATTCTTCTTTTCTTTATATTCATCTCTTCATCCACATTTTTTGAATCTGCCATTCCTAGAGAAAAAGGAGACAGCTCATCGAGGTTGATCGGTGACAGCATTCCACCATGATACGAAGCGACGACCTCCTTTAAGGCGAGATCCGCGGAGCGAATCCAGGCCGCTACGCAGCCTCACACGCTCCGCCACATGCTCGAGGCCACGACAAAAGTTCAACGTAGTTGCTCCGCCATTCGGCAACGATTCAGGTAAGTTTTCTATCTTATTCTCATTTTTTATTATCTAACATTATTTATGTATCTTCGTCTTTATCACCTTCATTTTTTTCTATTCATCACACCACAAACCACATCATCATCACCACCTAATCAATACCTTCCCATCAATCACCTTTTGATTTCTGTTTTTAAGAAACTAAAAAATATAACATCAAAACATTGCATTAGTAAAAAATAAAAAAAATAAAAAAATCAACGAGAGGAGCAACACCGCCCCCACCGCCCGTTGCTCCCCCTCAGCCGTCGCCGCTCAGCTGCCCTCCTCGGCGGCCCGCTCCTCCAACTACAGCGGCGCCGCCCACCGTACGTCACCACCCCGCCTCTCCAGCCATGCCACCGCGTGTGGACCCCGTGCCACCTACGACCCCCCCTGTGCGATGCTCCACACCCCCTCCTCCGGTAGTTCCCACCGAGCCGTATGACCTCCCTCCACCCGTAGTTCCTACACCTTTGTCGGCCTCGCCCGCGACTGCCCTGCGGCCCTTCGCGCACGGCTGCTGCAGCCCAAGTCCACCGCCCTAACGGCCTGCAACTCACGAAGAAGAAGTTCCCATTTTTTATTTTTTTATTTATGTAAAAATTGCATTGTTTTTATTTCATGATTTCATATTTTCAAAATAGTCCATGTCATAGTCTGCTTGTATGTTGTGTTTTCTAAATTTGCACGGACACCCCTATATTTGAATATTAATTTGGACCTCAATTTGCATAGTTTTATTCAATGAAAAATGTCATTGTGTTGAGTGACTAATTCTCTACCATCTGGATATTTGTTTGGATTTTTGTGATATTTGGGTAATTAATTAAAATTGTTTGAGTGAAATATTACATATTTTACCCAGTTTAAGTACCTAAATTCATATCTAACTCATGCTTGCTCCAAAAATTCTTAAAAAATTAGAAATCATGCTTTGTCTTGGAGTTGTCTTGTGCCTTAAATAAATTGTAGAGTGATTTTGGTAAATAATTTTTAGTTAAATTCACACATAATATTTTTGAGAAATTTCAACTCTTCTGGATTGCTCATATAAATACCTTTTTGAGATAATTCGCTCTCTGGATGAATTGATAATGTGGATTTATTAAGAATTAATTACTCACTATCACTCCATTTTCACTAAAAAATTCAAAAAAAATTCATATTTTCTCGAAAAATTCCAAAAGAAATTAATGTAGCCTCCTTTTATCATGTTTATATTTCAATAAAATTTTCATAATTTTGCATTCTTTTTATATGAAAAATTGTCAAAAATCCATAAAAAGTGTGTATTTTTTCATTATTGCATTTTAATCCATAAAATTCCAAAAAAATGTGTGTTGCTTCTATAAAAAATATAATTGGGCTAAATTGAATCAATTTCATATTAAAATTAATTTGGCTAAGTTGTGTGTTTTCTTATTAACTTGATCTACCCGCATTTGCATTTTCATTTATTTTTGCATTAAAAAGATACAAAAAAAAACCATTTGAAAACCTAGACCTAATTTCTCTGATTTAACCCAAAGTTGTTCCTTTGCCTCCCTGTGTTCGACCCTGGACTTGCCCGAGATATAAATTCAAGCCGAGACACTCTTAGTAGAGATTCCTCTCTTGGTTCTGAACGATTCGCTAAGTACCCGTATTACAACGAGTGCAAATTAAACCACATGCTCAGCGGATCGACCAAGGCCTAAGTATAGGCCAACAACATGAGTGATGAAATGGAACGAAGACTGAATACTCGGCTCGTCTACCCCCTATACTTAGGACATAGTACGTCCTAAGCAAGGCACACATGAGAATGGGGTAGATGAGCAAAATGGAAGATGCACAGAGGTACACAAAAGCGAATATACAATAGAGTGGATATATAGAGGTCAAGAAGGTTGAAAGCGAACCTTCATGCGAGATCGTTGAGGGATGGATATGACAAGGTGCAGGTCGATATCAGGGTCCATAGTGGACGGAAGCCGATCAGGATCGACCTGGTGAGGATCCTCAGTGGTCCTTGGGTGAGAAGGAACAGACGGGTCAGTGAAAGTAGTATGGGTAGGTCTGGCCTTGGGTGTCTCGCTAATATCAAAGTGAAATGGGATGAACTCATCATCATCAGAAGAAGTAGAGTCAAGGTCATCCTGCGAGGTGTCTCCTAAGTCAAAACCAAAAGGAACGAATTCATAGGTGGAAGTAGTAGAATCATGTTCGTCCTGAAAAGTCTCAAACGGGTCATCATCTCTATCAAAAGGCCAAAATTCCTGAATAAATGCAACAAGATCATATTTGGCCTTTTCAGTCTCATCTGAATCTAAGTGAACAAGAACTAAATCTTCCCTCCGCTTTAGGGTATCAATCGTGTAAATCTCACGGATGTCATCAACACATCGCCAAACACCATAAAAAGGAACTCTAAGGTCCATGTTTTATGAGTCTTCCTCCATGGGGAGGAATTCTAGGGTCTCAATGTAGTCCAGCATGTAACAAAAGTCTCTGATCATCTCATCAAGGTCATGGTCCCTGGGGTCAGCTAGAATAGGAAGTCACATCAGGTGTAGCTCTCTGGTCAAAAGTAAGTGCAGTGATGAACACTTCGCTCTTGTCAACAGAACGTAAGTGAGATGGGTCACGTGAGGTGACAACTCAGACCAATATGTAAATACGAAGAGTTCAGGGAGTTATTTTTGCAAAATACACAGAAATATAACAAAGGTCGATGAATGTTTATAGACTAATTAACAAATCCAGAAACGAGCTGGGTGAATATTGCAAAATATCCAACTCTAAGGCAGGCACGGACGGCTGGATGCGCATGACTTGCCACGCTGATGAATCCACGATTCATCATCTCAATATCTTGATCTTAGCAAAATCCACGAGTAAATTCCCTAATAAATATCAATAAAATCAATAAATTAATAAAATTACTTTTGTAAATAAAACACACTAATTATTGTATATTAAATTGTATGAAATAAATCAACACTAAAAAGCCGCAAAATCAAAGGAGTTTTATACCTGTAAATAGCCCAAAACTTCATTTATTATTAATAATTTCATTTCAACTCCTTTTTGGCTAATTCTTTCTCTAACTTGTATATAATAATGTATATAAAAATACAAAAATACAAAATAAATTTTACCTCAAATAAATGCTCCTAGATCCCAAAGAGAAAAAGCCGTAAAGACCAACTTCCAAGCTAAATTCTCGCTCCGTATGAACTCCAAATTCACCAAACTCACTTTTAAAGTTCAAGTTAGAAAATTATCTATCCAACGGAAGTAGTTTCATTAAAATCGGAGCTCGTTTGCAAAAGTTGGGTTTTGGGACCTAGATGTACATTGTATATTATGTATATATTCTTTCTTTCTTCATTTTTTATTTTATCTTTCTTAATTACTAAAAATCCAAAAAAATCATTGTGGTCTTGTATTTGGATTGTACTATTTTATTGCATTTTCCTATTGTACATAGCTTTTATTAAAAAGACAAAAAAATATAAAAAGAAAAGCAAACAAAAAAAATGTACATGTTGTATATCTTCTTTTTATAAATTCCCCACTCTTTTTCTTCTCTTTTTTTTATTTTCTCTTTTTAGTAGCCTACTTTATTTCATTTCATTTTTATTTATTTAATAACATTCTCAACAATAACTTCCCTTTCTCCATTAACCTCCAAGTCTTCTTTCAACTCCCATTCCACCCCACATTCTTCATCTAACTCCCATTCAACTCCACCAATAATCTAACTTCTCATTCAACACCACCACCTCTCTAACTCCCATTATTCATCTCTTTATAATCATCTCCACATCCACATTTTTCCCCCATCCACCATTCTTATAGAATAAGGAGAGAGCTTGGAGTGTTTTGTTGGTGACAGCGGCGAAGCATCGTCCTCAAGCGACGACCTCCTTCAGGTGAGATCCGCGGAGCTCCGCTTCGCGTCACGAGTTCCCCGTCGAGCTCGCGTAGCTTCTCCGATTTTCATTTCGCCAATCGGATCGAGGCGACGACAGGAGTCCAGCGTAGCTGCTCCGCCAATCTGGCGAAGACCAGGTAAGTATTCCTCATCATCCTCTTGTTTTCTTATCTTATCTAATATTTTATTTCTTTGTTGTTTTATCACACCATTTGTTTTTTTTTCCCATTTGTTTAGTCTATCATCATCACCACCACCCACCCACCTCATCATTTTTTTCCCATCATTTTTTAAATTTGTTGCATTCTCTCTTTAAACAAAATTAAAAAAATTATTAAAATCTAAAAAAAATTATTAGAACAGCAAAAAGAAAAGCAAAAAAAAATAAAAAAAAATAAAAAAAATTTGCAGGGAAGCAGCAGCCCACGGCCGCGCCCCCCTGCATCTCCACCCGCGCCTCACACAGGCCGCCGCCGCGGGCGGCGCCACCAGCAACGCGCGGCCAACCGTGCGGCCGCACCGCCTCCTCCTCCGCCCTGCGGCAGCGCGCGGCCTGCCACCCTCCGCCACAGAAGCCAGCCGCCGCCCCTATTCTCCGCCTGAAGTCGCGCGGCGGAGCCGCCCGCCCCCCTTCCTCCTCGCCCTCCGCCGCGCCACCGCGGCGACCAGCTGCCGTCTCCGCCAAGCTTCCCGCGCCACCGCGCCCCCCCACGAGTCGCAGCCGGTGCCCCTCCCTTGTTGGGTTCTTCATTCCACCGACAACCAAGGAAGAAGAAGGTCCTTTCCCTTTCTCATTTTTTTATTGTACAAATTGCATATTTTCCCCTATTAGTTCATGTAATTACTAAGGTACCCCCGTGAACAATTGATGTTGTTTAGTTTCATTTCTGACTTGTACGGATACCCCTATGTTTGACTTTACATTTGGACATTGATATTACATCTTTTGATTCAAAGAAAAATTCATGTATGTTGAGCAACTAATTCTCTACATTGTAGATATTTATTTATATTTTTGTGGTCCTTGGGTAATTAATTAAAAATGATTAACTGAAATTTTGCATAGTTTACCCATTCTGTGCTATTAAATTAATATCTCACAAACGGTTGCTCTAAAAATTCCACAAAAATTATATGTGATGCCTTGATATGTGATGTAATTACTGTCCAAATTTCACATCTATTGGAGTTGTATTGTGCCTACAATAAATTATTGAGTGATTTTCGTATTTGATTTTTAATTAAATCCACATACATCCTTTTCACGAAATTTCAAGTCTCCTGGATTAATCATCTAAATATCTACTTGAGATAAATCACACTCTGATTAATTTGATGACGTGGATTTAATAGGAATTAATTGCTTACTATCACTCTGTTTTCACTAAAAAATCATAAAAAATTCATACTTTGTCAAAATATTCCAAAAAAATTACTGTTGTCTCTTTGCATCATGTTTTTTCATTCCAGTAATTTTTTCATAATTTTTGCTTATTGTTTGTGTGAAAAATTTGCGAAAAAACCATAAAAAGTGTGCATTTTTAGTTATTGCATTTTAACCCCTAAAATTCCAAAAAAATGTGTTTTGTTTTCATCTCTGGATTAGGACTCTAGGAAAAATACGAATTGGCTAATTTGGACTTCTTTTCCATTAAAATTAATTTGGCCTTGTTGTATGTTTTCTTAGTGTTGTAATTCACCCGCATTTTGTTTTTGGCTTTCTTCTTGCATTAAAAAATCTAAAAAAATACCGTTTGGATATCTAGATCTTAAATTTGTAAATTAACCTCGAAGTTGTTCCTTTGCCTCCCTGAGTTCGACCCCGGACTTGCCCGGGATAAAAATTAAGCCGAGACACTCTTCACGGAGATCTTCTCTCGGTTCTGACCGAATCGCTAAGTACACGTGCTACAACGTGATCAAATTAAACAACGTATTCAGCGATCCATCTTTATGTAAGGAGAGCCTAGTTCCCTGAGTTGAATCGGTGACAGCGACGCAACCGCGGTCGAGCGACGACGGCCCTCTCTCCGGTGTGATCCGTTGGCTTTTTGGCCAACATCGCAGCCGCAACCGCGCGCTGCTCGAGCTCATCGCACGCCGGCGATTCGAGCGAAGACCGTGCTCACGAGAGCACTCCATAGGCGACCATCTCCATCGTAGGTAAATTTTCCCTTCATTTTATAACCGTTGTTATTTTCTCAAATTTTTTTTTCACCATCATCATTTCATTACATCCCCATTTGTTTAATTTACCTTCATCTCCATCACCGTCATCATCATATCATTTTCATCCCCCTTCTTTTTGTGTACATATGTCTAAAGAAAATTTAAAAAATTTAAAAATTTAAAACAAAAAAAGGTTATTTTATTACCACCCACATCACACCATTTTTTTTCTCTCTAGTTCATCATCATCACCACCAACTCATCTTATATTTTTTTTCTTTAATTATATTCCCTGTTTAATCAAAATTAAAAAAAATTAAAAAAAAAGAGAAGAAAATATCCCTTTTATTACAGCAGAAAATTATAAAAAAAATTAAAAAAAAAACAAAAAAAAACTTCCGCAGCAGCGGTGGGGGAGAACCCATCGCCGCCGCCCCTCCTCCCCCATCAGCAGGAGCTCCGCCCTCCAGCCGGCCGCGGCCCCGCGCCGCCCCCACGCCGCCAGGCCCCCTCTAGTGCGGCGCCACCGCCGCCCACCTGCCCGCGTCCTCGCGGCACCTCCTTTCAAGCCGCCGCCGCCTCCAGCGCACGGCCGTCTCCCTCGTGCCACCGCACTCCAGAGCTCTCGGCCGCCGTCGCCACCCCCTCGCGACACCTCCGCCGACCGCCACGCGCCGTCTCCTCCTTACGGCTGCGCGCGACCGCCGCCGCCGCCCACCACCCAGTTGGGTTCAGCCCCCATCGTGCAAGGAGGAAGAAGAAGGTCTATCTCCTTTTCTTTTTTTTTTAATTGTAAAAATTGCATGTTTTATTTCACATGTTTTTGTAATTATAATTACGTCCCTGTCCATAATAAGTTGCTTTGTAATTTCAATTTCCAGTTTGCACAAATACCCCTGTATTTCCTTATTAATTTGGATCTTGTTTATGCATCATTTTGGTCAATGAAAAATGCCTTTGTGAAGAGCAACTAATTGTCTACAATTTGAGTATTTATTTGGATTTTTATGTTACATGGGTAATTAATTAAAAATGATTAACTGAAACTTTGCATATTTTACCCATTCCGTGCTCCTAAATTAATATCTCACACATAGTTGCTCCAAAAATTCCATAAAAATTACATATGATGCCTTGATATGTGATGTAATTACTATCCAAATTTCACATCTATTGGAATTGGCTTGTGCCTACAATAAATTATTGAGTGATTTTCGTATTTGATTTTTAATTAAATCCACAGACATCCTTTTCATAAAATTTCAAGTCTCCTGGTTTGCTCATCTAAATACCTACTTGAGATAATTTGCAAGTTGATTAATTTGATAATGTGGATTTAATAGAAATTATTTACTCACGATCACTCTGTTTTCACTAAAAAATTCATAAAAAAATCATAACTTGTTAACGGCGCGACGTGGCCGGGGAGGCAAACGGCTTAGGGATTAGTTTAAAATTTTAGATTTAGATTTTCATTTACTCGGGTAGTCTGACCCCCGAGCCACTTGTATTTATTCCATTTTTTGCAATTATTTATTTTTATATTTTTGTATATATCTTGTTGTTTATCTCTCTAACATAAATCTTTGTTTCCTTGCGAGGGCCCGGTGGACTTGGAGTGCATCGGAGGTCGACGGACGCGACGCGCGCCGACTGCTGAAGAGCAAGAAAATCAATTTATTTTCGAGAGAATTTTTATAAATTTTTGTAATTATTGTGTTGTAATAACTTAGGTAATTCGCTCTTTCCAGCGGCTCTTGTTTGAGAGCTCGCATTTGTATCCGGACTGGACTTTGGACCCTCTTGTGGTCGTGTGGTTGCTTGACGTAGAATAGGACTTGCACTCGCGGCTCTTAGAGCATTTTATTAGAATATCTTTATTGCTTGTGCTCGTAACTTTTAGGACCACACACCACATTTAACGAGACGCACTTAGACCGCTGGACTATTAGTCAAATTTAACTTGTTCATCACTCGCTAATAGAACTGCTTGTCTAGGAACGGTTTCTCGTTTGCATTCATTTAGTATAAAATTTCAATTCTGCCTTGCATCCCGCATGTAGAGCGCGAGGATCACTGTAAGTCTTCTGAACTGGGCATGCATCATTGATTTCATTATTTGCATTGGTTTTTCTCGACTCCCTCCTCTTGGTTTTTGAAACTTAGGTTAAAAGGAAATCGGGACTGACCGTTAGGCGTGCTTTGTTTGGTGGACTAATCAAGTGATAACCAAACTTAAAACCGGGACTGCTAATCAGAGTTGACCAAAAAAAACTGATTAAAACTAACACTTGTTTTGGGAGAGTAAAACCCTCATTGTATGCTTGGCTAATTGTGATTGTTGAGAGGTGAGGACGCATCCCTAGGATAGTGCCCAAAACCTACTTTTGAGCCTTGCGTAATTGGATTGATATCTTGATTTATCACCTAATTAAAACTGAAAAGATAAACGGTCGGACTTTTGCGACCATCACTGTGTTGAGTAGGTGAACTCAGGGTTTGCTCTTGTGTTTGTTTGTTTTGTGTGTTATTCGGTGCACTTGCACGCTTTCTTCCTCGATCCGCTTCATTCTCCCATCTCCCTTCCAAGATGTCAGAATTTTGGTCATCATATCCAAGTCATCCTTCTTCGACCATATTCTGATCATCTCCCACCACTTATTCCTCTTCATACCCACACCCCAACCGCGAAGTCAGAACTCCGACTGACTTCTCCACTTCTTCGTCCTTCTCACCTACCCCACATTCTTGCACCCCTGACCCACAACCACCCTGGATTGACTCACTATGTTCTCGACCGCTTGCTGGAATCAAGGAACAAATCGAAGAGCAAGCGACTGCTGAGATTAATGATTGGCATAATCAGTTGACCCCACATATCTCATTTTCACCTCGAGTTGGGACAGAACAACAATTTTCATATACACATCCCGACTTGACCTTAGGGTACAACATGGACGATCAGACAAACCGAATGGACAGGCCTGCACCGTACGATCTTCCTGAATTGATTGACCTGAGTGATATAGACCACATTGACCAACCTTCATAACACCCATTCGGAGAGCCGACATATACAGGGGATTGGATTCATGCGACCGATCTACAGACTCCCTGTCTACTGACTCCGCCTTATGAGGCTCCGACCAACAACTGCCATACATATGGGCCATACTCAACCCAGTATTGCACACCCGAGTCAAGGTGTGTTGAGTATAAGAGCCCGAGTTCTCAGCAGTATCCTCCAATTGCGTCGACTTCTCTCATAAAGTGTCATGAGAACTTATTGGAGGATGACATTTGTAGACCGATCAAGAGTCCAGGTATAAATGTGGATCGTGGATTTCGCGGATTGAATCTTGAAAACCTGGAAGACACTGGATTGACCACACGTCATGTACAGCTGGAGTCCCTTCTACCTCCCTCTTCTACTAACCACTTTCCCTCCAAATCAGAGTCTGTACATTCTCCTAGTCCTCCTTCACCTACCAAAAATACCATAAAAATTGAAAAAGGAAAAGATCTAAAAAAATTGGATCCTGCGGTTAGGGAAGCATTGGATAGAAAGTTGATTTTTGAGCTTCCCTTAATAAAGGCCATTGAGCACTTTCCTGACCTTAAAAGATTTGTGAAGAGTAAATTGATGCCTAAAAGGTCAGGCAATAAGAGAACAAGGACTGAGATACATATAGTGTCTATGGCCACATCTTTGATAATAGGGAGAAAAACCAAGAGCCGCAGAGTAAAGCGGTTACCTAGATTTGATTGTGAAATCAAAGATACCACATTCACCCATGCAAGAATCGATGACGACTTACCTATTAATATCCTCCCGACCTCCGTGTTTGCCAAGCTCAAACTCGGATCTGCCAAGAAGTCAAGAGAGATCATTCAGTTGGCAGATCGGACCATTAAACGGTCGAGAGGAACCATTTCAGTCATCGTCACTTTTCAAGGTGCTCTACTAGAGATAGACTTCACGATCATTGACATTGAGAACCGAGGAGAGTTCACCCAGTCTCCGATCATTCTTGGGAAGCTGTTCTTAGCCTTGGCTAAGGCAACTATAGATTGTGAGACTCGGGAGATCGATTTCTCTGCATTGGGAGCACTCCGACCTCACCCGATCTTTGAGGACACACGATATTCCAAGGTAACCCGTAAAGTTGCAGACAGTCGCGACCTTCGAGAGACAGTTGAGTCCCATCTCTCTACTACACCTGAGATACCGACTGTCCAGACAACCATTGGTTTAGACACTTCCTACAACCACACACCGCCTACTGCTTGCACCACCACCACGACAGCTTCTAGAGAGGACTCAAGACCAGAAGCTATCAGTGAGTCGGACATGACCTTTGTGGATTGCCTTGATCATTTCGATGATCCGACACAAGAACCCAACAACGTCAAGCCAACTGAGATCACTGTGCCTTATCAGAGACGTGTGCCAACCCTGCAGAAGTATTACAATGCATATGGTGACTCATCTGATGATGAACCTCTGGTCAGAACCTCACACACACCACATCCAAGACATACACCAAAGGAGACAACTGGGACCAAATTGACCAATCTTGATAAATCGGTTGCTCCATCCTCTAGTCGGTCATCTGGTAAGAAGAAGACGGGTGTTGATTCCTTGAGGTGTTCCCCCGAACTCCTTAAGACGTATCAATCTCCTCTTCCTCTTGATGCTTCAGGTTCTAGAAAACCGACTAAGAAGGTTACCTTCGATGTTTCAGAGAAGGAACTTTCTGAGGAGTCCTCATCAGGTCCGGATGAGGTGATCTATATGAGTGAGCTCAGTTCGGCTGTTCTGAAGCCATACTTGAGCAAGCAGCTGTGTGTCGACCCCCGTTGGACGTTCCCCACACCTCACTATTATTCTTCGGAGGACGATTCTGACAGCGACACATGTGTATACTTCCCACCCCATCGCTCCCGCAAGAAGGTCCGTCACAAACCTTCTTGATCCTTGTATATTCTTCCTCCTCCTTGTACATATCTTCCTTCCTTTATTCACCTCCTTCCCTCATGATTCGCATCACTCGCCCCAGTTCCGTATCGTTTTCATTTTGTGGCTATACTTAGGATGACTAGATCCTAAGTATAGGGGGGTGAGTGACCCGATTTACTCCTTCTCTTCTTTTTATTTTCTTTTTGTATATTCTTTCCCATTCTCATTGGTCCCCCATTCTTGTGTTCTTTCCAATACTTAGGCTGACCAGAGCCTAAGTATAGGGGGGCCGATGCCCATTGTGTATTATCCACATTTTTTTCCCTCACTTCTCTTCTTTTCACCCACTTGTACTTAGTACGAGCTATGGATTTTTGTCACCTAGTGCCATGAGGACATAGCACAGCCTAAGTATAGGGGGGGCATGTATATATTACATATATACTTTACCCATACCTCGTACTTTCATGTATTTATATATATATATATTATATAATAATTATGGGATGGGTAAAAAAACAAACAACAAAAAAAATCCTCTTTTGCTAAAAAAAAACTTATTCAAAAAAAAAGTCTTTTCTTATTCACCTATTTTTTTCAAAAAAAAAAACTCCTTTGCCTTTGTTTGTCAAAAAAAAACTTTTTGAAAAAAAAAACTTTTCTAAAACTTAAAAAAAAAATCAATCAATCATTCAAAAAAAAAACTAACTAATAAGTTGGTTTAATCCCTGACACAATTCACTTTCACACAAGACTAGTGATGTTCAAGAACACTTGGTTTATGAGGTCTTGAGATTTTGAGTTAACCAGCCTTAGTCATTAGGGTCCTTGACTTAATTATTCACATTTCCCTAGTTTGAAAGATGTGTGTGCTATATTGCATGCTTAGTCTCTACCTTAAGAATATGATCAGCACCTCACATACACGACTGCAATTATGATGAGATGAGTTGTAATTTCACTTGAGGAACTGGGATGAGGGATTTGAGTTTGGACTTGATTTAATGATGCTCGAGGATGGGATAAAATCAATGAAGGCTTCATGAAACCTGAGTGTCAGCACATTTAGCCAGTATGAGAACATGGTTCTTGTACTATCTCTTGATATTTACCTATGTGCCAGGGTGTGATAAAATAAAAAAAAAAATGTTGATCAGTGCGCGCCAACTCTTGGTAAAAGCAGTGGAGCTAGCCAAAAATACTACCAAGCAATGAAATGTCAAAGAAAAGCTCTCATTCCACAAAGTCAATTATCAAAAGAGCTTCCACCAAAGGCGAGCGCTCCCAACCATTTCAAAGTGTCCATTTGGACCACCGCTATTAGGACCAGGAGTCGGGCTTGCACCAAAAAAGGGCTCTGCATCGTAAATGCTACAAGTCTGGGTGTAGAAGGTACGATAGGTACTCAAAAAAGGCACACCCCGGTGTACTCCCAGGAAAACAAGTGCAGACGGCTCTAACTTCTCTTGACGGACGCACTGATCAACACCAAAAAAATGCGTTGCGTAATAAGGCACTTGAGAGGATCCTTGTTCCAATGAGAGGGAGAGAAGAAATGACACAATCCTATGCCCTCCATCAACTGGCCTTCCATCTACACTTTCAAGTCTGACAACTAAAGAGACGGTGAATTGGATGCAGGAAATGGTTTATTCCCTAGTGTTGAGGATCGGGTCCATAGGAGAGTCTCTTGGACTGGAACCTTGGGTGACGTTGTGACTCTACTCTTGTAACTGCGGTCAACACTTAATGTCATATCCCTTATATATATATGTATACAAAGAGAGTCTGATGATTAGGGAAATTGGGTACCTTTTGACTAGAGCTTGGTTCAGCTTAGAATTTTAGGATCTCTAAAACCGAGAGTTCTTGAATGGATCAAGTCTTGTATTCACATGCACAGTCAGGGGTTAACCCAACTTATTCATTCTTTATTTGCTCGAGGACTAGCAAAGTTTAAGTATAGGGGGGTGATGAATCCACGATTCATCATCTCAATATCTTGATCTTAGCAAAATCCACGAGTAAATTCCCTAATAAATATCAATAAAATCAATAAATTAACAAAATTACTCTTGTAAATAAAACACACTAATTATTGTATATTAAATTGTATGAAATAAATCAACACTAAAAAGTCGCAAAATCAAAGGAGTTTTATACCTGTAAATAGCCCAAAACTTCATTTATTATTAATAATTTCATTTCAACTCCTTTTTGGCTAATTCTTTCTCTAACTTGTTCATAATAATGTATATAAAAATACAAAAATACAAAATAAATTTTACCTCAAATAAATGCTCCTGGATCCCAAAGAGAAAAAGCCGTAAAGACCAACTTCCAAGCTAAATTCCCGCTCCGTATGAACTCCAAATTCACCAAACTCACTTTTAAAGTTCAAGTTAGAAAATTATCTATCCAACGGAAGTGGTTTCATTAAAATCGGAGCTCGTTTGCAAAAGTTGGGTTTTGGGACCTAGATGTACATTGTATATTATGTATATATTCTTTCTTTCTTCATTTTTTATTTTATCTTTCTTAATTACTAAAAATCCAAAAAAATCATTGTGGTCTTGTATTTGGATTGTACTATTTTATTGCATTTTCCTATTGTACATAGCTACTATTAAAAAGACAAAAAAAATATAAAAAGAAAAGCAAACAAAAAAAATGTACATGTTGTATATCTTCTTTTTATAAATTCCCCACTCTTTTTCTTCTCTTTATTTTATTTTCTCTTTTTAGTAACCTACTTTATTTCATTTCATTTTTATTTATTTAATAACATTCTCAACAATAACTTCCCTTTCTCCATTAACCTCCAAGTCTTCTTTCAACTCCCATTCCACCCCACATTCTTCATCTAACTCCCATTCAACTCCACCAATAATCTAACTTCTCATTCAACACCACCACCTCTCTAACTCCCATTATTCATCTCTTTATAATCATCTCCACATCCACATTTTTCCCCCATCCACCATTCTTATAGAATAAGGAGAGAGCTTGGAGTGTTTTGTTGGTGACAGCGGCGAAGCATCGTCCTCAAGCGACGACCTCCTTCAGGTGAGATCTGCGGAGCTCCGCTTCGCGTCACGAGTTCCCCGTCGAGCTCGCGTAGCTTCTCCGATTTTCATTTCGCCAATCGGATCGAGGCGACGACAGGAGTCCAGCGTAGCTGCTCTGCCAATCCGGCGAAGACCAGGTAAGTATTCCTCATCATCCTCTTGTTTTCTTATCTTATCTAATATTTTATTTCTTTGTTGTTTTATCACACCATTTGTTTTTTTTCCCCATTTGTTTAGTCTATCGTCATCACCACCACCCACCCACCTCATCATTTTTTTCCCATCATTTTTTAAATTTGTTGCATTCTCTCTTTAAACAAAATTAAAAAAATTATTAAAATCTAAAAAAAATTATTAGAACAGCAAAAAGAAAAGCAAAAAAAATCAAAAAAAAATTAAAAAAAATTTGCAGGGAAGCAGCAGCCCACGGCCGCGCCCCCCTGCATCTCCACCCGCGCCTCACACAGGCCGCCGCCGCGGGCGGCGCCACCAGCGACGCGCGGCCAACCGTGCGGCCGCACCGCCGCCTCCTCCGCCCTGCGGCAGCGCGCGGCCTGCCACCCTCCGCCACAGAAGCCAGTCGTCGCCCCTATTCTCCGCCTGAAGTCGCGCGGCGGAGCCGCCCGCCCCCCTTCCTCCTCGCCCTCCGCCGCGCCACCGCGGCGACCAGCTGCCGTCTCCGCCAAGCTTCCCGCGCCACCGCGCCCCCCCACGAGTCGCAGCCGGTGCCCCTCCCTTGTTGGGTTCTTCATTCCACCGACAACCAAGGAAGAAGAAGGTCCTTTCCCTTTCTCATTTTTTTATTGTACAAATTGCATATTTTCCCCTATTAGTTCATGTAATTACTAAGGTACCCCCGTGAACAATTGATGTTGTTTAGTTTCATTTCTGACTTGCACGGATACCCCTATGTTTGACTTTACATTTGGACATTGATATTACATCTTTTGATTCAAAGAAAAATTCATGTATGTTGAGCAACTAATTCTCTACATTGTAGATATTTATTTATATTTTTGTGGTCCTTGGGTAATTAATTAAAAATGATTAACTGAAATTTTGCATAGTTTACCCATTCTGTGCTATTAAATTAATATCTCACAAACGGTTGCTCTAAAAATTCCACAAAAATTATATGTGATGCCTTGATATGTGATGTAATTATTATCCAAATTTCACATATATTGGAGTTGTATTGTGCCTACAATAAATTATTGAGTGATTTTCGTATTTGATTTTTAATTAAATCCACATACATCCTTTTCACGAAATTTCAAGTCTCCTGGATTAATCATCTAAATATCTACTTGAGATAAATCACACTCTGATTAATTTGATAACGTGGATTTAATAGGAATTAATTGCTTACTATCACTCTGTTTTCACTAAAAAAATCATAAAAAATTCATACTTTGTCAAAATATTCCAAAAAAATTACTGTTGTCTCTTTGCATCATGTTTTTTCATTCCAGTAATTTTTTCATAATTTTTGCTTATTGTTTGTGTGAAAAATTTGCAAAAAAACCATAAAAAGTGTGCATTTTTAGTTATTGCATTTTAACCCCTAAAATTCCAAAAAAATGTGTTTTGTTTTCATCTCTGGATTAGGACTCTAGGAAAAATACGAATTGGCTAATTTGGACTTCTTTTCCATTAAAATTAATTTGGCCTTGTTGTATGTTTTCTTAGTGTTGTAATTCACCCGCATTTTGTTTTTGGCTTTCTTCTTGCATTAAAAAATCTAAAAAAATACCGTTTGGATATCTAGATCTTAAATTTGTAAATTAACCCCGAAGTTGTTCCTTTGCCTCCCTGAGTTCGACCCCGGACTTGCCCGGGATAAAAATTAAGCCGAGACACTCTTCACGGAGATCTTCTCTCGGTTCTGACCGAATCGCTAAGTACACGTGCTACAACGTGACCGAATTAAACACCGTATTCAGCGACTCGTCACACGCGTCGCCACGGGAGCTCGTGATGACGGTTTGATTGAATGCCCGAGATTAGATCCTAGATCCTGATCCTGTGGCCGGGCAGTAGATGATGTAACGACAGCTGCACGCCTGGAGGGGCGTTCTTGATCCGACGGTTCTTGCGGCAAGTTGAACAACTTGGAAAGAACTCATACGTGGCGAGTTTGAAATTAATCTTACAAGCTCCTCTGTCATTCTAATTAAGCTCTGATGGTCCCTTTGACCTCCTGCAGCCTCTCCTCGTCGCCCAGGTCACATCAATATGTCTGGGGGCCGGTAATTGAGCCTCTGGAGCTTTATCTCCTTTAGAAGACCTGGGAGGTACTCTTTTGGCAAAATCAGGGCGCAGAAGCCCCCTTCAGGTCCTGCAAAGAAGTTGAAAGACACGACATATAAAGGAGCAAGTAACCTGCCTTTTATTAGCAAGTGAGTGGCGTGTGTTGAATAGATGATGGTGGCCGGAGCTAAAAAGCTCCTGCAAGGCGTTTGACACCTAAATCCACACTAATTACTTAATGAAATGCCAAAGTAAAAGCATGAGGCTAAAGACAAAACTTACAGCTAACTAAAGGGTGAAAAGTTAAATAGAAAATGACCTCGAGCGGCCAAAGGCCGCGAGATAGGGACCTCGACACCGGAGGCCGGTGAAGGTGGTGGAGCCACCCTAAATTCCTAGATCAACCTAAACGTAAGAAGGAGTTGTCACCTCCTTCTATCTTTTTAGCACGTGAAGGGGAGAGGAAACATGTCAAAGAGGGTTCAAATAAGAAGAGGGAGCTCGAAGGGTGGTTTTGTACAAGTATTCGAAATGGCTCAAAGACCAAAGGAAATCTTGCGATGTAGTTATCCATACCTCGATGCAATCCCTAAGCGTGTAAGAGGGATGTTCAAGGAGAAAAAACCAAGAAGGAATCAATGCGAAAGAAGGAGAGTAACGGTCTCCAAAAAATTGAAAAAAGTGCCTAATCGCTAGGTCTGACAGGGGGCAAACCTCGGCCAGAGAGCTGACCGAGGTCAACGGGCAGAGAAGCTCGGTTGGTCCACGTGGACCAACTAGAAAAACCCCTTAAAAAGTCGATTCAAAAATAATAAACGATTTTATTTATTTCAGGTTATAAAATGAAAAATATTTATTATTTTATAGAGTATTTTATCATTATTTTTATTAATTTATTTAGAGGTCTAGAATTACATATTACTTTTTAGGGGCTATATATAGGTATATTCATCTATGTATTTTAGTCTTTTATTTTGTATATTTGATTTTATTAATTTAATTTATTATTTTATATATTTATAACTTATCTTTAAAAACGTAAATACATTTTTTTCTTTTTCTGATGTATTATATATAATTATATAATTCGAAGTATTAATTATATAGTTATAGTTATAGGTACTTTGCCTATGTATTTTATACAAGTATTTTATTTTAAAGATTTCTTGATGTTTTTATTCCAATTTTAATACGTACATGTATTATAAATAATATTTACAAATTTATAAAAATAAAAATTATAAAAATAATGAGTAATAAATAAAATGAATATTTTATTCGGTATATCTATACAATAGGGGTCCAAAATCTAATTTTCACACAGTAACTCCAAAAAATATGAAAACACCTTCATTAAATAGTTTATTAAAAGTTATATACAATTAAAGGTGATTTTGATATATTTTGAGTTTGTATCTGAGATATATGGGTCTGGAAGTTGGGATTTTGGAAACTTATTTAGAGTATAACTTTTTATATTTTTTATATTCTATTATATACAACTTTCATGTACAAAGTTTCTTTATTTGAAGTATAAAAAGCGGAACCAAAAATAGGTACCTAAAAATGAAGGAAAATGGATAAAATAAAAGGGAACTTTTATTGTATTTTGGCCTAATTCCCCCTACTTTATTCCCTGTCGACCTAGTTATCAAGATGCCTAGGTCCCGAGGTTTAGGGTCATAAAATATTTTCAATATGTTATTTTTTTCTTTTCTTTTCTTTATTCTATAATTTTTGCATTAAAATTGTATTTTATACACTATTTACACAATAATGCATGGATGCTAAAATGCATGAATTAAGGGTATTTACAAGCATTTACTAGGGTTTTTAAGAACAAAATGTTAGAATAAAGGTGATAAAATGAAGATTCATCAGCCACGTGAGCTGAGCTGGTAGAGGACTTAAGTGTAATATAAAATTGATGCAAGAGGTCCTTTGTAATTTTTCTCGAAACTTTTGAACTTAATTAAATATTTACAAAACTATTTATAAAATACAAAAATACGGAGATCATATATGCCATTTTTACCACTTAACCCTGGTGGATCCGATCGCCATCTACGTGCCACGTGTTTGATCAGGCGCTCCTCCCCGCGTACCCCTTCAATAAGAACAGATGGCCCAGATTAGATCTGGGTCACGTTCATGATCTGATGGTTGGGAAGGGTTTAGAAGAATGTGGATGAACATGGGCTCTGGCAAGCTTCTTCCTTCGATTCTCGATGACTCTAACGATGGTTCTTCAAGGCGACGACAGCTACGGCTAGCTAGGACACCTCTACAAGTGTTGGTGGTCTCCTATGGGAGTGAGACATCTCATACGTCGATCTAGGGGTCCGTTGAGATCAGGTGACCTGGAGGTATTCCAGGTCCGATTCACGACTCCAGAAGGCTTATCCAGCCTTTTGTCCTGCACTAAAAAATTCTACAGCTCGAGGCGATGCTCCTCAGCCGTTTGATGAAGCTAGAAGCAATGAAGGGTGAGATGGTGGTACAACTCCGATGAGTGGCGGTAGAGTGGAGCACAGATCCCAGATCCATGATGGATCTGGGTTGGCAAATGAAGGGAAAAGATGGAGCACACTAAGGGGAACAGAATGAAGTGAGGAAGGGTTGGAGATACAATTGATTTACGAGTAATTTTGCCTGGAGCGCAAGCCCGAGGTCAAATTGGGGCCTTTTTATGACAACTACCCTAAGCGATTAACTATGAAATTAAAGCCACGAATGAAACTAGGGACTAGGGTTTACCTAAAATGCGAAAGGAAACAACCTCAACTTAGCCAGAAGCCAAGGAGGCAGAAACAGACGAAGGTAGCTCTGGCGATGGCTTAGATTGCCTTGCCTGATCTTCTCCTTACTGCAAACCACTAGCCTGTGACTCCTGTCACAAGCAATAGGACCTAGAAGGTGGTCTGAGGGGCTAAAAGCTTTAGGAGAAGGATCAAATTTCAAAACGATGGAGAAGGTGGAAATCTATAGGTTGGTGATGGTGGACTTCGAGGAGCGATGGCGTGACGTGGAGGTTAAGTGAAAATGGGGTGGTAGCCTACCCATGAGTTTTGATAGGGCGGCGTGGCTAGACGTACAGTTGACCAGAGATCAACTAATGGGGAGCCCTGGTTGGTCCACACAGACCCACCAAGAAAAATATAGTTGAAATTTGTTTATAAATTAATTAAAATGTTAAGTGAATTAATTTTTTTAATTTATAAATAAAAAAATATTTATACTTTTATGTAGTATTTTATACATATTTTTATTTATTTTTCCAAGGTGATTTATTATGTTACTTTTACATGTATAATTATTGGTAAACATACATACATATTTGGTATTTTACTTTTAATTTGTATTGTATATTTTATTAATGTATACGGGTATTTTATATATTTTTAAATTATTTAATTACATATTTTAGATATTTTGTCATATTTTTATGAGTTTGTATGTACACTTAATTAATTATGTATATATTCTTTATAGGTATATATAGGTGTATTTCATCTATGTATTATAGTAATTGATTTATTTTAATATTATTTTAATGGTTTTATTTTATTTTAATTATGGACATGTGTTTAAAATAATATTTACAATTTTATAAAAATATAAGGAATTAAAAATATAAAGGATAAATATATTGAATATAATATACAATATATTGCACAATGGAGGCTTAAAACCTAACTTTTTGCATATTAACTTCAAATTGAATGAAACTACCTTCATTAAACAGTTTATTTAATTTTATATACAATTAAAGGTGAGTTTGGTTAATTTCGATACAATGTGGATGAGATACATGTCTACAAAGTTTTCTTTGATGCTTTTTATTTTGTGTGTCTCAGACAAACTATGCGTTATATTTTAGTGAAATCAATTTTGTATTTTTATTTTTATCTACAATATTCATGTTGAGGGTTTTATTATTTTAGATGTAAAAATAATAAAATAAAATAGGACCAAAAAAGTAATTATTGGGCAAATTAAATTAGGGTTTTGTATGTGGTTTTTGTATAGTTTCTCTGCCCTATCTCCCCCTACTTTATACCTTGTCGACCAAGTCATCATGATGACTAAATCTTTGGTGCTAGGTCGCTTATTGTCTTTGACAAATCATTCTTTTTCTTTTCTTTCCTTCATTCTTTTATTTTGGAATCAAATACAATAATTATAAAATAATTTTTACAATTTACATAGTGTTTATTTTGGCAAATTAATGATATTATACATGCATTTAGCTAGGGTTTTAAGGACAAAATGAAAGAATAAAAGTGATGAAGTGAGGATTCATTAGATTGCCAAGGATTTAGGTAGCGACTTTGTCTCCTAGCAAATCGAGGGTAATCCTCCCACATACAAAGATACCATAGCTTCTACTGAAGCGGGGCATTGGATGTATGCCATTAAATCTGATTTGGATTCGATCATTTCAAATGACACATGGGAACTAGTTGATATACCTCCTAGGTGTCCAGCTATAGGAAGAAAATGGGTATTCGAAAGGAAACTTAGATTATGCGGATCAATAGAAAAATTTAAAGCAAGACTTGTAGCCAAAGGTTTTCAAGCAGAAGGGGGTATTGATTGTTTTGATATGTATTCTCCTATTGCTAGAATGACTATGATTTGGATGCTCAGTATGTTGGCCTCCATACATGATCTCACAATTCATCAAATGGTTGTGAAGACTCCTTTTTACATGGCGATCTTGAGAATGAGATCTTTATGGACCAGCCTGAGGGATTCATAGAATCTGCTAATGAAAGACAGGTTTGCAAGCTTGTAAAGTCCCTTTATGGACTAAAAGAAGCTCTGAAATAGTGCCATGAAAATTTTGATAAGACTATCCAGTCTTACAGCTTTATTATTCATGAATATGTTAAATGTGTGTATTCTATTATTAAAGGTAATTTATTTGTTGTCTTGTGCCTATATGCTGATGATATTTGGATCAAACATAAGGATAGTAGAAGAAACCAAGAGGTTCTTGAGCATTAAGTTTGAGATGGAGAACTTAGGAGTTGCAAATGTGATTTTGGGGCTCAAAACGATTTAGATCTACTAATGAGATAGATGTGTATCAATCACATTATACTGAGAAAATTTTAGAAAAAAATTGTCTATAAAATCTATAAATCTGTATGCACTCCTTATAATTCATCCAAACCCCTCTACAAGAATAAGAGCAGAGTACATGTAGCACAACGATAGTATCCCCATATTATAGGAAGCTTAATGTACCTTGTGAAGTGTACTTGACCAAACATTTCATTTGTGGTCTCAAAGTTAAGTAGGTATATGAGTTGTCCCTAACACTACTCAATGGGAGGCCTTGGCCGAGTGTTGAAGTACCTTAAGGGTACTGTTCTTCTTGGACTGCATTAAGGTAAATATCCTCCGGTCTTAGAAGATTATAGTGATGCAAGTTGGAAAGGTCAAATGGAGTACTCTGGGAGTAACAATGTGATTGGGTATGAATTTACACTTGGAGGAGGTGCAGTCTCTTGGACGTCTGTGAAACAAACCATCTTGACTCAGTCTACTTTTGAGGAAAAATTGAGTGCTTTGGACATGACATGCATAGAGGCTGAATGGCTTAGGGAGCTTCTCTCTGAATGCCCATGGTGAGTAAGCCAATAACGACGATTTTTTACATTCTGATAGCATGACTACTATTGAAAAGATAAAGAGCTCAAAATATAATCAAAAAACTAGAACGCATATCCAAGTTATACTTAAGTCTATTAGGTATTTTGTTTCTTCCGTAGTAATTACCATGGAATTTGTTGGTACCAAAGATAACACGTCTGATCAACTAACAAAGGGACTTGATAGATCTATAGTCTAGAAATCTTGATTTGGGATGGGCTGAAACCCACTGAGAGTTTACCCATAGTAGCAACCCAACCTAAATGAGTGGAGATCCCGTAAAATATGTTCGTTGAGAAAACAAGTTGTATGGGGAACTGGTGAACACTCATTATGCAATAGTTTGCATGTAAGTCCTATGCTTGAAAAGTCAAGTGCCTGAAAGCTGTAGGAAAAGGTTGAGCATCACGCTCTTAATGGGTTCAAGCCTTATATAGGCAGAATGTTAGCAGTGCATCCTCCAGAGAATGCCGCTTATATGAGTATTTCTATGAGCTGCAGATAAAGGATGAGGGTTTACCCTTAATATACTCATCAAATAAGGCATGGTGCATGTCCCTTAATAGCACCAAAACCAGAAGATTGTTACCATGGACTTCACTCTGTTGTTACTACTCAACACCATTACATCAAAGGGTTAAAGTTCAAGACTTAGTTCACTTCATTCCTATGATGGTGGAAGGGGATAACTCAGGTAAAAGCTTTATTTGGAAGGTACCTTTACTGAAAGTAAAGTATAGAAACCCGAGATATTTTTCTCTTCGTGTTTCAATAATGAATTCGCGGGAGATTGTGGGAATTAACATTGTCAGGATGTTTAATATAATTTGATGGTCAATATCAAGTTGTATTAATGTATCCCAATTTTTGGAATTCAATGTTTCAACCTTGTGGGGTGCTGTTTAGTCCTGCTTCATGGATTGTCAAAATCGGCACGTGATTTTTATAAGGGAAGTTCTCAGACCAGTATGAAAATGGCCTAGAGAGATCTTTGGACCACCATATTCACGTGTGCTCTTGCCCGTCACACCGTGCCGGGTCAAGCACATGCACGATGTGAAATAAAGATCTGAACATTTTTGTGTAACAACGGATTAGTTTGAATTTCACAAGACACTTCCCGTAATTCTTTGACGATGTGTAACCGCCCCGACGGCTTTAAGTACCTCTCTCAAAGTCGTGGACTTGGGGTTCGAACACATTACGGTTCTCATTCCCATATATTCTCTTCTCCCTCTCGCAATCTCGGGTTTCGTCTATAGAGGTGACTTTCGAGGACACTTAGGCACGGTGTGCATGTCAATGAGCGTGGAACCGTTGTACCCTGGGACCAGCAAGCCAAGGTCCTATGCACAAGTAAAGTGAGAGAACTATCTCTTCAAGGGGAGTTTTACAACAGGATGCTTCGGTTGTGATCTCTAACCCTCTTTTGTCGCATCATTTTGCTATGTTGATTGTTTCAAGATTTTTTCCTTGCTCTAATCTGCATATGATGTTAGCACAGATATTTTTCTTGTTATTGATGATTTGGATGCATACATATTGTGATTTAAATAGTAAACCAGCTGTAAATCTGATTTATGTATGTATATACATATTACGATTTTCAACAATCTTAGAGAGACGGATCTATAACGTGATAAGAAAAATGATTGATTTGATATTTCGATCTCGTGTGGATTTCATTAACATGCTAGAGAAATTCGGGAGCTACAATTTCAAGCGTTGACAACAATGCATAAAAATCTGGTTGACCACAGTTGCCCTGATTTAGATTCTGGAAATCGAGTGCCCTAAGGTCCCTGAACAGAACCCAGATCCAGACGCAGTCAAGGTGGCAGATGCATGGAAAGAACGTGACCATCTATGTTATGCATGCATTCTTACTATATTTTGGATATTTTTTCAATATCTATGGTGCATTCACCAAGACCGCTAAGGATATATGGGAGGAACTAGATAAGAAGTACAATACGGAGGATCTGTGTATTGAAAAATACTCGGTATCCAAGTTCTTGAAATTTTAGATGACTAAGGAGAAATTGGTTTCTGAACATGCTCATGAGTTTATGTTATTGCTCTACGGGTTAGCTGAGGCAGAAATTAAACTTCTTGAGAAGTTTCAAGTCATATCGATCATTGAGTAATTTCTCAAGTCTTAGGAAGATTTTGAGTTGTCTCTAAAACACATGAAAGGAAAATTTTCTTTAGATGATTTTAATAGTCTCAATATCTATGGAAGAGGAGTATATGAAATAAAAACATGTGATGCATGTTGATTTAACCCCTAAGGTCAATGTGATAACCATAAAGGAAAAAACTACGAAAGGGAAAACTAAAAAACTGAAAGTTTAGGGGAAATCCAGAAAAAATCAAATAGAAGCCCTTATCGGTAGTGTAGACATGTTGGACACTGGAAGAGGGATTGCCTTATGTAAAGAACTAACAGAAATCCAGAGAAGTCGCTCCTCAAGCTCTCAGTCTGACCGGGGGAGAAGGGATGTCTCATTGAACAAAACTCTATATAGAAATAAGTCCAATGAGTGTCTTGTTGATACTAGTGCAAATGTACATGTTTGTACTGACATGATCTTCTTTGTGTCTTATCAGACTTCAGTTGATGGGAAAGTGATGATGGGGGAACATATCTACAGTCAAGGTGCTTGGGTCTAGACAAGTCTATCTGAGATTCTCAACTGGACGAGTCTAGACTTTGTGCATGGTGCCGCATATTCCTGATATCAAGAATGACATCATGTATGGATCTTTATTAGTCAGAGAGGGTTTCCAATTATACTTTAAATGTAATAAAGTAGTTTCTCTAGGATATGGTATTTTCTTTGGCAAAAGATATTTGGATGATCATGATCTTTTATTTAGAATCAGATGTGACATTTATAGCTCAGTTAATAATATCTTTGATTTTGATTCCTCTACTTATATTATTTCAAATATTGAATCTACTAATTTATGGCATGTTGGGCTTGGACATGTGAGTTTCAATTCTACGAAAAGAATGATGAAACTTGACATGATTACTGATCATACTATATACAAATTCACTAAATGTGAAATATGTGCTCAAGCTAAGTTTCCTAGAAAGCTTTTTCACTATATGAATAAGGAAACTGAAATTCTAAATTTAGTACATTCTGATATTTGTGAGTTTGGTGGTGTGATGACTAGCGATAACAAAAGATATTTTATCACCTTCATAGATGATAATAGTAGATATTATTATGTTTATCTCCTTGAAACTAAGGATGAAGTATTATAAAAGTTTCTTATCGTTAAGAACGAACAGAAGAACAAGTCGGTAAAGTAATTAAATGTTTAAGGTCAGATAGGGGTTGTGAACACATATCTAACATATTTCATGAAAAATGTAAACTTATTTAGCATAGTTCATGCGGTCACTGCACCGTATTCACCATAGTTCAATGGAATATCATAATAGGAAAATATGACCCTAACTAATATGGTCAACATACTTTTACAGAGTTATGAAATATCATCTTACATGTGAGAGGAAGCTTTGAATACAACTTGCCGTATTCTGAATAGAGTTTCCCTAAGGCATAAAGATAAGAGTACATTTGAACTTTGGAGAAATAGATAACCAAGCCTAAAATATTTCAAGGTGTGGGTATGTTAGCTAAGGTCTTAGTCCTAGAACACAAGAGAAAGAAGCTTAGACCTAAGATAGTTAATGTGGTCTTCTTGAGGTATTGGAAAAATAGTTATGACTATCAATTCGTAGTAATTCAATATGAGATCATGGGCATATATACTAATACTATTGTTCAATTTTATGCTAGTTTTTTTAGGATATAATTCCAATGAAAAATGAATTTCTGAAAATCTAACTCGTGACGTCGCCTCTTCATCTAGTTCTAATCCACAACAAATAGAAAAGATATCAAATTTTGAGGCTACATCTTCTGAACCCAATGAACATTTGGAGGATGTTGAACTTAGACAGAGTAAGAGGCCTATGATTGCCAAGGATTTATATAGTGACTTTGTCTCCTACCAAATGGAGGGTAATCCTCACACATACAATGATGACATGGCTTCTACTGAAACTAGACATTGGAAAGATGCCACTAAATATGAAATGGATTCCATCATTTCAAATAGCATGTGGGAACTGGTCGATTCACTTCCTGAGTGTTTCATAGGAAGCAAATGCATATTCAAAAAGAAACTTGGACTGGACGATCTCATAGAAAAATATAAGGCCAAACTTGTAGCCAATAGTTTCAAGTATAAGGAGGGTGTTGATTATTTTGATATATATTCTCCTGTTACTAGAATAACTATGATTTAGATGCTCATTGCATTGGTCGTCATATACGCTTTCAATTCGCCTCTGACCATCAAATTAAATGTGAATAACCCGTCTTCCTCTCTTTGAAACAAGGAGCGCTTCCGGTTCTGTCCGTGCTTCAAACAATTTTGTCTTCTCCATATTACCATATCTCATAATTCATCAAATGGATGTGAAGTCTGCCTTTTTATGTAGAGATCTTGAGGAGATCTTTATGGACCAACCCGAGGGATTTGTAGAATGTGGTAATGAAAAAGTATCTGCGAGCTTGTAAAGTCTCTTTATAGACTAAAACAAGTTTCGAAACAGTGGCATGAAAATTTTGATAAGACTATCGTGTCTTATGGCTTTATTGTTCATGAATCTGATAAATGTGTGTATTCTATGATTAAAGGTGGCATGTTTGTTGTCTTGTGCTTATATGGAGTGTCAAAAGTGGCATGTGGTTTTTATATCAGAAGTCTTGAGACCAGTCTGGAAACAGACTAGAGAGGACTTTGGACCACCATACACATGTGTGCGTGCCGACTGTGTGTTGTGTCGGACCGGGTCGGGTCGGGAACGTGCTTGGACTCGGGCGTGGGCATGGACGTATCCACGGTTGCGGCAGCAACGTGGCGTGAAATAAAGATCGGGTCAGTTTTATGTAATCTCAGAATAGTTTGAATGTCAAGGGATGCGTCCCTTAATTCTCCCACGATGCGTAACCGTCCCGATTGTTTTAAGTATCGCTCTCAAAGACAAGGACTAGGGTTACTAACACATTACGGTTCTCGTTCCCACAGCTTCTCTTCTCCCTCTCGTAATCTCAACCTTCGTCCACGGAGGTCACTTTCGAGGATGCTTAGGCATGGAGCGTACCGTCAACGAGAACGAAACCGGCGTACCTTAGCTAGGAGCGGCATGCCAAGACCCTGTGTGCCGGTAAAGCAGGGGTACTATCTCTCTAAGGGGAGTCCTACAACATGACACTTCGATTGTGATCTTTAACTCTATCTTTCTTTATCGCGTTATTTTGCTATGATGATTGTTTCCGGATTTTTCCCTTGCTCTAATATGCATACGATTTTAACATGGATATTCTTCCTTTCATTGTTGATCTGGATGCATACATATTGTGATTTAAACTAGAAACATGTTATAAATCTGTTTTCTGTATGTATATGAATGATGCGGTTTTCAACAATTCATCAAATCAAATCGAGATAAAAGAAGTTAGAGATTGATCTGAAATAGCTCAAACTCAATTGATGAGGTAGAAGGACAATAGATATTGGAATGTTCATGATTTCTGTAATATGTTTCCTTTAATTTACTCGTCTGTTATTAACATGTGAATTGTACATGAGCTGTTTTACTAGGCGTCTGCGAAATTGTAAATGTGTATATAGTTAAAATTAAAATTATGAAAACAGACAGGGAAAGGGAATGACGAGAGTGTGGTGCATATATACTATGAACTCTTATATCAAAAGTTGGGCAGCTTCCTAACGTCAATAAATAAGAATCTGCAAATATCATGAGCACGTAAATTTGTTTGAATGATAGTCTGTCATCTAAAGTTGCTGACAACACATAACATAGAGAGAATAGATGTTAGGAACATTATCTATAATATAGGTATATAAGCATAATGAGATTACTTTAAAGGTACTTGTCAAGTTGTGAGTATTTGCAACACATATATTAATTGACGCGTGCAAATGGTGTCATGGGTTAATGATGTAATCCATGATATGACGTAAATAAAGATGGAGGTTGAGGAAGGGAAGCATGCGAAGAGGGGTAACAGTTGAACCAGTGATTACGCGCTGCCCGATTCGAGCCTTCTCTTAGGGAGGAAGACCTGCTCCATTTGATCACATCTCCACGAGATGGTGCGACCGCCGCACCCAACAGGTGATATATCAGTATCGATAGGTGATCGATATATTGTCGATTTGCTCGATATTTACCATTCCAAGGCTATTTCCTTCATAAAATTGAACCAATTTTGATGATATAGCATTGATATATCATATCGACAAGTAGCTGGTATCGATACCGATACTGATATTCCTACCTTAGCCCCCAACCCATGCTCGAGCACAAAACTTGTTCATGCATGTCCCATGTCACCCTCTCGTGAACTAAATCATATACCGCCGCAAGAAGAAGATGCGATAGTTTGTTTGGAAGCTGATGCGACCAAACGATTCGATTTTAGTCTTTTTTAATATTATTGACTTGATAATGAATCCTCATTCATCACTCTTTATTCTTTTATTTTAGCTAAAAACCTTTGCAAAACACCATGTATATGTTTGTAAACAAAATAAATTATCAAAAAGCATGCATTGTGTAAATATTAATAATTAGCAGGTTTTTGTGCAAAAATGAAAGAATAAATAAATAAAAAGAGGGAAATATTTAGAATAAATATTGAGTGACCTGAATCCAAGGGAAGGCTCAACATGGGACTGACTGCAAAATAAAATAAGTAAAGAGAGATAGGGTAACTCAGCCTTGTACATAACCCCTCTCTTAGTGTAAATATTTTATTTTCTAAAAATACTATTATTTATGTGTTCCCCATATTTTGTATATATTTATAAAAATAAAATAAAAATGGGAAAAATAGAAGAAAAATAAAAATAAAAATAAATAATTTCTCTCTCATCAGTGTTTATATACCATGTATATAAAATAAAAGATGTATTTATTTCACCCTTATAAATAATTAATAAAAATCATTATATATTCCAAATTTTATAGTGTAAATAAATAAAATATAAAATTGTAATAATTGTACATAAATAACATAATAAAAAATAAAATTCAAAACTACATAGGTATTTATACCTATATATAATAATAATATAATGTAAATATATAAGTTATTTTTCAAACAAATAAATAAAAATCAATAAAAAATACTTTGAAAATAAATAAACATTTTTTATTTTGTAAATATTTTGAAATAAAGCCTTTTCCTATTTTATTTTGAATTTTCAAATCTTTTCCAATGCATTTTTCCCATTGGTCCAAGGGGGATTGTTGACCCCTGGTCAACTCCCACCCCTGGACCACTTCGCTCGGATTCGCGTGACGACCCGATCTTCCCCGATTTTTCCGGACGCGATCCGACACCCATTTCCTTAAACCTCGGGCCTCGATTATCCACGATACATCCATGATCCACGCCCGCCATTTTTCTTAGGGATCCGAGCATCGGATTGCGCGTGCGATCTTCTTCTAGCCAGTCCCCTACCAGTATATAGCTTCGCCTCCTCCCGCCATTTCACGCACCTTCGGCCTTCGTCTTCAACTCCCAGGACCTCCATCTTCTAGCCTTGAGTGACAGCAAGACCTAGGAGCTGTTGCAGTGAGGAAAGGAGCGGTCTAGCACCTGGTCCTGTGGTCTTCGCCGCCGTGCTCCACCCATTGGCGAGATCGAGCCTCTGGAGGCGTCGCTCCATTGAGGCAAGGACCTTAGGAGGTCACCCACCTACAGCACAGACGTTTGCGATTATCAGGTAGCATCGACATCACTTAGATTAGCTTCCATTCCCAGTTTTGTATTTTGCACCGCCGGCCGACCCCCTCCGCTCCGACCATCCTTTCGATCTTCCGACCATAGTATCACCTTCACGAGACCTCACCGCACCTTCTTCACCCCTCCGATCATCCTAGTTCGCCACGGAATAGGAAACCCGGGTCCCCTCCGCCGCCGCTCGTCGGAGACCCATGCCCCGACTCACCCGACCACCCACTCCACCCGTAACTGGGTCGAGGCACTTTGCCCTCGACCCAGCTTTCTTTCTGTACAGGACTCATCGCATAAGGACCTCGTCTGGAGGTCTGAACACTCGAGCACAGGTGCTCCAGGTCTTGAGTGTCGCCGGGGTCCTCCAGGACCTCCCGGCCCCATCTGAGCACACCATCAGCTGCGGACCATCTCCAGGAGCGTTTCGCCCATCAGAGCAGCACCAGAGAGGCCCCTGGGAGCGCGTATTGGCCGGACGAACTTCGCCGGCATCCAGTTCATCCAGGATCCTCCTCCGCCGTCCGATCGAGTTCCCGCTCCAGTTCCGATTGTAGCCATCCGTTCGCGAGAGATCTCCACCGTCTGATCCATCTAGGATCTGATCCAGGCCGCACATCATCGAATGGGTACTAGATAATCTCCCATACTCATCATGAAAAATTTCACTGAAGACCTTATACTCTCCCATATTTGCGATTTAGCCCCTGTTTGTATGGAACACGTGCTTCGACACGTGAGTTTTTTGGGAAAATTGCATTTAAGGGGCTTGGGTTTCTGGATGTTATGATTTGAATCTTTATAAACAGGAATGACAGTTTAGTCCCTTTGATTGTGAACCGCGTGCGTGCCACGTGAGACCGTGGGCTTTTTGCATGATTTGGGATGGGGTTTTTGGATGTTCTGAATTGAATTTTATGTTTTGAATATTACAGAAATGCCCCTGTGTGTGGTTGTTTAAAACATGTGCTGAATTGATGTGAATTTTACACTGATGCCCTTATAGTTCTTGCACGTGTTTCTGTTTGGGCCCAGAACTTTGTTTCTTTGCATATAGGTCCCTGTGAGTTGATCTTGTTTTGTGATTGAATAAAATATCAATTAATTCCAAATCAAGTGAAATTTGGATACATGGCTCCTACCACTGTGTAAAAATTTTACTAAATTTTTGGGACATTTTTGAGTTGTTTTGATATTTAAAAATTCAAAAATACGCATTTTTATCACTGTTTGAATTATAAAATCAATTAAAAATATAAAAACCCCTTTAAAAATTACAAAGAAATTAGGTACTTTTTGTTTGGTTGTTTACTTGCTTCAGACCAATTTTTGTCTTGTTTGGATTTATAAAACCCATAAAAATATAAAACCCTAAAAAACTTATAAAATTTGTTAAAAATTATATATAATCAAAAAAATGCAATTTTGATTTCTGTAGCTTAGTTTTTATTTCTACTTTTCATAAAAATTACCTTCTGATTTTTATAGGTTAATTATTTATTTTTAATTAGCCTTTCAAATCTGGTTGCACATTAGTCTATTGTTTTTGCTTTTTCTAAAAAATAAAAAAAATTATAAAATTCTGGAAAAATCACCAAAAACACTTAAATATATATAACACAAAAATAATTTTATTTGAATTTTCTAAGTTATTTTGGAATGTTTTATAAATTGTGCTTTGTGTGCTTTTTGTTTTCTTTTTACATTTTTTCATAATTAAAAATTCAAAAAAATTAAAAATTCAAAAAATCTACCAAAAATACTTTTTTATTTTATTTTCTTTTCTGACTACTTCGTAGGACGATTCAGCAAACTCGTGTTCCTCGAGTTCGACCCTGGTCGCTATACCAAGTTAAATAAATAGCGAAGACCATTATTCGTGCTTGATTGATTTATTTTTGATTTGGTGGTCTGATTTTCTTGTTGATCAATCTCCGAGATCCGGATCGCAACGATCCATGTTTTTATACCTTCACCCGGGTCTTGGTGATTTTTCGGTCATCAGAATGGCACCGTTGTCGGGGAGCACGACTTAGTAGTTCTTTTTATTTTTGTTTTTCGTTCGCGGCTTTCTTCGCAGCTTTTCTTTCTTTCGCGGCTTTTCACGACTTTTTATTTTCTTTTGTTTTCCTTTTATTTTGTTTTTGTTTGTTTTATTTTATTTGTCTTTATTTTAATTTTGCATATAGTTGCCATTTTTTTATTTTATTTTGTTTTGCTTAGTTTTATAATAATCTGGTTTTGACACACTCTTATTTGATTTCTTGCGAGGCCCCGAGGACCGAGACGGCTTTCTTCGGAAAGCCGAAGCAACCGCGGAAGCCGGAGGCATCTCCCTTCTGTACGGAGCCGCAAGAGAGCGTGAGGAGTTGAGCATAAGAGGGGAGGATAGATTAGCTTAGGGTAGTTTACTTTCCAGACAGATTATTTGTTATTGTTATAATACAGAGACAGCCAGACTCTCAAAGACTTGTGGTTGCGGGGTCAGTTTCGTCGAGCACCGGTGTGCTCGGCGGACCTCATCATGTTTTTCGCCGGTTTTCAGTTTTTCTCGTATTTTATTATTACTGCTTATCTGATTTACGCGGTTTTAGCCTTAGCTTAGCATTTTCTTCTGATTGTGACGTAACTGATTAGGATCCAAACCCTAATTGTCTGCATTCTCCTATTAGATCGTAATTGGACATGATTGATAATTAATAAAGAAAAAGCTAACATGGTCAGTTGAGGGGTCAGTGCCGCTAGAGACCGTATACAGCGCTGGCAGGATCCGTTGTGGTAGACACCGATTGATATTAAAGACCGGAACCCGACCCCTCTAGTTGACCCGTTAGCTATTGTTCTTCTCGTGTAGAAAGTGCTTCGTCTAAGGCCGATTTTCTCGTGCATCATATAGGTAGTTTATTTTCTATCTTTACTTTTATGCGCAGATCACCCTACATGTAGAGTGCTGGAGTCAGGTATGCATTTCTTACTCTGCATGCATCATTGATTTCTTCACGCATCGGCTTTTTCGTCTTCTCCCTCCATTTTCTGAACTTAAATAAAATCAGGAGAATCCGAAAAATTCGTTAGGCGTTTGTTTGCAAAAATACGTAAATAAGATAAAACCATAAAATTGGGGCTGCTAAAGCAAATTGGACCTAAAAATCACTTCACCAAAAAAATTATATAGGGACAGCAACCCCCACCTTGTATGGTTTGATTGGGCGAGAGAGTGACCTGCACACTAGGTAGAGCCATATCCAACCCTTCTTCAGACTACTGCTTCCGGGCTAGTCGTTCTCCAGTGAGGATCGCTCCAGTTTCTGATAAAGCGGGCCGCGATATCCTTAACAGAGTGAGCCGATCGGGTAGCCGGTAAACGGTCCACGACTTGTACTGGCTGGGAAAGATCTAGTTCGGGATCGGGACAGTCTCTTGGAGGCGTTGGATTCCCAACAGCTCGCTTAATCGCTCTGTAGACTATATTATCACCAAAATAAAAAAAGACAAGATAAAAGACCGAACTCTTACGGTCATCAGCTCGCGTCACGTTGGTGAATTGGGGGTTTGACTGTTTGATCCTGTTTGCTTTCTAGATCCCATCCGCCCGACTCGCCAGATCACGATGATGGGTCGGAGGTCCCTTAGGCAGCCTCTGGCTGCACCGCTTACGAGCACTCAGACCCGTTCATCTTGGTCGGTTCGTGAGAGTTGAGACCCGCTCTCCAAACCCGAGTTCACTTCCATCATGCCCCCCCTCGACCACCTTTCTTCGGACAATCCAGAGGTGCCCGATCAGATAGAGCAACAGACAGAATATATTTCAGCACCTGAGCTTGGGTTTTTGCCTTTGCAGAGACCATGGCCGGCAGCAATGACGACCGCATCGGAGGCCCCAAACCAGAGAAGACATATGTACTTGACCAGGGTGCGATCAACAACACCTTGATAGCTTCCCTCGAGATGATGCAGCAGCAGATCAGGGACCAGGGAGCTTTCATGGTGGAGATGAGGAGAGAGATGGAGCGGATGAGAGCAGAGAGAGAGCAGCGTAGACCCGGTGGAGACGGACCAGTGATACCAGATCAACCTGATGAGCCAGTCCAGCCGGCAGCAGCAGCAGCCAGACCGATGCAGGAGTTGTACAACCCCGGATCGACTCTTACACACTAGTGGACCGTTCTTCCGACGATCGTAGGGGACTTCAAGTTCCCCTCTCAGACTATCCAGCTTCTACTCCGCTTCCACAGGCTCGCGACTGAGGAGCCCCATCTACATCTCCAGGAGTTCGAGATGATCTGCAGCACCGTCTACGATCATCAGGTGGACGTGGACACTATTCGGATGATTGCCTTCCCCTTCTCCCTTATGGACAGAGCAACCAACTGGCTGAAGCATTTGGGAAGATTCGTGACTACCTCGGAGCAGCTCCGCACCGAGTTCCTGAACAAGTATTATCCACTCGGGCGGACCAATGCAGCGAGGGCCCTGATTAGCAACTTCTCCATGCTCCCCAACGAGCAGTTCCATGAGGCATGGGAGAGGTTTAGAGAGCTCACAGACAGATGCCCGCACCACGATATCTCGAAGCTGAACTTAGTTCAGAGATTCTTTTTGCGGGCTGACACCAAAGCTGCAGGTCTTAGTGAACTCTTCTTGTGGTGGTTCCTACTTCGCCAAGGATGAGGATCAGGTCTGAGCCATCTATGAGGAGATGGCCGAGAACTACACGATGATGTCCCACACCTGACTCTACACTCAAGGACGCCCCCAGCCACAGGCCGTGTAGTTTCAGAGGATCGCACGGGTTGATGCCGGTCCTTCCACTTCGTCAGCGGCAGTCGCACAGGCCGAGTCTACAACCGCAGACATGGGCATTATTAGTGAGAAGTTGGACTGGATCGAGCTGATAGAGAAGAAGCAGTGCCAGGTCATGACACAGATCGACCAGATGGTACAAACACTGAGTGACCTGAAGACACATATCATGTGTCTCCATGAGGCACATAAGGCTTCTCAGCCCCGTCTCAGGTCACGAGGAGATCCGAGCAACAATGGTAGCTCGTCCCAGCACTCCAGTCACCCTAGATAGGTTCACCTTGTACATGCAGAGTCGTACCAGCAGCCACCGCAGCACGTCCAGTCACCACCATCCCAGGACACTCAGATGGTGGTGTATCAGCTGGATCAGCCCCTGGCAGTACACCCCCCATCCCCTTATGAGCAGGAGCTGTTGATGGATGTCAACGGGATTTGTTATGACCGACCCCAGCCTGGTATCCGATGAGACCATCTCGGATTCCGCTGGTCGGTCGGAGGCACCAGTTCCCAGCAGCAGCCTCCAATTTAGGGTGGCCAGTACGACCAGCAGAGTGGGCAGCACCAGCAGCCCCAGCCTCCAGTTCAGCAGCAACAGTCATCCCTATCAACAGTATGGTCCTCATCCCTATCAGCAGGGACAACCTTGGAGGCGAGAGCAGCCTCAGCAACAGTATCATCAGCAGTACCCTTCTCATCCTCACCAGCAGCAACAACAGCCTCATTACCAACGAGGCTACCCGTCAGGTTCTCATGGGCCGACCTATGAGAACCCAGCCTTGTACGATCTAGCATGCCTCATGTCCAAGCAGTAGGCTACCTTTCGACGGGAGATGGACGAGTTCCGTCAGGAGATGAGGGAGATCGTGAGAGGGAAGGCCTCCATCCCTGCCAGATTGAGCCGAATCCCAACAGTCTGAAGAGGAAATCTGAGCAGGTAGAGTTCACTGAGATTACCACTCCTAGTGTTTCACTTGGTGATATGTCTACATACATGTTTGATGTTGATTTTGTTATACTTAGGAGCGGTAGGATGCCAGCAGGCAGCGCCTCGTTTGAGCGACGACTCGATGCTACTACAGGAGCGCCAGGTGAGGAGGAGAGCAGTGCTGATGCCGCTAGAGATGATGAAGGTGGTGCTGACGCCACCACGGATGTTGATCCAGCCAACGGTACTGAGGCCGTCGTTTCACCAGATGGAGGAGGTGGTACTAATGCCATCAGACTTGTTGCCGAGCCAGAGCGCGGTACTGAGGTCGTGGAGCCAGATGCCGAGGGTGGTGCTGAGGCCACCATTTCTACTACTGCTAGTCATGTTGTATTTCAGTCAGTTCATGTACCTCAGGACATTTCTGTGAATAAAGGAAAGGGTTTGATTTTTTTTAATCCACCTGTGGTGATTGATGATGTATGTGTGGATTCTGCCGTGCTTGAGCAGCCCAGACCCTCTCCTAGTCCTTCATCTGAGAAGGACCCAGCAGTCCCCTTCCCCCAAGCACTCCGCTTGGCTAAGGGGACCAAAAAAGACCCACCAGCTAGAGTTCAGTCAGCACATGATGGATATATTTCAGATACAGCTGACTCTATAGGAGGCCTTGGAGCACATCCGTCTCTTCCAGAGATCACTCAGATACAGGACCATAGTTCGGAGGAAGAGAAGGAACCACCAGTCAGAGATCCATGTGCTCACTCGCACCACATGCTTCGCAATTCAGAACCATCTGCCAGCCAAGAGGCCAGATATAGGAGCCCCGTATGTCAGATGCCATATCCAAAGCAGAGGTTCGATCATACTCTATTAGACAGCGGGTCTTCGATCAACCTACTTCCGGCAACCCTACTCGACCGCTTCGTGTTGGGCCCTCTACGACAGAGCAGGACGGTCCTTCAGTTTGCTGATCGATCTGTCAAGAGGCCGAAGGGGTTGCTGAAGGATGTTGTCGTCATGATTCAGGGCCTGAAATTCCCCGTGAACTTCGTTGTGTTGGACATGGAGATCCCTGAGTCCGTGACCAATACTCCCATCATTTTAGGATGCCCGTTCTTGGCCACAGCCAAGGCAGTGTCCGATCATGATAGCGGGAAGGTATACTTTCGCGTCGAGGGCGAGAGTATACAAATAGAGATGATCGAGGAGACTAGAGCCAGAGATTCAGCTTGCTCCGAGCTGACTTCAAATTCAGAGCAGATGACAGAGGCAGGGCGAGACATCCACCAGGATTGTGACTTTGTGATCACTGATGATGAGGTAGTTTGGGCAGACCCAATAGCACAGGCCATCCTCTCACCTTCAGAGTTTGTTGATGCACAGATGATAGCAGAGGAGAGCTTGGAGAGTGCATTCCTGGTCCAGGATACATCTCAGGTAGCAGAGCCGATTCCCGATCGTGAGGCAGATTCTTGTGATTCTGATACAGATCCCTCGGAGTCAGATTTCGACTGGGCTGAGTTTGACGACTTGATACCGTGTCTGACTTCCACAAAGCCTGCAGCTAGGGAGGAGGTTGATTCCATATAGAGCAGAGACACACCAGCAGAGCAGCCTTCGCCTGATTCAGATTGTAAGCGAGAGTTTTCATTCTCCCATGCAGATTTGGCCGCATTCACTCAGACCTTTCAGAGGCCAGATCCACCAGCACTGTGTTGTCTAGAGCTAAAGCTGCTTCCTTCATCGTTGAAGTAAAGGTTCCTTGCGGGCGAGCATGAGATGTACCCAGTCATTAGCTCAGCGGATTTGACTGGAGAGCAGGAATCCCGTCTGATGGGGGTTCTTGAAAAGAATTGCAAGGCGATTGGATGGAGTGTAGCCGATCTCCATGGGATAAGTCCGGCCCTGTGCTCCCACCATATCTATCTCGAGGAGGACGCGAAGCCGTAGCGTGAGTTCTAGTGGCGGTTGAACCCGAACCTTCGAGATGTTGTCATGAAGGAGATCTCGAAATGGTGGAGCACCGATTTTATCTACCCCATCTCCGACTCCAAGTGGGTCAGTCCAGTGCATGTGGTGCCCAAGAAGACGGGCATCACTACAGTTGTTAGTGAGTCTGGAGAGGAGATCGCTACCTGAGTACACACTTCTTGGCGGGTCTGTGTGGACTACAAACGATTGAACCAGGCCACCAAGAAGGATCATTTCCCCATGTCCTTTATTGATCATATTATAGGGAGACTGGCAGGGAAGAGCCATTACTGCTTTTTAGACGGGTACTCCGGATACAATCAAGTGGTGATTGCACCCGAGGACCAGGATAAGACTACCTTCACCTGTCCCTTTGGGACATATGTTTTTAGACGGATGCCCTTTGGCTTGTGCAACGTTCCGGTGACATTCCAGAGGTGCATGTTGTCCATCTTTTCGGACATGGTGGGGGAGTGCTTAGAGGTCTTCATGGACGATTTTTCGGTCTACGACGACAGATTTGATTCTTGACTTGACTGCCTAGACCGCGTCGTCCAGCGATGTATTGAGGTGCACCTGATGCTTCTTGGGAGAAGAGTCACTTCATGGTGACTCAAGGGACGGTGCTTGGCCATATCATCTCCAACAGGGGCATGGAGGTTGATCCGGCCAAGGTGGATATCATTAGGAAACTCAGTCCACCGTCCAACTTGCAGCAGTTACGGTCTTTTCTGGGGCACGTCAGTTTCTACTGACAATTCATTCATGATTTCTGCCGGATTGCCGATTGTTGACTGATCTGCTGACGAAAGACATTGAGTTCGTTGTGGATGATAAGTGTCTAGCGTCATTTGAGACTCTCAAGAGTCTAGTTGTAGAGGATCCTGTCCTGCAGCCGCCTGATTGGTCTCTCTCATTCGAGATCATGACGGATGCCTCCAACTTTGCCGTAGGGGCCGTGCTGGGACAGAGGAGGGATGGAGTCCCCTTTGCTGTTCACTACGCTAGCCAGACTTTGGATGTCGCTCAACGGAACTACACCGTCACTGATAAGGAGATGCTAGCCGTAGTGTTTGCCCTAGATAAGTTCAGATCTTACATCATTGGATCTAGAGTGACCATCTTCACTGATCATACCACCATCAGTTACCTCATGGCAAAGAAGGATGCCAAAGCCAGATTGGCCAGATGGATCCTTCTACTCCAGGAGTTTAATATAGAGATTAAGGACAATCCTGGAGTCAAGAACGTGGTGGCATATCATCTCTCCCGATTGGAGTATCTTGAGGATTCTGAGCAGACCGAGCCTATTTGTGAGACCTTCCCAGATGAGGCAATACTTGCTATTGCCTCTCTCCCATGGTACGCTGATATTGTGAACTTTCTTGTCGCCAAGAAGGTCCCACAGGATTGGCCCAGGCAGCGACTTGAGACCTTACTCGCGAAGGCCAAGTTCTACCATTGGGAGGATCCTGTCCTTTATCATGAAGGAGGGGATAGTGTCTGGCGTAGGTGCATTCCTCAGGAGGAGCACCACAACGTCCTCACTTACTGCCACAACCTTGAGGCAGGAGTACATCACTCTGGGAGGAGAACGTCACAGAAAGTGCTCCAATCTAGTCTATGGTGGCCTACTCTCTTAAAGGACTCTGATGAGTTCGTGAAGAGATGTACTGACTGTCAGAGGATGGGCACTTGTGGACAGCGTGATATGATGCCGATATAGCCCATTCACTTTTGTGAGGTTTTTGACGCATGGGGCATCGATTTCATGGGTCCATTTCCTAGGAGTCAGGGATTTGAGTACATTTTGTTGGCCATGGATTATGTGAGTCATTGGGTTGAGTCCATCCCTGCCCGAACCACAGATGCTAGGACTCAATTTTTGAGGAAGAATATCATTTCACAGTTCAGGGTTCCTAGAGTGTTGATATCTGACGGGGGGTCTCATTTCGTCAATGATAAGGTAAAGTCCCTTGCTAGCGAGTTCAGCATAGACCATCGAGTAGCCACACTGTACCATCCGCAGACCAATGGCCTTGCTGAAGTGTCGAACAGGGAGATCAAGACTATATTGCAGAAGGTCGTCCGCCCTGACCGAAAGGATTGGTCACAGCTTTTGGGCTCGGTCTTGTGGGCATATCGGACTTCCTTTAAGATACCGTTGGGTACATCTCCCTTTCACCTCGTTTATGGCAAGCCCTGCCATTTACCTATTGAGCTTAGACATAGGTCACTCTGGGCAGTCACAGATATTATCATGGATCCAGTGAGTGTAGGAGATCAGTGGAGGGTAGAGTTAGCAGCCCTGGTGGAGCTTCGTGATGCAGCCTTTTCGAGCAGCCTACAGTACAAGGAGAGAGTGAAGGAGTGCCATGATTCTCATATCAGCCACAAGCAGTTTGAGCCAGAACAACGCGTATGGTTGTTCGATGCTAGGTTGAGATTATTTCCAGGGAAGCTACAGAGCAAATGGAAGGGACCCTATTTGGTTAGAAAGGTACACGACAATGGGAGTATTGATATATCTGAGTTGTCTTCTGAGAGTACCTTTCGTGTTAATGGGCAGCGACTCAAGCCATATCTAGATCATGAGCCGCTGGTCGTTGACGTTGCCCCGATTCATTTTGCGTGAAATGTGGTCTCTTAACTCACATCTATTGCATCTCACGCCTGATTATCACTGTTCTTCCGACTTGTATAGATCCAGTTGTCTGTATCACACTATTCTTCAGTCCAACACCCCATTTACATCTTCGACGTTGCTATACTTAGGGTGAACTTTACCCTAAGTATAGGGGGTGTGAGACTTTTGAGTTCCTTTTGATTCATTTCTACCATTGTTTTGCTGCCTATACTTAGGGATATTTTACCCTAAGTATAGGGGAGGTAGACCATGTACATTCTTCACTCGGATTTCCCTTTGTGTACAACCTGCTATACTTGGGATTACTTGATCCTAAGTATAGGGGGGAACCCCGAGATCCTCTTGCATTTCTATTCTTTCATTCATCTTTGTATATAGCCTTCCTTTTCACTTCCCTATATTAAGCACGAGTTATGTCTTCTTCATCGCTCTTGACTCTGAGGACATCGTTCGAGCTAAGTATAGGGGGTGTCGTATATATTCCATATATACTTTAGCCATAACTCGTACTTTGTGTGTGTGTGAATAAATAAAAATGGCTAAAACCCAAAAATCCATAAAAATAAAAAAAATTTCCTTGTAAATAAAATTCTTTTATTGCACATACATAGCCAGTGTACATAATTATTTTTGTAAAAATGTTTGTGAAAATCTTTTGTGTAAATAGTTTGTAAATATTTTGATGTCAAAATTATGTATATAGTACAAAATATTTGAAAAATATTCTGAAAAACAAAAGTTTGCAAAAACCTTGTGTAAATTTTTGTAAATATTTTGCAAAACTTGCATGCATACATCCATGTTTTAAAACATTTTTCAAAAAATTTGCACATTTGTAAATATTTTGTAAATTGCATCTTTTTAAATATTGTATAGATTTCCTGGATCATAGTTGACATTTAAACTAGCCTAGAATTAAATTGGAAAATGGAGCTTGGTTAAGATCTTAATCCATCTAATTCTAAGAGGAACATTATTGGGCTTAGGGTTGACACTTTTCAGGTCCATGGTGACTTAATTCTTTGAGTCCACTAGGCTATGATCAAATGTCATCTCGGGCCTAAGTAGGGCACTTAACAACACACACATGACTCTTTCAGATAATGGCTTTACTTGGACCCGTACTTTACACCGAGCTCTCTACGGATGAAGTGGTGAGGAGGCAGTCTTCCTTGACTTGGGGTAGCATATGAGGGTAGTACTTATAGGAGGAACCTCTCTTCTTCTTATAGTGAAGGAAGTGTGTCTCAACTTGGTCTGTTCGCCATGAGGTCTAACGACAGGAGTTGTGGGTTGCAATAATGCTTCAAAAGAGGGATAGTCTACTGGCTCAAGAGGAAAAACTCCTTATGTATATATGTTGCACTTTGTAGATATGTTGTATATATACACATCAAAAAAATGCAAAAAGAAAAGAAAACTCCAAAAAAGTGGTGGGTCTGATAGAAAATGATCATCCCACCGGAGTGTATATAGTGCACTAAGCAAAGCTTGAGACTCATGTTCCATTTTATGTAGCTTGCAGCAGGGAGACTTAGCTACACTGGTTAAGCTCCCAGGGATACATGGCTACACTGGCCATGGTCCATTCTCTTCTTCCCCCTCTTCTTGAGCCGGTTGAACTTGAACTTAGAAGGAAATACCCCGCTCCTCGAGGAAAGAGTGGCCAGACTAAGGTCTTAGAGTTACCTTGTTGGGGAGGGTTGTTATTTTGCTACTTCTGAGGTGGAGAGCTAGACCTCACTTACACAATACAAGGAAAGGTTCATGGTCTTCAGTGTTTGTGTATGTAGACTTGTTCTGATCTGGATTATTGAGGAGTCTTGACTATAGATTAGTGGAACTTAGAGGCTATTAAGTTTTAAACCTAAGTCCAAATAAGTTTCCGACACATTAATAATCCAAAGATCTGACTGAGCTCCATACTTCAATTTAATGAAGGCAAGTTTAATATTCAGCATTGATTCATTCATTTTCCCCCTCTTTTTCTTTTTCTTTTCTTTATCACTTCTTTTTCAAATAAGTGTTTGCTAAGGGACTAGCAAAGTTAAGTATAGGGGGTGATGAATCCTCATTCATCACTCTTTATTCTTTTATTTTAGCTAAAAACCTTTGCAAAACACCATGTATATGTTTGTAAATAAAATAAATTATCAAAAAGCATGCATTGTGTAAATATTAATAATTAGCAGGTTTTTGTGCAAAAAAAAAGAATAAAGAAATAAAAAAAGAGGGAAATATTTAGAATAAATATTGAGTGACCTGAACCCAAGGGAAGACTAAACATGGACCTGACCGCAAAATAAAATAAGTAGAGAGATAGGGTAACTCAGCCTTGTACATAACCCCCCTCTTAGTGTAAATATTTTATTTTCTAAAAATAAAATTATTTATGTGTTCCCCATATTTTGTATATATTTATAAAAATAAAATAAAAATGGGAAAAATAGAAGAAAAATAAAAATAAATAACTTCTCTCTAATCAGTGTTTATATACCATGTATATAAAATAAAAGATGTATTTATTTCACCCTTGTAATTAATTAATAAAAATCAAATAAAAATCATTATATATTCCAAATTTTATGCTGTAAATAAATAAAATATAAAATTGGAATAATTTTACATAAATAACATAATAAAAAATAAAATTCAAAACTATATAGGTATTTATACCTATATATAATAATAATATATTGTAAATACATAATTTATTTTTCAAAAAAATAAATAAATATCATTAAAAATACTTTGAAAAAAAAATAAACATTTTTTATTTTATAAATATTTTGAAATAAACCTTTTCCTATTTTATTTTGAATTTTCAAATCTTTTTCCAATGCATTTTTCCCATTGGTCCACAGGGGATTGTTGACCCCCGATCAACTCCCCCCCCGGATCACTTCACCCGGATCCGCGTGACGACTCGATCTTTCTCGATTTTTCTGGACGCGATCCGACTCCCATTTCCTTAAACCTCGGGCCCCGATTATCCACGATACATCCATGATCCACGCCCGTCATTTTTCTTAGGGATCCTAGCATCGGATTGCACGCCCGATCTTCTTCTTGCCAGATCCCTACCAGGATATAGCTTCACCTCCTCCCGCCATTTCACGCACCTTCGGCCTCCGTCTTCGACTCCCAGGACCTCCATCTTCTAGCCTTGAGTGACAGCAAGACATAGGAGGTGTTGCAGCAAGGAAAGCAGCGGTCTAGCCCCTGGTCTGGTGGTCTTAGCCGGCGTGCTCCGCCCATTGGCGAGCTCGAGCCTCTGGAGGCATCGCTCCATTGAGGCAAGGACCCCAGGAGGTCACCCACCTCTAGCACAGACGTCTGCGATCATCAGGTAGCCTCGACATCACTTAGATTAGCTTCCATTCCCAGTTTTGTATTTTGCGCCGCAGGCCGACCCCCTCCGCTCCGACCATCCTTTCGATCTTCCGACCATCGTATCACCTTCACGAGACCTCACCGCACCTTCTTCACCCCTCCGATCATCCTAGTTGGCCACGGAATAGGAAACCCGGGTCTCCTCCACCACCGCTCTCCGGAGACCCACGCCCCGACTCACCCAACCACCCACTCCGCCTGTAACCGGGTCGAGGCACTTTGCCCTCGACCCAGCTTTCTTTTTGTGCAGGACTCATAGCATAAGGACCTCGTCTGGAGGTCCAGACACTCGAGCACAGGTGCTCTAGGCCCTGAGTGTCGCCGGGGTCCTCCAGGACCTCCCGGCCCCATCTGAGCACGCCATCAGCTGCAGACCATCTCCAGGAGCGTTTCGCCCATCAGAGTAGCACCGGAGAGGCCCCTGGGAGCGCGTATTGGACGGACGAACTTCGCCGGCATCCAGTTCATCCAGGATCCTCGTCCGCCGTCCGATCGAGTTCCCGCTCCAGTTCCGATTGTAGCCAGCCATACGCTAGAGATCTCCACCGTCCGATCCATCTAGGATTTGATCTAGGCCGCACATCATTGAAGGGGTGCTCGCGCACCAAAGGTGTCCGATCTTACACGTGGCCCCCTTCAGCCGTGGATTTTAATAATGGGATAATATCACTTAGGCCCCTTTCCTTTTTGCATTTATAGTTTAGTCCTGTAAATACGTAGAGTATATTGTTTTTATTTTTGAAAAATTGCGCTGAGGACCTTATACTCTCCCATATTTGTGATTTAGCCCCTGTTTGTGAGGAACACATGCTTCGACACGTGAGTTTTTGGGTAAATTGCATGTAAGGGGCTTAGATTTCTAGATGTTATGATTTGAATCTTTATAAATAGGAATGATAGTTTAGTCCCTCTGATTGTGAACCACGTGTGTGCCACGTGAGACCGTGCTCTTTTTGCAAGATTTGGGATGGGGTTTTTGGACGTTCTGAATTGAATTTTATGTTTTGAATATTCCAGAAATGCCCTTGTGCGTGGTTGTTTAAAACATGTGCTGAATTGATGTGAATTTTACACCGATGCTCTTATAGTTCTTGCACGTGTTTCTGTTAGGCCACAGAACTTTGTTTGTTTGCACATAGGTCTCTGTGAGTTGTGCCTTGTTTTGTGATTGAATAAAATATCAAATTAATTCCAAATCAAGTGAAATTTGGATACATGGCTCCTGCCACTGTGTAAAAATTTCACTAAATTTTTGGGACATTTTTTAGTTGTTTTGATATTTTTAAAAATTTAAAAACACACATTTTTATCACTGTTTGAATTATAAAATCAATTAAAAATATAAAACCCCTCTAAAAATTACAAAAAAATAGCTAATGTTTGTTTGCTTGTTTACTTGCTTCAGACCAATTTTTGTCTTATTTGGATTTATAAAACCCATAAAAAATATAAAACCCTAAAAACCTTATAAAAATTGTTAAAAAATTATATAAAAATAAAAAAAATGCAATTTTGGTTTCTGTAAGCTTAGTTTTTATTTCCACTTTTCATAAAAATTATCTTCAGATTTTTATAGGCTAATTATCTATTTTTAATTAGCCTTTCAAATATGGATGCACATTAGTCCGTTGTTTTTGCCTTTTTCTATTTTAATAAAATCAAAAAAAATTACAAAATTCTGGAAAAATCATCAAAAACACTTAAAAATATATAAAATACAAAAATAATTTTATTTGAATTTTCTGAGTTATTTTGAAATGTTTTGTAAATTGTGCTTTGTGTGCTTTTTGTTTTCTTTTTACATTTTCTTCATAATTAAAAATCAAAAAAAATTAAAAATTCATAAAATCCACCAAAAATACCCATTTATTTTATTTTCTTTTTTGACTACTTCGTAGCCCGATTTGCCCAACCTGTGCTCCTAGAGTTCGACCTCAGTCGCTATACCAGGTTAAATAAAAAGCGAAGACTGTTATTCAAACTTGATTGATTTATTTTTGATTTGGTGGTCTGATTTTCTTGTTGATCGATCTCCAAGATCCAAGTTGCAACGACCCGTGTTTTTATACCTTCACCCGGGTCTTGGTGATTTTTCGGTCATCACTTGATGAATCATAATAGCGCAAGGAAATCCAATTGATCAAAAATCACAAAATATGTAAGTGTGAATATGGTGTTTATTTAGTTGGTGATGTTCAAGATCGAACACAAGAAAGCAACAATAATTTTAGATATAGCTTAGGTCAATTAGGTGTATCCAAATATGTTGGGATCATATTCTCGTATTAGATCGAATCGCGAAAAGATTATCAAAGTTGATAAACAGATCCTGCATGGTATATCAACAACAACTAATGAAAAAATTCAATCACAGATGTACGGAGAATTTTTAGTATGGAAAACCCTCAATGTAAGGGAAAAACCACAAGGTTGATCGCAATCCAAAACCAAGCACTATAATTAGAATAATCTTCCATGAGGGGATTACAAAAGGCCGGCCCTCTATACGGTGCTACAAATCACCAAAAAATTGAGAATATTAGAGAGGAGAAATATCACCAAAATGATGAATCCATCGTCAAACTGTAGGGAAGAATGCCAGAGAAGAACTGCTCTAAAGATTACTCCCTCCAAACTTTACGGCAACCATGAACCTTTTTTCTTCTTCCTCTCTCTTTCTCTTTCTTATTTCTTTCTTGTGCTTGGAGAGCTTGTGTTGGGATAATCCCAGTATGTACCCCTTACCCCCTATTTACACTTCATGGAGATGAGCAAATAAGGAAAAATGAATTTATGCTTCCAATTGGATTAGGAAAAGATGACTCCTGATCCTAAAAGGTAATTGATCTTCTCATCCAATTAGTAATTTATTTTTCTTTTTCCAAATAGGACTACCATTGTCCTATATATATGGACTAGGTTCCCACAACGAGGGAAACCCATCCAACAAATCTTCCCCTCACCGACGATGTGGGAATTGCTCCAAATCTGTGAGGGAGTTGCATCTCTCGAACTTTCCAAGTTGCAAAGTCTTTGTCATCGTATCAACATCATTATTACCTGTGTGGATCTTGTCAAGTACGAGCTGCTTCGATTCTAACACATAACGTATCCAATGATATATGACATCGATTTGCTTCGATCTTGCATGGGATGTAGAATTCTTGCCAAGGTGAATAGCACTCTAACTGTCATAGTAAAGCATGTACTTGCCCTGATGAAAATCAAGTTCTTGCATGAACTTCTTCATCCACAACAACTCCTTGCACATCTCTGTAGCTGCAATGAACTCAGCTTCTATAGTGAATAAAGAAAAACACTTCTGGAGACGAGACTGCCAAGAAACTACACTACCTACAAAGGACATCATGTAACCTGATATGGATCTTCTCTCATCAATGTCACCTGCCATGTCTGAATCTGTGTATCCAAGAAGAATAGGCTTCTTTGCTCCAACGCAAAGAGAGTAACTGATAGTACCTCGAAGATATCTCAAGATCCATTTAATTGCTTTCCAATGTTGTTTTCCTGAATTTGAGATGAACCTGCTAAAAACTCCAACTGCATGAGCAATATCTGATCTCTCACAAACCATGGCATACATGAGACTAGTTGTGTTTGATGCATTGGGAACTCTTTCCATATCTTTCTTCTCTGCATTGTTTGTGGGCTATCTTTGGAACTTAACTTGAAATGCGCTTCAAGAGGAGTGCTAGCTGGCTTTGCCTTCTCCATAGGAAATCTTTGAAGTACCTTCTCAATGTACTTCTCTTGTAAAAGCTGGAGTTTCCTTTCTTCCATATCTCGAGTGATCTTCATGTTCAGTATCTGACTTGCATGCCCCAAGTCCTTCTTAGCAAAGGACTCGCTCAACTCCTTCAAGCCAAAAATTATCTCTCTATTATTGCCTACAATCAGCATGTCATCAAAATAAAGCAACAAAATGATGAAATCATCACTTGAGAATTTCTTCACGAACACACAATGGTCTGTAGTGCTCTTGGAGTAACCATGCTCCTCCATGAACGAGTAAAACTTCTTGTACCACTATCTGAGTGCTTGCTTCAAGCCATATAGACTCTTATTTAGTCTGCAAACATAGTCTTCCTTGACTTTGACTGTAAAGCCCCCAGGTTGTAACATGTAGATTTCCTCCTCAAGGTCACCATGGAGGAAAACTGTCTTCACATCCATCTGTTCAACCTCCAGATCAAGACCATCCACTAAGTTGAGAACCACCCTAATAGAATACATCTTCACCACAGGAGAAAAGATCTACTTAAAGTCAACTCCCTTCCTTTGGTTAAAACCTTTCACAACCAACCTAGCTTTGTACCTTAGGTTTGTAGAGTATTCATCACGTTTCACTCTATAAATCCACTTGTTTCTCAATGCTCTCTTGCCTTTGGGCAACTTAACAAGCTCAAAGGTATGATTATCATGAAGAGACTCTATTTCCTCTTTCATAGCTTCTACATGTTTCTCCTTATTTGCATCTTCCAAGACTTCTTCATAGCATTCACGCTCGCCGCTGTCTGTTAATAAAATGTACTCATGTGCAGAATATCTGGTGGAGGGTCGCCTCTCCCTCATGGGTCTCTGTGATGGGAGATTCTTAGAAGAAAAAGAGCTCTAATCATCCTGACCACCATCATCACCATCGTCATCTGTATCATCATCATTAGAAGTAAAGATCTATGGTACATCATCCTCATGTCCTACATCTGGCACTTGCTCATATACATCATATGGAACCGCATGTGGAGTCCTCTGCAAAGGGACTGGATCCACATCATCTGGTTGATAGTTGCTAGAAGGAGATTCCTTAGTAGCCTTCTGGATGTCCTCAATGGTTTGATATTAAGAGAAGATCACATCCCTGCTCTTCACCAACTTCTTATTAATTGGATCATACGACCTGTAACCAAACTCATCTTGGCCATATCCCAAGAAAATACACTGCTTCATCTTTGCGTCCAACATAGACCTTTCATCCTTGGGGACATGGACAAAAGCACGACATCCAAAGACCCATAAATGATTGTAGGAGACATTATTTACATGCCAAACCCTATCAAGAACATCACTGTCCAAAAATATATGTAGAAATAGATTAATAACATGAACAATAATATAAATTACTTCACACCAAAAAGAGTTAGGCAACTTAACTTCAGAAAGGAGACAACTGACTCTCTCCATCAAGGTCCTCTTCATTTTCTCTGCTATGTCATTCAACTATGGCGTCTTGAGTGGAGTCTTTTGGTGCCTGATACCATGAGATCTGCAATACTCATCAAATGGCCCAATATACTCACCATCATTGTCAATGTGGATGCAATTAAGTTTTTTCCTAGATTGTTGCTCTACCAGCGGATAGAAGTCTTTGAAAATATCAAGGACTTGGTCCTTCCTTTTTAAGGCATAGACCCTAACTTTCCTGGAGAAATCATCAATGAATGTAAGAGAACTTACTTTCAACGGACCACAAGTATCTGTGTGAACAAGCTCTAATGGTTGCATCTTCTTAAAAGGTGGATGGCTCTTGAAGGAGACTCTCGTCTGCTTCCCAACCAAACAATGTGTGTATCTCTCTAACTTCTCTTTCTTGATATTTGCTAGCGTATTCTTTTTTACCAAACACTGCAGCCGCTTCTCGCTCATGTACCCCAATAGTCGATGCCACAACTCAATGGATTTTATATCGATGATCACAAGTGTTACATCGTGGAAAATGGATGCATTCATGATATAAATATTATTGCTATACTTCTTACCACGAGCAACAACCAAGGATCCTTGGGTAAGCTTCCATTTCTTACCACCAAAAGTGTCGAGGTATCGTTCATTATCAAGTTTGCTTACAGAAATGAGATTTAAGTGCATGCCTGGTGCATGCCTCACATATTTGAGCATTAACACCGCTCCATTGGCATTCTTCAATGCAATATTGTCAATGCCAACAACATGGGACAAAGAACCATTCCTCATCGTCAATGTGACAAAATCACAAACTGTATATGAAGAGAAAAACTCTCTCTAAGATGTAACATATAAAGCAAAACTACTATCAACAAGCCAAGAAGTGTCATCATGTCCAATATTTACCATCTCTTCATCACAAACAATGAGGAGCTCATGTTGTGCAGCTGGAGTAACGTTTTCATTCTTCTTTTCTTGCTTGTCGCCACCATTCACGTTATCTTTCTTCAATTGGAAGCAATACTTCTTGATGTGCCATTTCTTCTTGCAATAGTGACACTCCATGTTTTGATATCTGGAATTGAAGTTGCTCCTGATGTTATCTATGTCCTTATCATTCTTGATCTTGCTCCTCTCTCTTTTCTTTGTGACAAGAACCTCTGATTCTTAAGAGCTTCCTTGGATTTTTCTCTGTATCTCTTCATTGAGAATTCCAGACTTGACATCCTCCAAAGAAACAACCCTGTTAACTGCAGAGTTAGTAAGTGAAACTCCCAAAGTCTACCAAGAATATGGTACAGTAGCAAGAAATAATAGTCCCAACATCCCATCTTCAAATTTTATTCCCATGCTCGTCAACTGACTTATAATTCCTTGAATTTCATTCAGAAAATCTAGCACAGAGCTACCCTCCTTGGACCTCAAGTTTACTAATCTCTTGAGAAGAAACAATTTATTACTTCCCATCTTGGAGGCGTAAAGAATTTCCAACTTCAACCACAAGTTTCTAGAGTGACTTTCATCTTAGATATGGTTGTAGGCATTCTCTTCAACAAACTATCTTATGAAAGCACAAACCTACTCATGTTCAAACTCCCATTCCTCGTCGGTTTTGGCTTCAGACTTATGTGTGGAGATTATTGGAAGGTGCATAGCCTTCACATATAAAAGACTCTTCATCTTGTTATTCCACAAATTGTAATTAGTCCTATTGAGACTAATCATCATGTTCAAATCAAACTCCATTTTGTAATCCGTCATTGAACTTTACTCGGATACCACTTGTTGGGAATTGATTCCCCGTATAGATTGAATCGCTGAAAGATTATCAAAGTTGATAAGCGGATCCTGCACGGTATATCAACAACAACTACGAAAGACAACTTCAACCACAGAAAATCAACCATAGATGCACGGAGAATTTTTAACGTGGGAAATCCTTAATGTGAGAGGAACCACGGGGTTGATCGCAACCCAAAATCAAGCGCTATAATAAGAATAATCTCCTGTGAGGACACCAAACAATGGAGAATAACAGAGAGGAGAAATATTATCAAAATGGTGAATATGTCGCCAAACTATATGAAAGAATGTTGGAGAAGAACTGCTCCAAAGATTATTCTCTCCAAACTTTGTGGCAATCATAAACCTTCCTTATTCTTCCTCTCTCTCTCTCGCTTATTTCTTTCTTGTGCTAGGAGAGCTTGTGTTGGGAAAATCCTGGTATGCATCACATATCCCCTATTTATACTTCATGGAGATGAGCAAATAAGGAAACATGACTTCCTACTTTCAATAGGATTAGGAAAAAATGACTTTAATCCTAAAAGATAATTGATCTCCTCCTCGAATTAGTATTGATTTTTCTTTTTCCAAATAGGACTACTAATGTCATATATATGGACTACGTTCCCACAAGGAGGGGAACACATCCAACAAAATAATGGGTAAAATATCAATGCTACGTGTGTATGCACATATTTATGTATTTATGGATTTTTTTTTGCAAATTATATATTTTTATTAATTTTTTGAAAAGAAAATGGAAACAAAAATAAAGAAGATAATATTTGCAAATGTTTAAAGTAAAATTAGGGATTGTTTTGTAAAACGGGTTTCTTTGTCAACTTTTATCTCAAAAATTCAAATAGTATTCTTCCCTTAAAGTTTATTGAATGAAGAATACATCATTTTTATAGTTTTTTTGATAAAGTATGAATTAAATATGATCAATTCTTTTGATCTTTTTCAATTTATAGGATGAAAATGCAACATTTTATGAAATTAAAAATGTGGCACAATGGCGCAATGTGACGAAATAAAGTTACTCTTCTTTTTTTGAAATTTTGATATTTAATATGAATAAAAAATTGCAAAAGTAAAACTCCTAATTTAATGTCTTTCATTTTTTACATGGAGCAAATTACCTCCATAAAATCCACAAAAATCACAAATGATAGGTCAAATAAAGATATATCCAGGACTATTTTAAATATTGGTAAATTATGTTATATATGCCTAGAAAAATCGAACAAGGAATATGAAGAATAATTTATTTAGAGTATAGACTTCACTAAATCATACAATATATTAAGGGCCGTGGACATGGCACTGTTCACGGCCCTGTAGCATTAATTTTTTCATATTACCAATGTTTTATTTATATATATGTTATATTTATATATATTAGATTATATATTAGTTACCATTAATCCCACGTGAGTGGTTGGTAAGGATGAAAATTGATACGGATTTATCCGAATATCTACTTAACATATTCAAAAAATTATCGCATACGGATATCAGTATTCGAATATTAATCGACTACGGATCGAATATAGATATGTGTTGTAAAAAATTCGAATATAGATATGGATATGGTAATGGCTTAAATATTCGGATCTGGATCCGGATATCCGAGTACAACATTTAATATTATTTTATATATTAGTTAATGTAATATAAGGTACTACTCATATTATTATATTGGTATTATATATTATATAATGCACTATATTAATGATATTAATATACTTCCATTTGTTTGAGGATGTGCATGAACAAAAGTTACGAAACTCTGTCCCTCCTTTTACTTCGGATAAAGAACACATGTCATCTCGACACTCACTTTTATTATGATGCATCTTATTTAGATTTTATTGTCATTTTTTTAAAAATCATTATGAACTTTGATAAAAATTCAATTCGTAGTATGTGATATTTATTTGATCCGCGTTCGTATTTTATGTTTATTGGGTCCATATGTGTGTTCACTTTTTATTCGATTTATATTTGGACTGTTTCTTTATTCGATCCTTATTCGGGTCTACTTTTTATTCGATACGTATTTGGATTCGATAAATATCCGATTCGAATTCGCATTCATATTTTTTAGAATATGGTTTTCTTAATGCATATCTGAATTATATCTGTATCCGATCAGTTTTCATCCTTAGTGGTTGGGTGATATTTTGTATGTTTTATTTCAATATTAACATAACGTTCTTATCATGTGTACGGTGGGAATTTTCTTGAGATGTCATATCATGTGCTTCCTCTAACACGTGCTATGTACCTTTTTAATTCAGGCACGTTAGGAATGGATGGCATGGAGGTTCGACGATCAAGATATGAGGGTTACTTGGTCTTCTCGTCATCTTTTTTAAAATCTTAAAACCTAAACTTCCTTTTGAATCTCTGTTGAAATGAACCCAACGCTTCTCTTCACCTCGACCCGCGACGGCGTTACTTGGAGTACCCTACAAGAATCCTAGGAGTGTGGCCGATCAGAGAGCTTGGGCTGACAACTCCTCTAAGGTCCTCTATCGTCGATGTACATCATTGTTTGTTCGATTTGTTCTGGATTCTTCTTTATGGTGAATTCCTAAATCGTAAACTTCCTCTATCTGGTATTCCGCCAACATGGAATAGCCCAAAGCCCCTCTTTGCCTCCATCCGAGACGGGTTTAGTCGATTCCAACTGCGAGAATCGTAAGATTACTGGCGATAGAGGACATTGGGATGACAACTCCTTCAAGGATTGGTGTACATGGTCAATGATATGTTTGTTTGATTTTTTAGCAAGGAGATTCATCGACCAACCATGCAAGAGCCCATCTGAAATCACTATTGAGACAACCCCACCAAAACTACTTCGATTTTGAAAAGATTGTACATTTCCCTCTTTTGGTATGGTTTAGCAGTACATCTGAGGGTCGGTACATCATCGATATCTTCCTTATTTAATGTATTCGTCTTTGATTTTGGAAAGATTGTAGGTTTACCTTCTTCGAGTGGATTGTGGTGTTTAGTTGTGAGTGAGATATGTGATTTGGGCAGCGAACGTCGAGCGTCAACTCAGGCTCGCAATCTTATGTAGCCTATGATAAATATATTGTTATTTTGAGAAAATTAAGTGAGCAATCACAATCTCTGATAAGCATAGATAATTTTTTATTGAAATTAGGAGATAAACACTTGAGAATAGGTTTGAGAATTACAATTGTATGAGATTTGCCTGAGTTTTTATATATTGTGTGTTGATGTGTGGTATATGGGAAATGATTTTTGCTCTTTGATGTCAAGGAAGAGAATATTAGAGCTATGTATTCAATGCTCCAATCCATCTATTATGTTTTCCATGTTATGGATATCTTCATGAGGCTATTTCAAATTTCTCTTTCTATTATCATTTATCAGTATCCATTTATTAAGGCATTGACATGGCACAACTTTATTTTTCTTTATATATCTTTAGCATATCCTATGTAATTATATACATTTTTACATGTTCATATACATCGTCAACAACAAGATTCTATTTTCCTATTTGATATATTAGACTTTGAGAAGGTTGTTGAACTCTTATGCTGGTACCTTCAATTTAATTTCTAAATTTCTCATTTTAAATGACTTATATGTCTAGTCTTATAGGTTTGTATAAAATATGATTTGAAAATCAGATTCATTCACTTTCTGCATTGCAAACTACCGTCTCACAGTCTGTTGAAATACCTATCATTACACTTTCTGAACTCATTGATGTTACTCAGAGTATCTTGTAGAGGTAACATCCCTGAAATTCATACTCTTCTTATACAGAACAATAATTACATGTTAATTTTTTATTTTTTTAAAAAAATTGGTTCATAAATTCTGTAGGCAACCAATATCGAGTTAAAGTTCATGTTTCTAGCATTTTCACGGATAGATGTGGTATGAATGTTACGAAAAATATTTAGCTACATACAATTGTCTTTTGACAATAGTTTCTACCTGAACTGTTCCGCCAAAAACTCCATGTGTCTCTAGGTACTAATTCAACATATTCTACATGCATTTTCTGCCATTTTAACCTATCTTACAACAATTCAAGAAATTTGTTAGAGGACATAGCAACACCATCCATATTTATTTGGGTGTCGTTTAAGGATGAAACTTAGGATTGCATATTGAGGTAATACTGATGAAATTTACATCACAACTTTTGGAGATGTTGCAGAAAAAATTGGATATGACAATGCCTCAACTTCAAAAACTACTTAGCTGGGTAAAAATTTAAGTCTTTCTTATAATAGGCAAAATTAAGGCTTTTCTTTAATTACAAAGTTCTTAATAATAATGTTACTTCTTATATGAAATGTATATATCAAGATGCATTGGAACTGCTGGGGCACCTCGTCAATTCACGTTTATGGAAAAGATATATATTTTTATGTAAGAATAACAAATAAAACCACGGATTTGTTAGTGTAAAAGATTTCACTGCTACTTCGGTTCAAGAGATTAACATCTTACCCATGTTGGGTACTTGACAACATTATGTATCGCTTCGTCTCTTTCTACACTCATATAATCATTTTACAAGAGTAGTTTAATACTTGCTATGTTTCTTTCTTATTTCATGTTTTACAATGCGTAGGACTTCACACATCTCCATGTAGGATTTATAACATTTTTTGACAACTGCTTCCTAATAGATACATATGAGCTTGATTACTATATTTTGAATTTTTTTGTTATTAAAAGAATATGTGTAAATATTTTATAAACGGGAACATACTTTGCCCAACTTTATCTAGCAGGATTAGCAGGCTTTGATATCTTTTGTTATTAAAAGGACATGTGTAAATATTTTACATACATAATCATATTTTGCACAGCTTTATATGTGTTATGCATTGTACAACCAACCCAACTTTTCTTGTATAACTCTTATGTTTAGTCGTTGATATTATTGTATTGTCATCGTCAAGAAAGTATTTACATTTGCATAGTGTGGGACACACTCTGTATAAAATGATATTTCTTCCTACGTAATCTATTGTAATACAAGATATTTGTCACAACTTCTGAGGTGTTTTAGATTTATTTGTAATACAATATGTTTGTCATCTCTTCGAACTGTTTAAGATTTATTTTCTCCATTTTTTCTTTTTTTCAGGCTACTTTCAAATATTTTATCATTCTTTAAATCAAGCATGGCAATACAAATCAACTCATTTCCATTCATTATCGCATTAAACTCCTAAAAAATAAAGCTCCTGGCACAATGCACGGGTTTTACACTAGTTTCAATGAAACTAAAGCGAAAGTTTCCTTGTATCACAATATTCACAATGAATATTTTTATAAAATTGTCTGATGTTAGAATAGTTTTTAAATGAATAAAAATTCTTAGAATCAATGTTTGACATAAAAATTCATATGTACCTCGATTTACTTCTGAAATATGTCCACAATATATCACATTGAAGAACATTAATGTAGCTACACAATGTAGCACTTGCACCTATACGTTGGAGATATGAAGCATTAATAAAACTATTGGTGGGATATTTTCAGTAAAATGTAAATGTATAAGAATAATTGTAAAGTCATATTTTTGTAAAATAAAATGCTAACATGAAGTAATTTTATTTATAATCTTTACAACTGTAGTAGGTCATCTTGATTGTGTTGTGTAGTTTTGAGTGAGTTTTGATAAATAATGTATGCACATCAAGAGAATGATATATGTAATGCAAAATATATAGTTTTATTGTAAAAAAAACATAATGTAGGCACATCACGATAATTGATATTTAATATAAGCAATGTAAAATATACACTTTCATGGTAAAAAATGCCGAGGAAAAGGAATAATATATGCATAATAGATGAAGTGTAATAAACTGTTACACTTAATAAGTAATATACATAACGAAAAAGTAAATTGATTGATATTAGTTTTTAAATATCGATATGATTGTAATAAGACATGGTCGTAATATAATTTATACGTCGTTACTAGGGATGCAAACGGTTACGGATATATCTATCTGATCTGTCACCGTATCCGTTTTATATCGAGTTTGACATCCGTATTCGTATCCGTTTTAAAATAGATACAGATATTGTAGGATGGGTTCCCCTCCTTGTGGGAACCTATTCCATAATTATACGATATTGGTAGTCCTATTTGGAAAAGGAAAATCTATTATTTATTGGAGAAGGAGATCAATTACCTTTTATGATTAGGAGTTATCTTTTCCTAATCTTATTGGAAGTAGGAGTCCATGTTTCCTTATTTGCTCATCTCCATGGAGTATAAATAGGGGGTATGAAGTGCATACCAGGATCATCCCAATAAAAGTTCTCCTAGCACAAGAAAGAAACAAGAGAGAGAGAGGACGAAGAAAGCGGGTTCGTGGTTGCCGCGGAGTTTGGAGGGAGTAACCTTTGGAGCAGTTCTTATCCAGCATTCTTCCCTACAGATTGGCGACGGATTTATCCGTTTGGTGATATTTCTCATCTTTACTATTCTCCATTTTTTGGTGATTTGTAGCACCATATTGAGGGCCATCATTTTGTAAGTCCCTCAGGGGAGATTATTTCGATTATAGTGTTTTATTTTGGGTTGCGATCAACCCCGTGATTTTTCCCCCTCACATTGAGGGTTTTCCACGTTAAAAATTCTCTGTGCATTTGTAGTTGATTTTTTGTGTGGTTGAGATACTTTCTCGTTGTTGATATATCATGCAGGATCCACCTATCGACTTTGGTTATTTTTTCGCAATTCAATTTATTCGAGGAATCTGTTCCCAACAAGTGGTATTAGAGCAAGGTTCAATGGTGAATTACAAGATAGAGTTTGTTCCGAGTAGGATGATTAGTCTTGATGGGACTAATTACAATTTGTGGAAGAACAAGATGAAGGATCTTTTATATGTGAAGGCTATGCACCTCCCAGTGTTCTCCACGCAGAAGCTCGAAGCTAAAACAGATGAAGAATGGGAGTTTGAACATGAGTAGGTTTGTGTCTTCATAAGATAGTTTGTTGATGAAAATGTCTACAACCATATCTAAGATGAAAGTTATGCTAGAAGCTTGTGGTTGAAGTTGGAAAATCTTTACGCCTTCAAGATAGGAAGTAACAAATTATTTTTTTCAAGAGACTAGTGAACTTAAGGTTCAAGGAAGGCATCTATATACTAGATTTTCTAAATGAGTTCCAATAAATTACTAGCGAGTTGACGAGTATGGGGATAAAATTTGAAGATGAGATATTGGGACTACTACTGCTTGCTACTCTACCAGATTCATGGGAGAATTTTCGATTCTTACTTACGAATTCTGCAATCAAAGGGGTCATTTTTTGGAGACAGTCAAGTCTGGCATTCTCGACGAGGAGATGCGAAGAAAAATCCAAGGAATCTCTTCACATTTAGAGGTTCTTCTCACAGAGAACAGGGGGAGGAGCCGAGCCAAGATTAATAAAGGTAGAGATAATGCCAGAAGCAAGTCCAGATCAAGATATCAGACTATGGAGTGCCACTATTAAAGAAGTATTGCTTCCAGTTCAAAAGAGATAATAAAAATGGTGGCGACAAGAAAGAGAAAAAGAATGAACAAGTTGTTGCAGTTGCACAGCATGAGCTCCTCATTGTCTGTGATGTGGAGATGGTAAATGTCGCACAGGATGATACTTCGTGGCTTGTTGATAGCGGATCTGCTCTACATGTCACATCTCAGAGAGAGTTTTTCTCTTTATATACAGCTGGTGATTTTGGTACATTGAAAATGGGGAATGGTTCTTTGTCCCATGTTGTTGACATTAGCAATATTGTATTGAAGAATGCCAATGGAGTTGTGTTGACGCTCAAAGATGTGAGGCATGTACCAGACATGCACTTAAATCTCATTTATACAGGCAAGCTTGATGATGAAGGATACCTTTAACACTTGTGGTGACGGTCAATGGAAGCTTACTCGAGGATCATTGGTTGTTGATGTTAGCAATGTGAGCCCGAGGCGAACCATTCCTATAATAAATGTTATTGTAACAGATGATTTATCAATAAAAGTTATTGATTATGTTTCACTCCCTTTCTGATATTGAATGAATGAATGCACTATAAGGTCCCTCTGTACAAAAGGGTTATGTACCATGGCCAACTTGATAATCATATAGCTGTTGATTCATTGAATTGAGTCATAGAGGCTGATGCTTGGATGGATATCTAAGGAGTTAGATAGAGGACTCATCAAGCATCATCAATGATTGACAAGTAGTGATCTCTAGTCTGAGTGGGAGATAACAATCCTATCTCATTAGACTGATATCTGATCGGCCTCTTGATGCAGGTCCTCTGCATGGGAATATTGATTCAGAGGTATCAGATTAGTTGAGTCAATGAGTTGACTTAACGAGATCGAGATAACCAAAGACCTATGACGAATACTCTCACATCATAGGAAAACATCCTCTGACCAAAGACAGATGTATTGTTATATGTCTGAGTATGTACATTTGGCAGACCAATAGGTTGATGACCTAACCAAGGTCTATATACCGGCGAGCTGGTGTGCATGTAAGGGCATATGAGTAATATGATCTCTCAAAGGGATCATACAGGTTCACTTATGAACCGGGAGACATGAGCTCGCTCATGAGGTATTGGGATTGACCAAATTCCATGCATGGTCATCATGCTTTAGAAGCATGATATGAATTTGAAGGTAAGATATAAGCTTTGTGAAAGTATATGATCTGTACCATATCCCAAGGACCAAGAATGAGAAACTTAGTGTTCAGACCATGAAGATGACAGTGCAAAAGTGATCTATATCTTCATGATGATCATGAGTCTTCCAGTATGCAGGATGTACAAGTATTAGGAATACCTGAGGGTGATTTGATCATAAACGATTGTATAACCATGACGCTTCCATTCTGAGGGAGCGATGACACAGGTCTGGATTTTAGTGACTCCTCTCATTAGAGAAGTGACCTAATCTTAGTCCATGTACTGGACATTGATCTGAATAAGATTTAGATGCAATGAGAAGATTAGGTTTACGGTCTTGATTTAATCAAGCATCTATGAGAGGTCCATGGGATCTGGATTTGAGATGTGATCTCAATAACCAAGTCACTATACGTGGAACAATACAATTGCCCTGTCCTTATCTCCAAGTATCTGAGGAGAAATAGCATTGTTCTTAAATGGTTTAAGAACAATTCCATAAGATCTAAGCAATGAGAAGTTGATAATTAAATGTGATTTAATTATCACGATGTATGAGGAATTATCCAATATAATTAAATATGATTTAATTATTATGGATAAGAATAATATGGATAGTAATATCCAATTATTCATAATATATTATAAATGTGATTTATAATGTATTAGAGAGAGCTAATTATAATTTATATTTGTAGATTAATTACTAATATGTATTAGATACACATTGTCTAAATAATTGAAAATGTAAATTACATTTTGTTTTGGATTGTGAATATGATTCACAATTTTCCAATGTCAAGATTGCAATATTCCCAAAAATTAATTGAGAATTATTTTGGTGAATAAAAATCCCAAAAAATAGTTGTTGGAAATAAGTAGAGAGAAAATCAAGGAGATGTGCAATCTCATGGGAATCCATGAGATTGCCCTCCCCATTAGGAAAGGAGGTGGCGGCACCAATTCCCTTGTGGGATTGGTGGTCGTCCACTCTCCTTTATGGGAAGGAAGATCTCCTTTGTATTTTTCACTCCTTATTTATTTGATTTAATTTGGTATTAATATATATATTTGATATATTTAATCAAAATTAAATCACAAGTTGTTGGCTTTTACCAACAACAATCTTGACCATTGGATTGATATAAATCAATCTCATCCATTGATTTTATATGTCACATGGATTGAGATACATGGATCCCAAAACCCTATAAATAGAGAGGCATACCTTGCTCTCTACTTACATGCTATTGTAGCACACATCTCTCTCTCTCTTTCTCCTCACACACCAGCCCTCTCTCGCCCTCTTCTTGGTAGCCATCCACCATACCCTACGGGAGAGAATCGTCGACGCCTACGCCACCGCGCTGCCGCTTCGACGCTCTGCGGTTCTCCGTCTATTTGGATTGCTTCGCTCACGAAGGATACGTTTGATCTCGTACGACGAGATCAGGAGCAACTGTGCTTGGATCAACTTTTTGGATTACGAGGACACCGTGACTCATCCCCGCGCTCGCAAGCCGTTACTCCAACGATCGGACTTGAGACAGGAGGTCTCTTTTCTTAGAGACTCGATCAACCACGCTTCAAGAGATATTGCATTATACTTGTTGTGGTTATAGATGAAACGATCCGAGAATCATTCTTGGATCATGTGGTTTCATCGCATGAAAAATTTTTATATTCCGCTGCACCGAACAACTAGTACGACTAGTCGTTCTCCATCGTATCCGATACGAAGATCACGCTTCCATGATGCGCTTGAGTATTTCTCCATATCCTTCAAGTGGTATCAGAGCCTTAGGTCGATGGTTTCGAATATGATTCGCTAACCGAGGACGACTTGGGTTCGTTATGGTCGCGAAAGTTTTTTATCGCATTTGATTTCGCAGATCTATTTAGTAAAAAATTTCGATCATGTTTAAAATGTTTAAACACAATTATTTACTTGGATTTTGTTTCCCATTAAATAAGGAAACCATAGGATCTGTGTTTGCGTAAATCGGATTTCGTATGCTCGAGATATGGTTGTTTAAATGAACATGTATGCACTGTTGCAGGAACTGTAGATCTAAACATGATTAAAATGTTAATTACTGTTTAGACTTGCCTCTAAATGCATCAAACATCACTTGGGTTCTGTCATAAATCAAATTAGCAATCCATGAAAATTGATTTTGTCTAATTGGATTTAATATGATTTAGATATGCTAATTTTAGTAAGTAGGGGTCACTGCTGAAATTACATTCCTAATCAACAACCATGTAATTGTCAATTAATGAAATTAATTGTTAATTTCGAGAAATAATTATGGAAAATTTTTGAGAAATATTGGAAGATGATTATTTCCTTAATTGACTTGGCCTCAACCAATTAATTGATTAGATTTGATCTAGATCATAATTGGAAACTCAATCATCAAACTCCTTGCTTGAATAGGATTGGGAATTTGTCTAGCAAATTTCCTTATAATCAAAAATTGTTTTGATTACTATATGATATAATTTCGGTTGAAGAACCGATGATCATCTCAGTACAAATTAATCAATTTGGTATTATCCTTTCCCGAGGCGGATATGGTGACTAGTCGGAGATCGTTGGGGTAGCGGGTTGCAACGTATGTGGTCCGTCCCACACTCGGCTCCACTGGCCATGACAGCGGGTATGGCCGGGATAATGTCTGAGGGATTAAGTTTTATTTTTCTAATTATTAAAATATGAATTAATACGTACTTTGAGAATAATACCACATATATTCAAGCATAACAATCATGTCTGATTGATTGAATTGGATTGATAATTATTTAATATGATTAAGTTAATTATGTCCAAATTAAAATACTCTAATATGATTAGAGTTGATAATTCCCTTGGAAGAATTAATTATATGAATGTGATTCATGATAATTAATTAAATTTGAATAAGAGGTGGAGGATCACATAAGTGACATCCATGGTCTCCCGTCAAAGCGAAGGGCATCGTCAGGGATTGTATATAGGAGACGCATGTACAAAGTGACAACTCCTATATACAAGCGCATCTGGATCGGACTCTTTGCTTCTCGAAAGAGTAAGGCCGCATGCGTAGTGACCCCAATATTGGATCCTCATATTATTGGGGCGATATTGGATTGCGCATAGTGAGTTCTAATCCTGTTGACGGTTGATTCAATTAATGACGGGTCAACATCACCTTAAGGGTGGTGGACCCGAGCATTAAAGACTGAATTGGGAAATGCAAGTTGGACTTGCAAGGCGGAATGTGTTCCTGCTTCTCTTTATTGGAGTTGCAGTTTCTCATATTATTGGGATGTAACAAAGATAAAGAGGAGATCTCAGTTCTTGCTTGAGATATAGAGGTAAGTATATCTCTTACTTTGAAAGTGATTAACAGAATGAACTTTCAAAGTTGACAATGCAAGAATAATTTGATTTAAAAACCTTAATCAAATATCATAAATTTGAATATATGATTATATGTTCTAATATACTGCATTCTCAATTTCAGAAAATGAAGTCCATGAACCCACTGAGCAGGCTTCTGGAGGCCAACCAATTGACCGGACCAAATTACTTGGATTGGATCCGTAATTTGGAGCTTGTACTCTCGGCGGAGAGCATCAATTATGTGCTCTCAGAAGACAAGAATGAAAACCCTAAATCTAAGGAAGAAAAAGCATTCAATGACAAGTATGACGAGGATTATGTCTTGGCTAGATGCTATATCTTGGGTTCTCTCTCCAATGTTCTTCAGAAACAACATGTGGAGATGAGTACTTGCCAGGAGATTATGCAGAATCTGAAAGATATGTTTGGTGACATTAACAGCACCCAATGGTACAATGTTATGAAAGAACTCGTTCACTGCAAGATGCAGGAAGGGACTTCGGTCCGTGAGCATGTACTCAAAATATTTGGGTACTTGTCGGAGCTGGAGACTCGGGGGCAACAATGGATGCAGATATGCAATCCGATTTCATTCTGTTGTCATTGCCAAAATCTTTCAATAACTTTGTGGTGTCATTCCACATGAATAAGCTGGAACTGACAAATACTGGGCTTCTTGCTGCATTAAAGTCTGCATAAGACGTGATGAAAAAAGATGGTCCCGCTGGCAGTGCAATGGTTGCACAGGTCAAAGGGAAGCGCGGTCGGAAGCATGGTTCTCGGAAGGGCCCGGCCCAGAAGAGAAAGAAGAAGGGACAAAGTGTTGGCTCGTCTTCCAATACATCCACTCTAATGGCGTCGAAGAAAAACGGCGTCTGTCACCACTGCAAAAAGCTGGGGCTTTGGAGGCAAAATTTCCCGGATTACATGAAGTCGGTCGACAAAGGTAAAGCCCCAGTAGGTATGAAATCTACTTTTATCATTGAAACCAGTTTTCTCGTTGGACGAGAAGGAAGTTGGGTTGTTGATTCTGGTGCTTCTGTTCATGTATGCAATTTGTTGCATTTGTTTCAAGAAACTAGAAAACTTGAAGAAGGGGAGATAATCATCCAGATGGGATCTGATTCAAGTGTTGCAGCAGTCGCCGTTGGGACTTGTCGGCTATCATTATCTAGTGGAAGAGTCCTAGTACTTAAAGAGTGTCTTTATGTACCTAAAGTTAGAAGGAATTTAATATCTGTATCTAAGCTAGTTAGAAGTGGATATTCATTCCTGTTCTGTAATAAATTAGTCATAAATCGTTATGATAAATATATTACAGATGGTATTTTGACTTCTGGAGGCCTCTATGAATTGTGCATTGATAAATGTGTTATGAATGTTACAAACACTAATAAAAACCCTAAAAGATCCAGAGAGGATGAAAATCTTTCAAATGAGATTTGGCATCAAAGGCTTGGTCATTTATCTGTTGATAAGATCAATAGATTAATTAAGGATGGACCTTTAGATTTTCTACAGGTTCAACCTTTTCCTACTTGCAAGAATTGCATTCAAGGAAAAATGACCAGGATGCCTTTCCGTAACAAGGTTACAAGATGCGAAGGTATTGACCTAATACATACTTATGTATGTGGTCCCTTCAGTACCGCGACTCGAAATGGATATCGATATTATCTGACGTTTATTGATGACCATTCGTGATACGGGTTTATCTTCCTATTACGTCATAAATCTGAAACCTTTGAAAAGTTCAAAGAATTCAAGGCTTTGGTTGAGAACCAAACCGATAGGAAGATTAAACGAATTCGATCTGATCGAGGTGGCGAGTACCTCTCAGATGAATTTAAGGAATACCTTAAAGAGAATGGAATTATTTCCAATCTCACTCCTCCTGGAACTCCCCAACTTAATGGTGTTGCTGAAAGACGCAACAGAACCATCATGGATATGGTTTGTTTAATGATGAGAAAAGCACATTTACCACTTAGTTTCTGGGGATATGCTGTAGAGACTGCAATATATATCCTGAATAAGATTCCTAGCAAATCTGTACCTAAGACTCCTCATGAGCTCTGGTATGGAACCAAACCTAGTGTTAATCACTTGAGAGTTTGGGGTTGCTTGGTTCATGCGAATAACGTGGACGCAAGTAAGCTGGAATCTCGCTCTCGTGAGTGTTACTTCATATGGTATGTTAGAGATGGTATTGGATACCAACTCTATGATCCTGAGACTCAAAAGGTTTTTGTTTCCAGAGATGTGAAATTTCTGGAGAATGATTTCCTTAAGGGTCAAGATAATTATGAAGTAAAGGAACTTATTGAATCCCCGGAGGATTCTGAGCTTCCTGAACCAGAAACTGAAGAGATAAATAAAGATGAAACACACATACCTCTTCGAAGGAGTTCGAGGGTGGTTGCACCACCTCAAAGGTATGGATTCCATGTATCAAGTGAGATTGACAATGATCATACTTCATTTGATGAAGCACTCACGTATCATGACATGGATAGATGGATGCTAGCAATGAAGTCAGAAATTGACTCCATGCATAAGAATGGTGTATGGACCCTAGAGGATCCACCTAAAGGGGTAAAACCCATTGGGTGCAAATGGATCTTCAAGAGAAAGAGGGGACCTGATGAGAAAGTAGAGACTTTCAAGGCACGGCTCGTAGCCAAGGGCTACACACAGAGAGAAGGCATCGACTATCTCTCCTGTAGCTATGCTTAAATCCATCAGGACATTGCTGGCTATAGCTGCATATCTTGACTATGACATCTGGCAGATGGACGTCAAGACGGCTTTCCTCAATGGATACCTCGAGGAGGATATCTACATGGAGCAGCCCCAGGGCTTCATGACTGAGGATGGCAAAGTATGCAAGCTGAAGAAATCCATCTATGGGCTCAAGCAAGCTTCTCGTAGCTGGAACATCAGATTTGACGAAACCATAAAAAGTTATGATTTTGTGCAGAATCCTGATGAACCTTGTGTATACAAGAAGCTTAGTGGGAGCGCCATTGTGTTCATCATGCTTGATGTAGATGGCATCCTTATCATTGGGAATGATACATGGATGATGACCAGTGTAAAGATTTGGTTGTCCCATACCTTTGAGATGAAAGATCTTGGAGAAGCCTCTTACATCTTGGGTATGAAGCTGTTCAGAAACCGAGAGAAGTGGATATTGGGATTGTCACACCATAGATACATTAAGAAGATTCTTGAACAATTCCGTATGGATAGTTCCAACAAAGGATTCCTACCCTTAAGACATGGTATCCACCTGTCTAAAGGAATGGCTCCTCAAACTGTTGAGGAAAAGAACGCCATAGCTGGATGTCCTTATGCATCAGCTGTAGGAAGCTTAATGTATGCCATGATGTGTACTAGGCCAGATATCTGCCATGCAGTGGGAGTGGTAAGTCGTTACCAATCCTGCTATGGAGAACAACACTGGAATGCAGTAAAGAACATATTTAAATATCTAAGACGGACGCAAGATTACATCTTGGTCTATGGAGATGGTGATCTCCAAGTCTTGGTATATACAGATTCTGACTTCCAATCGGATATTGATGATCGAAAGTCGACATCAGGGTTTGTGTTCCTGTTGAACGGTTGTGTTGTGAGCTGGAGAAGCAAGAAGCAGGACACTACAGCAGATTCAACAACAGAAGCCAAATACATTGCTGCATCAGATGCTGCAAAGGAGGCGGTGTGGTTACGCAAGTTCGTGCAGAAGCTTGGTGTAGTTTCCTCTGATACTCCCATCTCGCTACTCTGTGATAACACGGGAGCCATTGCCCAGGCGAAGGAACTCAGATGGCATCAGAAGAGCAAGCACGTAGAAAGGAAATACCACATCATTCGGGAGATTCAAAAGCGTGGTGACATCATCATCACCAAGGTGGCCCCTGCCGACAACGTTGCTGATCCTCTTACCAAACCTCTGACACAGAAGGTTTTCGACCAGCATGTAATAAGTATGGGTTTAAGGATTATTCCTGAATGGTTCTGAGGGATAGTGGGAGATTGTTAGCAATGTGAACCCGAGGCGAACCATTCCTACAATAAATGTTATTGTAATAGATGATTTATCAATAAAAGTTATTGATTATTTTCACTCCCTTTCTGATATTGAATGAATGAATGCACTATAAGGTCCCTCTGTACAAAAGGGTTATGTACCATGGCCAACTTGATAATCATATAGCTGTTGATTCATTGATTGAGTCATAGAGGTTGATGCTTGGATGGATATCTAAGGAGTTAGATAGAGGACTCATCAAGCATTATCAATGATTGACAAGTAGTGATCTCCAGTCTGAGTGGGAGACGGCAATCCTATCTCATTAGACTGATATCTGATCGACCTCTTGATGCAGGTCCTCTTCATGGGAATATTGATTCGGAGGTATCAGATTAGTTGAGTCAATGAGTTGACTTAGTGAGATCGAGATAACCAAAGACCTATGATAAATACTGTCACATCACAGGCAAACATCCTCTGACCAAAGACATATGTTTTGCTATATGTCTGAGTATGTACATTTGGTAGACCAATAGGTTGATGACCTAACCAAGGTCTATATACCGGCGAGCTGGTGTGCATGTAAGGGCATATGACTAATATGATCTCTCAAAGGGATCATACAGGTTCACTTGTGAACCGGGAGACATGAGCTCACTCATGAGGTATTCGGATTGACCAAATTCCATGCATGGTCATCATACTTTAGAAGCATGATATGAATTTGAAGGTAAGATATATGCTTTGTGAAAGCATATGATATGTACCATATCCCAAGGACCAAGAATGAGAAACTTAGTGATCAGACCATGAAGATGACAGTGCAAAAGTGATCTATATCTTCATGATGATCATGAGTCTTCCAGTTTGCAGGATGTACATGTATTAGGAATACATGAGGGTGATTTGATCATAAACGATTGTATAACCATGACGCTTCCATTCCGAGGGAGTGATGAAACAGGTCTGGATTTTAGTGACTCCTCTCATTAGAGAAGTGTCCTAATCTTAGTCCACGTACTGGACATTGATCTGAATAAGATTCAGATGCAATGAGAAGATTAGGTTTACAGTCTTGATTTAATCAAGCATCTATGAGAGGTCCATGGGAACTGGATTTGAGATGTGATCTCAATATCCAAGTAACTATACGTGGAACAATACAATCGCCCTGTCCTTATCTCCAAGTATCTGAGGAGAAATAACATTGTTCTTAAATGGTTTAAGAACAATTCCATAAGATCTAAGCAATGAGAGGTTGATAATTAAATATGATTTAATTATCATGATGTATGAGGAATTATCCAATATAATTAAATGTGTTTTAATTATTATGGATAATAATAATATGGATAGTAATATCCAATTATTCATAATATATTATAAATGTGATTTATAATGTATTAGAGAGAGCTAATTATAATTTATATTTGTAGATTAATTATTAATGTGTATTAGATACACATTGTCTAATTAATTGAAAATGTAAATTATATTTTGTTTGGGTTGTGAATATGATCCACAATTTTCCAACGTCAAGATTGCAATATTCCCAAAATTAATTGAGAATTATTTTGGTGAATAAAAATCCCAACAAATAGTTGCTGGAAATAAGTAGAGAGAAAATCAAGGAGATGTGCAATCTCATGGGAATCCATGAGATTGCCCTCCCCATTAGGAAAGGAGGTGGCGACACCAATTCCCTTGTGGGATTGGTGGCCGTGCACTCTCCTTTATGGGGAGGAAGATCTCCTTTGTATTTTTCACTCCTTATTTGATTGATTTAATTTGGTATTAATATATACTTGATATATTCAATTAAAATTAAATCACAAGTTGTTGGCTTTTACCAACAAAAATCTTGACCATTGGATTGACATAAATCAATCTCATCCATTGATTGTATATGTCCCATGGATTGAGATCCATGGATCCCAAAACCCTATAAATAGAGAGCCATACCTTGCTCTCTACTTACATGCTATTGTAGCACACATCTCTCTCTCTTTCTCCTCACACGCCAGCCCTCTCTCTCCCTCTTCTTGGTGGTCGTCCACCATACCCTAGAGGAGAGAATCGTCGACGCCTACGCCACCGCGCTGCCGCTTCGACGCTCTGCGGTTCTCCGTCTACTTGGAGTGCTTCTCTCACGAAGGAGACGTTCGATCTCGTACGACGAGATCAGGAGCAACTGTGCTTGGATCAACTTCTTGGATTGCGAGGACACCGCGACTCATCCCCGCTCTGGCAAGCCGTTACTCCGACGATCGGACATGAGACGGGAGGTCTCTTTTCTTAGAGACTCGATCAACCATGCTTCAAGAGGTATTGCATTATACTTGTTGTGGTTATAGATGAAACGATCCGAGAATCGTTCTTGGATCATGTGGTTTCATCGCATGAAAAAATTTTAAATTCCGCTGCACCGAACAACTAGTACGACTAGTCGTTCTCCGTCGTATCCGATACGACGATCACGTTTTCGTGATGCGCTTGAGGATTTCTCCATATCCTTCAGTTGCTCGTGGTAAGAAGTATAGAAACATCTTTACATCATGAATGCATCCATCTCCCATGATGTTGCACTTGTGATCGGAGATACAAAATCCATTGAGTTGTGGCATCGATGATTGGAGCACATGAGCGAGAAGGGGTTGCAGTGTTTGGTGAGGAAGAATAAGCTGACAGATATCAAGAAAGAGAAGCTGGAGAGATGCACACACTGCTTGGCTAGGAAGCATACGAGAGTCTCCTTCAAGAGTCATCCACCTTAAGGAAGATGCAACCATTAGAGCTTGTTCACACAGATACTTGTGGTCCGTTGAAAGTAAGTTTGGTGGTGCACTTTATTTCTTACATTCATTGATGATTTCTTGAGGAAAGTTTGGGTCTACATTTCAAAGAGGAAGGACCAAGTCCTTGGTGTTTTCAAAGACTTCCATGCATTAGTGGAGCGACAATCTAGAAAGAAACTGAAGTGTATCCACAGTGATAACGGTGGTGAGTATATTGGGTCATTTGATTAGTATTGCAGGTCTCATGTTATCAGACACTAGAAGACTCCACCCAAGACACTGCAGTTGAATGGCGTTGCAGAGAGAATGAACAGGTTCCTGATGAAGAGAGTCAGATGTCTCCTTTCTGAAACTAAGTTGCCTAACTCTTTTTGGTGTGAAGCACTTTATATTGTTGTTCACATTATTAATCTATCTCCACATGCACCCTTGGATGGTGATGTTTCTGGCAGGATTTGGCATGGAAAGAATGTCTTACAACCATTTGTGGGTCTTTGGATGCTGCGTATTTGTGCATGTTCCCAAGGATGAAAGGTCCAAGTTGGATGCAAAGACAAAGCGGTGCATATTCTTGGGATACAGACAAGATGAGCTTGGCTACAGGTTGTATGATCCAGTTGGTAAGAAGCTGCTGAGAAGCATGGATGTGATCTTTCTGAAGATCAAACCATTGAAGACAATAAGAAGGATGCTAAGGACTCTCCTTCGAGCAGCTATTAGCCAGATGATATGGAGCCAGTCCCTTTGTAGAGGACTCCACATGTGGTGCCAGATGATGCATATGAGCAGGTACTAGATGCAGGATATTAGGAGGATGTTGATGAGCCGAGAAACCGAGAGACTAAGGGAGATATCAAGGGTCGTTGCGACCTCAACCTCTCGAGTCAGACTCAACAAGAAAATCAAGACCACCAAATAGAGATAAATCAAACAAATAAAGCAAATAGCGGTCTCGCTATTTTATTTAACCTGGTATAGCGACCAGGGTCGAACTCAAGGAGCACGGGATGGCTAACAACCTACGAAGTAGTCATAAATCAAAACAAATAAAATAAAATATTTTTTGGTGGATTTTTAGGGTTTTTTAAAATTTTTAGTGATTTTTAAAATTAAGAAAAATATAAAAGAAAGCCAAATAAGTCACAAACAACAAATTATTAAACACACAAAAATAAGTCAGAAAATTAAAATAAAAATATTTTTGGATTTTATAATTTTCAAGTATTTTTGGTAATTTTTCATATTTTTATAAATTTTAATTAATTTTCTAAAAATGAAAGAAAGCTAAAAATGGAAGCTACTGTGCAGCCAGATTTGAAAGGCTATTTAAAAATATAAAAATAGCCTATAAAAATCTAACAACAATTTTATGAAAAAATACAAATAAAAAGCTAAGTACAGAAAAAGAAATTATATTTTTTTCCTTTTTTTCTGAATTTTTTAATGTTTTTTTCATATTTTTTTAGTATTTTTAGATTTTTAGGTGTTTTATATATCCAAAAGCCACAAAAATTGCATAGAAATAAAAACACAACAAAACACACACAAAATAATTTTTTTAGAATTTTTGGGTCTTTTTAATATTTTTTGTTGGTTTTTAAAGTTAGATAGTTACAAAAATAGGGGTTTTTGAATTTTTAAAAATATAAAATGAAAACAAAAATGTCCAAAAAATCAATGAAATTTTTATAGAGTGGCAGGGACTACGTGTCCAAATTTCACGAGATTTGGAGTCAATTTGCTATTTTATTCAACCAATAAAAGATGCACAGCACATAGGGACTGAAATGCAAATAAAACAAGTTTACGGACCAAAGATTAACAAGCTTTAAAAATACGAGGGGCCTACTGTAAATTTCACAAGATAATCAGCACATGTCGCAATTCAGCATTCACAGAGGCATAAGTGTAAATATAAAAACTATCTAATCAAAACATAATGCTCAAAAGCCCTGAGGGCATACATGCAATTGTCCCAGGTATGCACGTAACGAAGCACGTGCGTCCACAAAAGGAGGACCAAAGTTCAAATAAAAGAAACAATAGGTGCTAATATGCATATTGTCCCAGAGTGCTAAGTTATTTAATAGACTAAACATGAACTAAAATAAACTGCAGGGGGGGTTTGGCGCAAATTACCCAGCCAAAGCGCGTGCGTGTCACGTGGGGGCCAGGTGGCAGGCGGTCAGTGGCTGATGGACGTGCAACTCTGGTGCTGCCTCTTGGTAGATCAGACGGTCTTGACGAGATGGCAGACGTGGGGCGCGCGTGGCCGTTAGATCTGGTATCTAACGACCTGTCAGTAGCAGGTGCACGGATGGCTCAGATTGCTTCGGATGAATGGGCTCTGGAAGAACTCCTCCCTGGTGAGGTTCATCGGCAAACTAGAGGAGATCCAAGCGCCCGATGGATGATCAACTAGAGGGGTTCGACTCGCCTCATTCCTCCGCGTCTGATGGCAATGGCGGATGGAGTCGTCAACGGCGAGATGGTCCGGTGAGGGCAAGGGGGCCTGGGCGACTTTGACGAAAGGGATGAAACACGAACCAGGGGGTACTTCAGTGCTTATTTACCTGTAAAAGAAAGATTTCGCTTAGAGGAGTGCTCCGGCAGGGGTTATTGGATGAAAAGCAACAAGAAGCGATAGCGGGATGAGAGGGCGGCTCCGGCATCGGCGGAGGAAGGAGCTGAGCTCAATCTTTGCTCGGATATCTAAGCTCGAGGTGATCAGGTGATGGACGAAGGGTGACGATGGCGCGGGCTATCGATCTATGCGGATAGAAATGATCGGTGGAGCTCCGACCACTAGGTCGGAGCCGGCGGAGGGCACGATGGACAATCGAGGATAAGTAGAGCTAGGATCGCTAGAAGGGTTACCTGATGATCGGAGGTCAATCCTTAGCTCCAGGATGGTGCGGTAAAGGTGGTCGTCTCCTCGTCCGAGCTACGGCGGGCTGGGAGGCTCTCACGTGGCGGCGCTCCGACCACGTTCGTCGAGCACCGGCTACACGCGCCCAATCTGGCCACCAAAGAGGGGGTCCGATCGCTTTCACCGAGGGGATTCTCTCTAGGGTAGATTTAGGGCTTGCGGCGCGAGCTAGAGAGCTGGGAGATGGTATGAAGGTATTTATAGGTGTTCCAGGCGGTAGGGAAGAACGGGCTCGAGCACGCAATCCGAGGTAGATCCGCCTCGCATTAGGGATCCGCGAAGGTGTCCGATCCATGGAGAAGAGGTGGGTGCAGGAATCGGGGCGAAAGGCGATTGGATCTGCTCTAGAAAATTAGGAGAAATCGGGTCGGCGAGCAGATCCGCAGAAGAGGGGTCTAAGGGGGAGAGTTGACCGGGGGTCAACAATCCCCCGTGGACCAACCGGATAATTCTATTTCAAAATTATGTGTAAATTCAAAATAAAATAGAAAACGATTTTATTTAAAAATATTTACTAAATGAAAAATATTTTTTTATTTTCAAATTCTTTTTTAGTGATTTTTATTAATTTTTTTGAAAAAAATTATGTTATATACATTGTATTATTTTATATACCGGTATAGAATACCTATGTATTTTATACTTTTATTTTTAATTTCTTATTTTTGTACAAATATCCCAATTTTATATTTTATTTATTTACAACATAAAATTTGAGATATAAAATAATTTTTATTTGATTTTTATTATTTATTTACAAAAGTAAAATAAATAGATATAGGTGCATATGTACATGGTATATACAAGGGTGAGAGAGAGAATTTATTTTGCTTTTATTTTAATTTTATTTTTCTGATTTTTATTTTATTTTTAGAAATATTTACAAAGTATTAGAAACAAATTTTTATTTTATTTTTATAAAAATAAAATATATACACCAAGAAGGAAATGTGCACAATGATGAATGGCCCTATCTCTCTCTACTTATTTTATTTGGCGATCAGACCCATATTGGGCCTTATCTTGGGTTTAGGTCACTCAATATTTATTCTAAATATTTCTTTCTTTTTATTTATATCTTTATTCTTTTATTTTTGCACAAAAATTTGCTAATTATTGATATTTACACAAGCATTCCTAATTGATTACTTATAGCATTTACAACTATCTACATGGTGTTTTGCAAAGATTTTTAACTAAAATAAAAGAATAAAGAGTGATGAATGAGGATTCATCAGATGTACCACAGGTCACCACTCCTAATGATAATGATACAGATTACGGTAGTGATCATGATGGGCAGGATGATGAGAGCTCTACTTCTTCTGAGGCTCTCCCACCATAGAGACCCGTGAGGGAGAGGTGACCCTCCACCAGGTTTTCTGCACATGAGTACATTTTGTTGACAGATGATTTAGCGGGAAAACGGTGGTCTTAAGTTCCACACAAGGCGGGAACTTAGTCGATGCGTCGACCACGCAGAAATCCTAACTAAAGTCAACAATGAACCCACAAATATATAAATCAAACAATGAAAAACAATTGTGGTGTCAAATTTATTTTAACTCTACAAATAGGTGTATAGTGTAAGTATGTAGAGTGTCGAACACAGGGAGCACACAGGATAGATCAAGAAAGTGCAAAGAGTGTGATGTGATTAAGTGCCTACAAGTATGCAAAGTTCTGTGGGTTTTTAATTTTTAAATTTTTTATTTAATTTTTTTTAATTTTGTATTTTGATTTTTAATTTTCTGATTTTATATTTTCTTTTTATATTTTATATATTTTTATATTTTCTTTTTCAATAATTAAGTATATATGCAATATAAGAAAAGATAAGATGGGGGATTTATAAAAATAAGGAAAAATGCTCAAAAATCAGAAAATATAATGTTTTTGGTCTTTTTATATTTTTCTACTATTTTTGTGATTTTTTAGGATTTTTCATAATATTTTTGGTATTTTTAAAAATTAAAATACAAAAAAACAGTGAACTAACCTACTGGTCGAAATTAAAATGAGGGTTAAAAATACTAAACAGTAACCAAAATTCCTCAAATTAATTTTAAAATAAAGGCAATAAAATAAGGAAGCTACAAAACCTGAGTTTGCATTTGTAGAATTTTTCTAGGATTTTTTTAGATTTTTATAAAGGTTTTTAGAGCTTTCTAATTTTTAAGGTTTTTGTTTTGAAATTTTTAATGATTTTTAGATAGAAGTTAAAAGACACTAAAATAGACCTAAGGTAATTTTTTGGAATTTTTCAAAAAGATTTGATATTTTTTGGTATTTTCTAATGCAAACAGTATTAAAAATGCATGTTTTTGATTTTTAATAAATATTAAAATGCAATGGAAATAAAAAATAAAAAATATAGCGTGAATAAGCAAGCAAACAGGAGTTTAAACTAATTTTTGTGGAATTTTCAGGGTTTATATAGATGCTTGAAATAAATACAAACAACAAAGAGAAACTACACTACTAGCAAGGGCATATATGTAAATAGCAGAACATCCAAGGGCCTGAGTGCAAATTTCATGCAAAATATATAACTATTAATGAAGTTTCTGGACTAGTTACAAATATTAAAACCCGCGGGGGCATGCCTGCAAATAACCCGACCCCGCACGTGTTAGACACGCGCCTGGGGGGGACCTAAACGTAATTTCCAAAAATCGCAGGGGCTCACATGAAAAATATACGAAAGTTTTACACTTAATATCAAAATTCCTAGACTGAAATGAAATAACAAAACCCGCGAGGGTCCCTCTGCAAAATACCCCACACCTCACGTGTACTGGTCACGTGAGGTGACGTGGCCGAGGACCTAAGTACAAATAGTAAAAGTTCGGGGGTCTATATATAATTATTACAAAAAATTTTAAACTACCACTGAAAGTTTATGGGCTAACTAGTAAGTACAAAAATGCACGGGGTAAGGATGCAAAATACCCCACTCGGGCGCGATCCAACGGTGGGCAGTCTCCCACTTGACACGTGTCTGCACGTCGTCGCCCGATACCGCTTCGGCGATGAAGGGCCACGATTAGATCTGGGCTGAGGATCAGACGGTGTGGCGTGGCCCAGATATAACGATGGTCGATGCGTCTGGAAGGTGGCCAAGATCCAACGGCGGGCAAGGCAAGACGAAGAACCGAGAGGAACTCCGGTATGGCGAAGTTCTCCCGGCCAGATCGAGCCTCTCCGGCGTCCTTCAAGCTTCCAAAAATGGCCGGCGACTTCCTGCGATCCTCCTCTATCTCCTGGGTGGTCCAAAACACCTCGGCGACGGCCGAGGCTCGTTGGGGACAATGGTGGAGCTGGGGTGCTTCGTGTGTCTCCGGCGAGGGTCAAAATCACCCCCAGGTAGTCTTCTACGCTCTTGACCTGCAAGAAATGGTGAGAGGGTCCAGGTCAAAGTGCGTGGACCCCGCGGAGGTGAAATGGTGGCGCGAAATGGTGTGAAGGGGCTCGGCCGAAGGAGCACTCCGGCGAGGTGGTCTATTTGATGTTTGGATCGATGAAACACGAGATTAACGATGGGAAACAGATCCTAGGACTAAGGCAAAGAAAGGCAAACGAAATTAAGGGAAAAGAAGCTGCCTCAACGGCTGAACACCAGACGGAAGATGTACCTCAACGCCGGCGACGGCGGAGGTGGTGGAGCCTCCTCGAGCTTTGCTCGACCCGCCTGAGACACGCCGAAGGGAATTGTCTCCTCCCTTGATCGTTTAGGCACCGAAAAGGGGAGCTTAGCTTTGGATTGAGGGGTTCAAATTCGAATCGAAGTCGGAGGCCACGTTATACGGGGTCGACGAACGGGCGAGAAGATCAAGGAGTCTGGAGCGCTGTGATGATCCAATGCCCGAAAAAATCATTGGGCGAGTATGCCCAATCTACAAGGAGCAAAAGTCATGAAGATTGCGACCTGAATTGATGATCGATGTGGCCTGGAAAATTTGACAAAAACGAGGTCAAATGATGCTCTGACATGCGCACATGGGTGGGGGACGACCAATTGACCGGGGTCAACTGGGGCCGGCACCTGGTTTGTGGACCAACCAGGAAAAGTCCCTGGAAATTATTTTGTAAAATCGATAAAAATAGAAAATAAATTAATTAATTTTTGATTATAAAATAAAAAAAATTTATTATTTTATAAGGTATTTTATTATGCTTTTTAATTATTTTTATGAGGTATAATTTTATAAGTTACCTTTTATAGCCTTTATAGGTATATTATCTATATATTTTATTATTTTATTTTTATTTTGTGAATTTAATATTATTATTGTTGTTTATTATTTTATAAATTTATAAAATACTTTTATACACTTAAATATATTTTTATTTTATTTTTCTTATGTATTTTATACACTTAATAAAATATAAGTATGAATTGTATAGGTTTGTGTACAGGTATTTTACCTATGTAAGTTATATACAAGTATTTTATTTTGTATTTCTTTTGTATTTTTATTTTGATTTTAATATACAAATGAATTATAAATAGTTTTTACAAAATTATAAAAATATAAAAATATAAAATAATGACTAAGTAATAAAATGAATATTTTAATCTGTACAAGTATACAATAGGGGTCCAAAACTCAACTTTCAAACCGTAGCTCTGCCAAATGCGAAACCACCGCCATTAAATAGCTTATTTTAAACTATATACAATTAAAGTGAGTTTGCTGCATTTGGAGTTTTCATTTGGGAGATACAGGTCTGGGAAGTTGGGATTCTGGAATTTTATTCAGACCATAACTTTTTATCTGTACATTATTTTTGGGTGAAATCAATTTTGTATTTTTATGTATTAATTTATCTACAACTTTTATGTAAAAAGTTTCTTTATTTGAAGTATAAAAAGTGGAACCAAAAATAAGTCCCAAAATGAATAAGGAATGAATAAAATAAAAGGAATTTGTATTGTATTTTGGCCCTTATCTCCCCCTACTTTATTTCTTATCGACCTAGTCATCGAGATGCCTATGTATCGGGGTTTCGGGTCATAAAATATTTACAATATTTTATTCTTTTTCTTTTCTTTTATTTACTCTATAATTTTGGCTTTAATTACAGTATTTTATACACTATTTACATGCACATGCATGAATGCTAGGATGCTCTAATTAAGGGTATTTACACGCATTTGCTAGGGTTTTTGAGGCCAAAATGATAGAATAAAGATGATGAAATGTGGATTCATCACCCCCCTATACTTTACCTTTGCTAGTCCCTAGCAAACACTTATGCAATAAGTGCAGAAAAGAAAACAAAGAAAAGAAAAAGAAGAAATGTGGATTAAATTTAATTATCAAACTTGTCTTCACAAAATCAAAGTTTGGAGCTTAAGTCGGACCTTTGGAATTTTAGTGCGGGCGGAACGTTAATGAGAACCGAATTTGAAATCCAACAGTCCCTGAGAATCCCAAAACTCTGCCCAAGTCTCCTTAATAGCCAGGTCAGAAATATCTCAACTCATACGCAAACCCTTACGACTATGATTCTGACTCGTACAGTGTAGATGATAGTGGCTCTCCCCAACTAGAATGACAAAGAGACTGACTTCTCCAGCATGACAATCCAATGATTCCCCAATTCAATAACTCCATCCTCGAGGAGCGGGGTATTCCCTTCTAAGTTCAAGTGGCAACTAGCTCAAGAGGAGGGGGTGAAGAGAAGAATGGACGGTAGCCAGTGTAGCTACCTATCCTAGGATGCAAGACCAGTGCAGTCAAGTCATCCAGCTGCAAGCTCACATATTTGACTTTGGAACTCAATCTTTCTTATTGGCTTTACAACATATGTACATACTTTGCAGGCATTTTAATTTTGTACATGCCTGACCATATATTTTTTATTTTTTTGAAATACTATTCACAACAGCATTTACATAAGGAGTTTTTCCTCTTGAGCCAGTAGACTATCCCTCTTTTGAAGCTTTATTGCAACCCACACTCTCATGTCTTTAGACTTCCTCATCACTGGACGGGTTGGGGTGCACTTCCCTCTCTAGAGGAGGACAAGTGTTTCCACTTGTGTGCGTCTCATACCGGCAAATCCAATCCCCTCATCACTCCAACTGAGTTGAGCCATGTGAAAGGTGTAGGTGTCCAAGTTAGGTCATTATCAACAAGAGTCGTGCATGTGCTTCGAAATACTCTACTTAGGCAGTCAAGAATCCATTGAACCAAGTCTCGTGATCCTCAAAGAATTAAGTCAACTAGACCTGAAGTGCCTCAAACCCAGTTCCCATAGGGTTCCTGTTATTAGGTAGATTTTAAGGTCCAATCAAGCTCCAATCTCCGGATTTTATTTAGACTTGTTCAACTATCAAACTCAATCCGAAAAATGCTCATGCTATGCAAATGATATGCAGAATGCAGAAAATATTTTTGTGATGCAATTTTTCAAGATTTTGAACTTTTTATGGATTTTTGAAAGGATGATGATGCATATGCATTTTTTTTTCAAAAAGATTTTTCAATTGTTTTTGGATTTTACTTTTGCAAATGTTTTTGGGATTTTTGAAAACAAAAAGTTTGGATAAAAACTAGGTACAAATATTTATACGGGGATGCTTCTTATATTTACAAGAGGTGGATTTTAACAATTTACAAGGGTAAGTGATCAATTTGATAAGTATATATAATAGAGAATTTTAGGGTGATGTTTCTATTCCTCAAACTTATTTGACACAGGTTTTTCAAACAATTTTGAAAACTATAGTCCAAAATAATTTTGACAAACATTTTTCAAACATGTACATACATTTGAAAATCATTTTGCAAAGGTTTTCAAACAGTATAAATAGATTTTTCAAAATATTTTTGCAACCATTTTTCAAACCATTTGCAAATTATTTTTCAAACATTTTATTTCACACAAAGAAAGTGAATTTTCAAAACAAAAAATTTTTACAAAGGTTGAAAACATGTAACAAAACGTTTCCAAACAGTTTTCAATAGATTTTCACAAAGATTTTCAAACTATTTTTTAAACATTTGCAAAAAACATTTTCACCTGATTTATTAATCAGTAAATACAAAAAGAATTTGAGGAATGGTAACATCTTTTTATTAAGGTTTTTAATGAATTTTAAAGAATTATTAGTCATATTTATTAAGAAAATACGAAAGTACGAGTTATGGCTAAAGTATATACGCAGTATATATGACTCCCCTATACTTAGCTTGAGCTATGTCCTCATAGATCGGAGAGAAAAGAGACGACATAACTTGTACTAAGTATAGACAGGTCTAAAGAATGAACGAACGAAGAAACAAATGAATGAATGAGAAGCTGACCGTCCCCCCTATACTTAGGATCAAATAATCCTAAGTATAGCAGACTGTACACAAAGCAGGGAGGGTCAAGGGTGGGAATGAACAGATCGTACTCAGATTGTCTCCCCCTATACTTAGGGTAAGATATCCCTAAGTATAGACAAGAAGACGAGACAATGGAGAGGATCAAAGAAAAGAGAAACTCAGGGTGCACACCCCCTATACTTAGGACAAAGTACGTCCTAAGTATAGAAAACTGAAAACAAGGGGCGGCACCTTTTTGATAGATAAAGAAAATAGAAAAGGAAAAGAAGAAAAGAAGAAAAGATATCAACAGATGAAAGTATGATATGGACATATGATCTACACAGCGGAAGATGAAAGTGATCACCATGTATGAGACGCAAATGATATGAGTCACAGAACACATCTCATACAAGAAGAATGGGGGCAACGTCAACGGTAGGTAGATCATGATCAAGATATAGCTTCAGTCACTGACCGTTAACATGGAAGGTAGAGGAAGATAACGGCTCGGATATATCAATACTGCCATTGTCATGTACCTTCCTGACCACATACGGACCTTTCCACTTGTTCTGTAATTTCCCTGGAAATAATTTCAGCCTGGAATCAAACAACCATGCGCGCTGATCGGGCTCAAACTGTTTATGGCTGATATGAGAATCGTGCCATGTCTTCACTTTTTCCTTATACTGTAGGATGCTGGAAAAGGTTATATCTCTCAACTCCTCCAGGGCTGCCAACTCTGCTTTCCTCTGTTCTCTTATACTCTCGGGATCCAATAATAACTCAGTGACTGCCCAAAGTGACTTGTGCTTGATTTCCACTGGCAGATGGCACGACTTGCAATAGACGAGACGAAAGGGAGATGTCCCTAATGGATTCTTGAAGGAAGTCTGATAGGCCCACAAGACCGAGTCCAAAAGCTGTAACCAATCCTTTCGGTCTGGGCGGACAACCTTCTGTAAGATAGTTTTGACCTCCCTGTTCGATACTTCAGCAAGACCATTAGTCTGAGGGTGATACGGCGTGGCAACACGATGGTCAATGCCGAACTCGTCTGCAAGGACCTAACCTTGTCATTGATAAAGTGAGACCCCCCGTCTGAAATCAAGACTTTAGGTACCCCGAACCGTGAAATGATATTTTTCCTCAAAAATTTACACACAGTTTTAGCATCTGCTGCTCGGGCGGGGATGGCCTCAACCCATCGGCTGACATAATCTACAGTGAGCAAAATGTGCTCAAACCCCTGACTCTTAGGAAATAGGCCCATGAAATCAATCCCCCATGCATCAAAAACCTCACAAAAGTGAATGGGTTGCATGGGCATCATGTCTCTCTGTCCGCAAGTACCCATCTTCTCATAGTCAGTACATCTCTTCACGAACTCATCTGAATCCTTAAAGAGAGTAGGCCACTAAAGGCCGGATTGAAGCACCTTTTGTGTTGTCCGTCTCTCAGAATGATGTCCTCCTGCCTCAAGCTTGTGGCAGTATGTGAGGACGTGATGAATCCACATTTCATCATCTTTATTCTATCATTTTGGCCTCAAAAACCCTAGCAAATGCGTGTAAATATCATTAATTCCAGTATCTTAGCATCCATGCATGTGCATGTTAATAGTGTATAAAATACTGTAATTAAAGCCAAAATTATAGAATAAATAAAAGAAAATAAAAAGAATAAAATATTGTAAATATTTTATGACCCGAAACCTCGAGACCTGGGCATCTTGATGACTAGGTCGACAAGGAATAAAGTAGGAGGAGATAAGGGCCAAGATACAATGAAAATACCTTTTATTTTGTTCATTCTTTATTCATTTTGGGACTTATTTTTGGTTCCACTTTTTATACTTCAAATAAAGAAACTTTGTACATGAAAGTTGTAGATAATTTCATATAGAAAAATACAAAATTGATTTCACCCAAAAATAATGTACAGATAAAAAGTTATGGTCTGAATAAAATTCCAGAATCTCAACTTCCCAGACCTGTATCTCCCAAATAAAAACTCTAAATGCATCAAACTCACCTTTAATTGTGTATAATTTAAAATAATCTATTCAATGGTGGTGGTTTCACATTTGGCGGAGCTACGGTTTGAAAGTTGAGTTTTGGGCCCTTGTTGTATACTTGTACAGATTAAAATATTCAAAATATTATTTATTCATTATTTTTAAAATTTTATTTTTTTATAATTTTGTAAATATTACTTATAATATATATGTACATTAAAATCAGAATAAAAACCTAATTAAAATACAAAATAAAATACATGTATATATCAAATACATAGGTATCATACCTATACTTATACATGTACAACTAATACTTTTATTTTATCAAGTATACAAATCACATCAGAAAAATAAAATAAAAATATAATTAAGTGTATAAAAGTATTTTATAAATTTATAAAATAATAAACAAAATAATTAAAATCACAAAATAAAAATAAATTAATAAAATATATAGATAATATACCTATAAAGGGTATAAAAGGGAACTTGTAAAATTATACCTCATAAAAATAATTAAAAATCATAATAAAACACCTCATAAAATAATAAACATTTTTTATTTAATAATAAAATCATTTTCGATTTTTAAACGATTTTACAAGGTATTTTTCAGGAGGTTTTTCCGGGTTGGTCCACGTGGACCAACCAGGTGATCTGGCTCGTTGACCAAGGTCAACAGTCTGAACTTCCTCCTGGGTGCCCGTCAGACCTTGGTTTTTGCCCATTTTCGTCGATTTTTACAGACTTCATCTTGCACATTTTGAGATCGACTCCTTCACGACTTTTGTACCTCGATCCTTGGTCTATCACGCCCTTGACTTTCCTTGGGCCAAGGATCATCGATCTAGTGAATCCCCTCGTTCTTTGAGCCAGGTCCGTCAACCCTTCAAATTGGAACCCGCCTCTTCCATTCAATTTTAGAACCCCATTTTTGGTCCAATCGTCCCCCCTTTGACTCGCTTTGTCTACCAGGAGGTGACAACTCCAGACTGACCTCTTCAAGGTGACGGATCGACGAGGATCTAGGCGAGTTCCACCCACCTCCGGTGAACCCGCCGTTGAGGTACTTTCAACCTCAGGCCCTGGCCTTTGAGGTGCTTATTTTCCTAGTTTTTCTTCGCCTTTTTATTTACTATAGTCCTAGGATCATCCAGCCATCTCCATCATCGATTTCCATCGCTCGATTCGCCCAATCGACTCCCCTCGCCGGAGCAAGCTCCGGCGAGCATCCATATCATCGTTCATCCCTTATGAGAGCCCACTGGAGGTCGAGGAAGTTTGCCCTCGCCTCCCTTATCTTTTTTGTGCGAGTTTCAGGAGCTAAAAAGACCCCTGGAGGGTCGATTTTGACGAACTCGAGGTACTTGGACCCACTTTCTTCTCGAACCTTGCCACGGAGCCCCGGAGCTCACCGAGCCTTTTTGGCTCCGTCGGTGGACCAAGGAATCTTCCAGGAGTAGTTTGCGCCTTGCAGCATCGAAGGAGACGGCCGGAGCACCGCCAAATCGACGACCGAAGCTCGCCATCGGCCGTGTTCTTCCATGTTCTTCCAGGGAGGTCCACGACCATTCGATGGGGCCTTGGTCCCTGAAGTGCCAGCTGTCGTCCGATCTTGAGACCCCCAGCCGTCCGATCGTCATCACCACGTCTAATCTCAACCGTTGGCGGCCGAAGCGTCATCGCACGAGGAGGAGCTGACACGTGTATAAGTGAACTCATCGCCACCATCCGCCTATGCGCTAGCGTGGGTATTTTGCATCTTATCCCCCACAAATTTTGTATTTTTTATTTAGCCCTCAAACTTTTAGTTGCAGTGTAAAAACGTTTGTAAGATTTGCACCTAGGCCCCTATATTTTCTTTATTTACATTTAGGTCCTCGGCCACGTCACCTCACGTGACCAGTACACGTGAGGTGCGGGCATTTTGCAGAGAGACCCCTGCGGGTTTGGTTATTTCGATAAAGTCTAGGAACTTTGATATGTAGTGTAATATTTTGTGTATTTTGCATCAAGGCCCCCGTCTTTTTGAGATATTGCATACAAGTCCTTCATAAGCGCGTGCTAGTCACGTGCTTGGTTGGGTTATTTATAAGAATACCCCTGCGGGTTTTGATATCTGTATTTGGTCCACTAATTTGTAGATTCAGTATTATAGTTTGCGTAAAAATTGCACTTAGGCCCTGAAACTTTTGCTTAATTACATTTATACCCCTACTAGTGTAATTTTTCTTTTTGTTTCTTCTAATTATTGCATGCATTTCTAAAACCCCAAAAATTCCCAAAAAAATTCTCATTGGCTCATGGTTGCTTTCTTATTCACGTTATATTTTTGCATTCCATTTTTATTGCATTCTAATATTTATTAAAAATCAAAAACATGCATTTTTACTACTGATTGCATTAGAAAATACCAAAAAATATCAAAACACCTTGAAAAATTCCAAAAAAAATTATATTTTGTCTATTTTTATGTCTTTTAATTACTATCCAAAAATCACTAAAAATTTCAAAATAAAAACCTTAAAAATTAGAAAACACCTAAAAACTTCATAAAAACTAAAAAATCATAGAAAAATCATAAAAATATAAACTCAGTACTGTAGTTTCCTTATTTTATTCCCTTTATTTTAAAATTAATTTGGGAAATTTTTTTCATTGTTTGCTATTTTTCATTCCCATTTTGATTTCGGCCAGTAGCTAATTCACTGTTTTCTTGTATTTTAGCTCTTAAAATAACCAAAAATATTCTGAAAAATCCCCAAAAATAAAAAAAGGTAGAAAATTATAAAAAGACCAAAAAAACTTTATTTTCTGATTTTTGACATTTTTCCTTATTTTTATAAATATTTTATTACCTCTTTTCTTATATTATTTATATATTCTATTTATAAAAACAACAAAAATATAAAATATAAAAAGAAAATATAAAATCAGAAAATTAAAAACAAAAATACAAAATTAAAAAAAATAAAAATTAAAAACCCACAAAAATTTGCATCTTTGTAGACACTTAATCACATTCACATTTTTGCACTTGCTTGATCTATCCTGCCTTGCCCCCTGAGTTCGACCTCTAGATACTTACACCTATACACCTTTTTATATAGAGTTAATAATAAATTTTAACTCCACTATTGCTTGTCATTGTTTGATTTGATTGTGGGTTAATTGTTGATTAAATCCGGGTTCTTAGCGATCACCGCAGCGACTTCTGTGTTCCCGCCTTATGTGGAATACACGACCGTTAGATTTTTGGGTTTATCAAATGGCACCGTTGCCAGGGAGAAACAGCGTATAGTTCTTGTTTCTTTTTGTGATTGTGATTATTTGCTTACATTATTGCTCATTTTATCTCTCTTGTATTTGATTCACATTTTTGAACTGTCTGACCATTGTCTTTCTTGTCTTCTTGTGAGGGACCGCAGATCGAGGAGGATCGCTTAGGGGATCTGGTGCAACCTTGGGAGGTGGAGTCGGCTGTTCTAGCCCAGCCGATAGGAGAGAGCAGGAGACTTCAGAGAGAGTGTTAGATAGTCTTTTATTTTCTTTTGTGAGAGAGAGCCATTAATTAATTTGTAATAATACAGGTACACTTGGACACTCCGGACACTCGGGCCTAATTTCTAGGTGTTTGTTCACCTGGGGGCTCACCGCGGTTTTCATCACGTTTTCTCGCTGTCATTTTCCGGTTTTGATTTATTTTTCCTTTCTTTTGTGGAATGAGCCCTTAGATTTTAGGCATTGCTTGATCGAGTAGATTAGGTCCAAACACCCTAATAACCATTTCATGTACCTATAGTGCGTTTGGACTTAGTTTAAAATTAAATAGTTGATCACCATCTTCAAGATGCCGCGCTGTGAGCCCACCCTGCCAAGCGCTTCTCCTGAACTCGATTTGTCAAGAGGAGGAGGGGTGAGCCTAGACCGGACTCTAGGATTGAGAATTGGTGATTGACTTGTGGTTTTTCACGTTAGCAATTGCCAGCTTAGGACGATTTCCGTATGCATATCGGCATTTAGACTAGGTTTAAAAATTCCTTCTTTGCATCCCGCATTGAGAGAGCTGGAGGCACTGTAAGTCTTCTATCTTAGCATTCATCATTTAGGCACAAAGGTGAGATTTCCATCTTGGTGCCGCCTTGCACGGCTTTTCCGACTCTTCTCCCTCTATTTTTGGATCAAGTAGGAATCAAGAAAATACAAAAATGTTAGGCGCTTGTTTGAAATTGACTCAAAGCAAGTGATAACAGCAAAAAAATTAAAAAAGGGACTGCTAAGAAAACTTGACCTAAATAAAATTGGTAATTGGATTCATTGCTTGGGGTGAGTAATACCCTCACTTGTATTCAGGTTGCATGGGAAGGTCTCCTTCCAAGTGAGCAGAGCGACTTCGTAAGGATTAGAGCCCAAAACCCAGTCTGTGGCTGCCTTGTGTATCGCCTGGATTTCCGAAGTATTGGCGCTACTATCGTACGTAGACGAGTAGGGCTTGGTCGCCTTTGATGACTCTCTATTGTGTAGAGCATCGACCTTGTCCGAAGTATCGAGCATAGGCCACGCCTTCACGGGTGTGTCTGTCTCATCGTCTTGCATCCGAGTAGGATCTTGCACGCTCACGGGTGATTCCGTTGCGAGCGAGATCTTAAGTATCGGTTTCGCCTATCGGCTTCCTCCCTCTTTTCTTTTACTAAGTAGGGATCCAGGAAGGGTTACAAGGACCTTAAAAAGCGTAGGCTATAGGTTACACAGGAGGAGGACAAGTACGGGAATACTTTTCCGACAGTACTCTCTCTCCTATAGGTGTAGCACTCTAAGGACTCGTTGAAAGATAACTTCCTGAATTCAAGCTAAAAACTACAAAGATAAAAGCTGAACCTTCACGGATTCATGCGTTGAGTTGGTGAATCCCCTTATTTTGTGTTTGATTGCTAGTTAGATCTAGGTCAAGATCAAAAACACCGCACAATTGTGCGCAATTTTTCCCACTTTCTTCTTCTTTATTTCTTAATCTTGCTCTTCTCAATAATCACGATGATGGGAAGGAGGTCTCTTAGGCCGTCTTTGGCGACGCCGCTATCCAGCACTCCTCCCTACTCATCTAGGATAACCTCGGGGAGTCCAGACCCACTCTCCGAGCCTGAGTTCACTTCCACCCTGTTCCCCCTCGACCACCCTTCTCCTTCCATCAGTCCAAGAGTTTCAGAGTTTAGTGCATCATAGAGCTTAGAGCATTTGACGGCACCTGAGATGGGTTCTTTTGCCTTTTCAGAGAATCCAGCCATGGCAGACATAGGAGAACACCCAGATGAGCACGAGCACCCTCCATTTCTATATGACCAAGCTGCCATCAATAATTCATTGCTAGCTTCCCTGGAGACCATGTAGAGACAAATTCGGGACCAGGGAGTATTCATGGGTGACCTCATGAGAGAGACCGCGCATATGAGAGAAAACAGACCTGGGGGCAGTTGCGGTGGAGGTGATATACCAATTGTAGCAGACGAGGGAGGAGAACCGAATCAGGAACGACTGCCACAGACAATCATGAGAGAATTGCACAATCCAGCGGCATCCCTCACTCATCTATGGATCCGACTCCCTCCCATCCGTGGAGACTTCGAGCTTCGCCCGCACACTATTCAGCTATTACCTAAATTTCATGGGCTGGCAACCAAAGAGCCACATCTCCACCTACAAGAATTCGAAATGATCTGCAGTACGATTCATGACAGGCTGGTGATTGAGGACACCATCAAGATGATAGCCTTCCCCTTCTCTTTGGTTGATAGAATCGTGTACTGGCTAAAACATTTGGGGAGGTTCGTCGACACTTGGGCAGAAATCCCGACCGCTTACTTGAATAAGTAATATCCTCTCGGGCGGACGAACGCAGCACGAGCTATGATCAGTAACTTCACAATGATCCCTAATGAACAGTTCCATGAGGCTTGGGATCGCTTAAGAGAGCTCATCGACTGATGTCCACATCATGACATATCCAAGCCCAATCTAGTTCAGAGTTTCTTCTGTGGGCTGACACCGGAGCTGCAGGGGCTTGTAAATGCCTCTTGTGGTGGGTCCTATTTTTCCAAGGGTGAAGACGGTGTTTGGGCCATCTATGAAGGGATGGCAGAAAACTCGACAGTTATGGCCCAAGCCTGAGTCTACACACAGCAGAAGCCCCACCAAGGAGTAGGATCATTTCAGAGGATCGCCTGCATCGATGCCAGTCCTCATACTCCGTCGGCCAGCCGCAGCCCAAGCTGAATCAGCCGCAACCGACATGGGCATCATTAGTGAGAAGTTAGACCGTCTCGAGATCCTCGAGAAGAAGCAGATGCAAGGACTGGACCAGATGGACCAGATAACCAAGACCATGAGTGACCTGAAGACGCAGATTCTTTGCGTCCAGGAGGCACAAACGTCTTCTCAGCGGCCTCCCAAGTCACGGGCTGATGCCAGCAATAGCAGCTCAACCTAGCCCTCTGCCTCGTACCGTCAGGTCAACCACATTCAGGCAGAGCCAGTCCCGCTACTACAGTACTACCCATCGCAGCCACCATCTCAGGACCCTCAGATGGTGGTCTATCAGCCGGATCAGCCACTGGCAGTTCTACCTCCACCATCCTTCGAGCAGGAGCCATTAATGGAAGTCAATGGGATATGGTACGACCGGTACCCGCAGCCCGGGATTCGTCGCGATCACCCCGGATTCCGTTGGACCACTGGTGGCACCTCTTCTCAGCAGCAACCTCCGGCTCAGGGATATTAGAACAGCCAGCATCAGGAGCAGCAGCCCCAGTATGCCCACCAGCAGAAACAGCATGGTCCTCGTCCCGCCTATCAGGGACAACAGTGGAGGCAGCGTCAGCAGCCTCAACAGTCATACCCCCAGCCTCGTGAGCACTTCTCCTCCCAGCAGCAACCTCATTTCCAGCAAGGGAATACTTCTGGTCCTCAGGCACCTGCCTTCGAGAACCCAGCATTAGATGACCTCGCCCGATTGCTTTCTGACCATCGAGCATCCATCCGGCAGGAAATGGATGAGTTCCGGCAGGATATTAGGGATATCATCAAGGGAAAGGTCGCCATACCAGCTCAGATTGAACCAAATCCGAACAATTTGAAGAGGAAGTCTGAGCAGGTACAATTCACAGAGGATACCTCTCCTTGTGATTATTTGAGTGACATGTCTTCTTCTTTGTATGATGCTGATTTTGTGACTACTAGGAGCGGTAGGATGCCAGCCGGCGGTGCCTCATCTGAGCGACAGGCACAAGCAGAACCACGAGCGCCAGATGAGCAGAGTAGCGATGCTAATGCCGCTGATGATGGTGGTGGTGCTGATGCCACCAATGATGGAGAGCTAGACGACGGTACTGAGGCCGTCGTGATACCTGAAGTAGACGGTGGTGCTGAAGCCACCATTTTTGATGCAGAGCCAGAGCCCGGTGCTGATGCTGTGAAGACAGATGCCGTTGGTGGTACTGAGGCCACTACTTCCACTTTTGTTGATCTTCCTTCTGTTGTGTTGCCATCTTTTCTATCTAAGGATTGTGGTAACAAGAAAAAGAACAAAAATATGAATAAAGGAAAGGCTTCTGTGTATACTTCAGATCCATATGTGTTGCATGATGATCATTGTATGGATACTATTCCTTCACAGGCATAGGGACCTATTCCTAGCCCTCCATCTGAGGAGGCCCCTACCATCCCCTTCCCTGAAGCACTTCGCTTGGCGAAGGGGAATAAAAGAGAAAATCCAAAAAAGACCCAACAGGTAGATTTCAGCAACCAGATGATTGATAGATTCCACATTCAGCTGACTCTACAGGAAGCACTTGAGCACATCCCCCTCTTCAAAAAGAATTTGAAAGAGAAGACGACAGTCCGCAGGAAGAGGAGGAACCACAGAGATCAGATCCATGTGCTCACCCATTACACTTGCTGCACCATTCAGAACAAATTTCTAGCCAAGAGACCTGATGCAGGATCTCCCTATGTCAGATGCGAGATTCAGGAGCACCAGCTTGATCGTACTCTATTAGACAGCGGCTCTTCTATCAACCTCCTTCCGGCAGCCTTACTCGACCGATTCGAGTTTAGTCCTCTTCTTAGGAGCATGACAGTCCTTCAGTTTGCTGATAGATCAACTAAGAGGCCGAAGGGGTTGTTGAGAGTAGTGGTCGTTAACATTCAGGGCCTGAAATTCCCCATGGACTTTGTTGTATTGGACATGGAGATCCCTGAGTCGGTAACCGATGCCCTCGTCATACTTGGACGCCCATTCTTGGCCACAGCCAAGGCGGTGACCGATCATAACAATGGGAAGGTATGTTTTCGCGTAGAGGGTGAGGTCATACAAATAGAGACGATCGAGGAGACCAGAGCGAGAGAACTAGAATGCTCGGAGCAGTCCAGCGATGCCGCGCAGATGACAGAGGACGAGCTAGACATCCACCAGGAGTGCGATTTTGTGATGACAGATGATGAATCCATTTGGACATATCCCATCGCACAGACCCTCGCCTTGCCTACAGAGTCACCGTACTTACAGCTTATGGCAGTCGAGAGCCTGGAGAGCACACTCAAGGACGAGGATACATTTGAGGCTGACAGTTGTGGGACGAATGGTGATGATTTTCAGTCTTATTCTTCTAATTCAGATCCCTCGGATTCAGACATTGATTGGGATGATTTTGATGAATATTTGCCGTGTCTGATTCCTTCTGAGCTGATAGCTAGGACGGAGTGTGAGCCAGTACAGTTCAAAGATAATTCAGCAGGGTTCCCTTCATCAGATATTCATGTGCAGCGAGAGTTCTCACATGCAGACCTGGTAGCCTTTACACAGACATATCAGAAGCCAGATCTGCCACCTCCCAGTTGTCTAGAACTGAAATCCCTGCTGCAGTCGCTGGAGTATAGATTCCTTGCGGGTGAGCTAGATATGCACCCAGTCATTATCTCAACAGGTTTGACTGAAGAACAAGAATCTCGTCTAATGGAGGTTCTTGAGAGAAATCACAAGGCAATAGGATGGAGTATAGCTGATCTCCAGGGGATTAGTCCGTCTCTGTGCTCCCACCACATCTATCTTGAGGAAGACGCTAGGTCGTCGCGTGAGTTCCAGCAGCGGTTGAACCCGAATCTTCGAGATGTGGTCATGAAAGAAATATCAAAGTGGTGGAGCGCTGATTTTATCTACCCCATCTCCGACTCCAACTGGGTTAGTCCATTACATACGGTACCCTAGAAGATGGGTATCACTACAGTTGTGAGTGAGTCTGGAGAGGAGATCGCTACCCGAGTACCCACTTCTTGGAGGGTCTGTTTGGACTACAGACGATTAAATCAAGCCACCAAGAAGGATCATTTCCCACTGCCATTCATTGATCAGATTATCGAAAGGCTAGTTGGGAAGAGTCACTACTGTTTTCTCGACGGGTACTCTGGTTACAATCAAGTGGCCATTGCGCCCGAAGACTAGGAGAAAACGACATTCACCTGTCCGTTTGGGACTTATGCTTTCAGACGGATGCCCTTTGGTCTATGTAACGCCCTGGCAACATTCCAAAGGTGCATGTTGTCCATTTTCTCGGACATGGTGGGTGACTGTTTAGAGGTCTTCATGGATGACTTCTCGGTCTACGGTGATGGGTTTGATGCTTGTCTTGACTGCCTAGACCGTGTGCTTCAGCGATGCATTGAGGTCAATCTTGTCTTGTCTTGGGAGAAGAGTCACTTCATGGTGACTCAAGGGACGGTCCTTGGTCATATCATCTCCAATAGGGGCATGGAGGTCGATCCGGCCAAGGTGGATATCATTAGAAAACTCAATCCTCCGTCCAATCTACGTCAATTGCGGTCTTTTATGGGGCATGTCAGTTTCTACCGACGGTTCATTCAGGACTTTAGTCGTATTGCCCGACCGCTCACTGATTTGTTGACGAAAGACACCGAGTTCATTGTAGATGATAAGTGTTTTGCGTCCTTTGAGACTCTAAAGAATATGGTTGTCACAACTCCTGTCCTTCAGCCACCCGATTGGTCTCTCCCATTCGAGATCATGATGGATGCTTCTGATTTTTCCGTTGGAGCTGTGCTTGGACAGAGGAGGGATGGATTGCCATTTGCCATTCACTACGCCAGCCGGACTTTGGATGCCGCTCAGCGGAATTATACTGTGACATAGAAAGAGATGCTAGTTGTAGTCTTTGCTTTGGATAAGTATCGATCATATATTCTCGGATCTAGAGTGACTATCTATACCGATCACACTGCCATCCGGTACTTAATGACCAAGAAGGATGCCAAAGCATGCCTTACCAGATGGATCCTTTACTCCAGGAGTTTGATATTGAGATTAAGGACAAGCCTGGAGTTAAGAATGTGGTGGCGGATCATCTCTACCTCTTAGAGAACCTTGAGGAATCTGAGCCCAGTGCACTTATCACAGAGACGTTTCCAGATGAGGCGATCTTGGTTATCTCCTCACTCCCATGGTATGCCGACATTGTGAACTATCTTGTTGCCAAGACGGTCCCACAAGGTTGGCCCAGGCAGAAACTTGAGATCTTCCTGGCGAAGGCCAAGTTTTACCATTGGGAGGATCCCGTCCTTTATCATGAAGGAGGGGACAACATCTGGAAGAGGTGCATTCCTCAAGAAGAGCAGCATAGCGTACTCATATACTACCACAAGCTTGAGGCAGGAGGACATCATTCTGGGAGACAGACAGCACAGAAGGTGCTTCAATCCGGCCTTTGGTGGCCTACTCTCTTCAAGAATTCAGATGAGTTCGTGAAGAGATGTACTAACTGTCAGAAGATGGGTACTTGCGGACAGAGAGACATGATGCCCATGTAACCCATTCACTTTTGTGAGGTTTTTGATGCATGGGGGATTGATTTCATGGGCCCATTTCCTAAGAGTCATGGGTTTGAGCACATTTTGCTCGTTGTAGATTATGTCAGCCGATGGGTTGAGGCCATCCCCGCCCGAGCCGCAGATGATAAGACTGTGCGTAAATTTTTGAGGAAAAATATCATTTCACGGTTCGGGGTACCTAGAGTCTTGATTTCAGACGGGGGGTCTCACTTCATCAATGACAAGGTTAGGGCCCTTGCAGACGAGTTTGGCATTGAACATCGTGTTGCCACGCTGTATCACCCTCAAACTAATGGTCTTGCCGAAGTATCGAATAGGGAGATCAAAACTATCTTACAGAAGGTTGTCCGCCCAGACCGAAAGGATTGGTCACAGCTTTTGGACTCGGTCTTGTGGGCCTATCGGACTTCCTTCAAGAATCCATTAGGGACATCTCCCTTTCGTCTCGTCTATGGCAAGTCGTGCCATCTGCCAGTGGAAATCAAGCACAAGTCACTTTGGGCAGTCACTGAATTATTATTGGATCCCGAGAGTATAGGAGAACAGAGGAAAGCAGAGTTGGCAGCCCTGGAGGAGTTGAGAGATACAGCCTTTTCCAGCAGCCTACAGTATAAGGAAAAAGTGAAGACATGGCATGATTCCCATATCAGCCATAAACAGTTTGAGCCCGATCAGCGTGTATGGTTGTTCGATTCCAGGCTGAAATTATTTCCAGGGAAATTACAGAGCAAGTGGAAAGGTCCTTATGTGGTCAGGAAGGTACATGACAATGGCAGCATTGATATATCAAAACCGTCATCTTCCTCTACCTTCTGGATTAACGGTCAGTGCCTGAAACTATATCTAGATCATGATCCACCGACCGTTGACGTTGCCCCCATTCTTCTGGTATGAGATGTACTCTTTGACTCATATCATTTGCATCTCATACATGTTGATCACTTCCATCTTCCGCTGTATAGATCCATCTGTCTATATCATTCTTTCATATGTTGATATCTTTTCTTCTTTTCTTCTTTTCCTTTTCTATCTTCTTTTTGTATCAAAAAGGTGTCGCCCCTTGTAGACAGTTTTCTATACTTAGGACGTACTTTGTCGTAAGTATAGGGGGGTGTGCACCCCGAGTTTTTCATTCTTTGATCCTCTCCATTGTCTCCTCTTCTTGTCTATACTTAGGGATATCTTACCCTAAGTATAGGGGGAGACAATCTAAGTACGATCTGTTCATTCCCACCCTTGACCCTCCCTGCTGTGTGTCCAGTCTGCTATACTTAGGATTATTTGATCCTAAGTATAGGGGGGACGGTCAACTTCTCATTCGTTCATTTGATTCATTTATTCATTCTTTAGACTTGCCTATACTTAGTATGAGTTATGTCTTCTCTTTTCTCTGTGATCTATGAGGACATAGCTCAAGCTAAGTATAGGGGGTCGTATATACTGCGTATATACTTTAGCCATAACTCGTACTTTTGTATTTTCTTAATAATATGGCTAATAATTCTTTAAAATTCATTAAAAACCTTAATAAAAAGATGGTATTATTCCTCAAATTCTTTTTGTATTTACTGATTAATAAGTCAGGTGAAAATGTTTTTTGCAAAATGTTTGAAAAATAGTTTGAAAATCTTCGTGAAAATCTTTTGAAAACTATTTGGAAAACGTTTTGTTACATGTTTTCAACCTTTGTAAAAACATTTTGTTTTGTAAAATTTATGTTATTTGTGTGAAATAAAATGCTTGAAAAATTATTTGCAAATGGTTTGAAAAATAATTGCAAACATATTTTGAAAAATCTATATATACTATTTGGAAAACCTTTGCAAAATAATTATCAAATGTGTGTACATGTTTGTAAAATATTTGTAAAAATTATTTTGGACTATAGTTTTCAAAATTGTTTGAAAAATCTGTATCAAATAAGTTTGAGGAATATATACATCACCTCTAAAATTCATTGTATATACTTCTAAAATTGACCACTTACCCCTGTAAATTGTTAAAATCCACTTCTTGTATATATAAGAAGCCCTCCCGTGTAAATAGTTTTACCCTAGATTTCAGCCAAAAAGCTTTTTGTTTTCAAAAATCCCAAAAACATTTGCAAAATTTAAAATCCAAAAACATCTGAAAATCGTTTGAAAAATAAAAAAATTGCATATGCATCGTCATCATCTTTTCAAAAAATCCATAAAAAAGTTCAAAACTTTTGAAAATTGCATCACAAAAATATTTTCTACATCGCATTGCATAACATTAGCATTTTTCGGATTGAGTTTGATAGTTGAACAAGTCTAAATAAAATCCAGAGATTGGAGCTTGATTGGACCTTAAAATCTACCTAATAACAGGAACCTTATAGGAACTGGGGTTGAGGTACTTCAGGTCTAGTTGACTTAATTCTTTGAGGATCACGAGACTTGGTTCAATGGATTCTTGACTGCCTGAGTAGAGTATTTCAGAGCACACGCACGACTCCGTTCGATCGTGTTCTTCCCTGTTCTTCCAGGGAGGTCCACGGCCGTTCGATCGGGCCTTGGTCCCAGAAGTGCCAGCCGTTGTCCGATCTTGAGACCCCCAGCCGTCCGATCATCATCACCGCGTCTAATCTCAACCGTCGGTGGTCGAAGCGTCATCGCGCGAGGAGGAGCTGACACGTGCATAAGTGAACTCATCGCCACTGTCCGCCTCCGCGCTAGCGTGGGTATTTTGCATCTTATCCCCCGTAAATTTTATAATTTTTATTTAGCCCTCAAACTTTTAGTTGCAATGTAAAAACTTTTGTAAGATTTGCACCTAGGCCCCTGCATTTTCTTTATTTACATTCAAGTCCTCGGCCGCGTCACCTCACGTGACCAGTACACGTGAGGTGCAGGCATTTTGCAGAGAGACCCCTGCGGGTTTGGTTATTTCGATAAAGTCCATGAACTTTGATATGCAATGTAATATTTTTGTGTATTTTGCATCAAGGCCCCCGTCTTTTTGAGATATTGCATACAGGTCCTTCCTAGGCGCGTGCCAATCACGCACTTGGTTGGATTATTTGTAAGAATACCCCGCGGATTCTGATATTTGTATTTGGTCCACTAATTTGTAGATTCAGTATTATAATTTGCGTAAAAATTTCACTTCGGCCCTGAAACTTTTGCCTAATTACATTTATACCCCTACTAGTGTAATTTTTCTTTTTGTTTCTTCTAATTATTACATGCATTTCTAAAACCCCAAAAATTCCCAAAAAAATTCTCATAGGCATCTGGTTGCTTGCTTATTCACGCTATATTTTTGCATTCCATTTTTATTGCATTTTAATATTTATTAAAAATAAAAAACATGCATTTTTACTACTGTTTACATTAGAAAATACGAAAAAAATATCAAAACACACCGTGAAAAATTCCAAAAAAAATATATTTTGTCTATTTTGTGTCTTTTAATTACTATCCAAAAATCACTACAAATTTCAAAACAAAATCCTTAAAAATTAGAAAACATCTAAAAACTTCATAAAAATCTTGAAAATCGTAGACAAATCTTAAAAATATAAACTCAGGTTCTGTAGTTTCCTTATTTTATTCCCTTTATTTTAAAATTAAATTGGGAAAATTTTGTCACTATTTGCTATTTTTCATTCCCATTTTGATTTCGGCCAGTAGCTTATTCATTGTTTTATTGTATTTTGGCTTCTAAAAATACCAAACATATTCTGAAAAATCCCCAAAAATTACAAAAATAGTAGAAAATTATAAAAACACCAAAAATAATTTATTTTCTTATTTTGAGCATTTTTCCTTATTTTTATAAATATTTTATCACCTTTTTCTTATATTATTTATATATTCTATTTATAAAAACAACAAAAATATAAAATATAAAAATAAAATATAAAATCAGATTATTCAAAACAAATATACAAAATAAAAAAATAAAAATTAAAAACCCACAAAAATTTGCATCTTTGTAGACACTTAATCACATTCACATTTTTGCACTTGCTTTATCTATCCTGCCTTGCTCCCTGAGTTCGACCTCTACATACTTACACCTATACACCTTTTTATGTAGAGTTAATAATAAATTTTAAGTCCACTATTGCTTGTCATTGTTTGATTTGATTGTGGGTTAGTTGTTGATTAAATCCGGGTTTCTTAGCGGTCACCGCAGCGACTTCTGTGTTCCCGCCTTGTGTGGAATACACGACCGTTAGATTTTTGGGTTTATCAGGACACTATGCTGCTCATCTTGAGGAATGCACCTCCTCCAGATGCTATCCCCTCCTTCATGATAAAGGACGGGATCTTCCCAATGGTAAAACTTGGCCTTCGCTAGGAAGGTCTCGAGATTCTGCCTGGGCCAACCTTGTGGAACCGTCTTGGCAACAAGATAGTTCACAATGTCGGCGTACCATGGGAGCGAGGTGATAGCCAGGATCGCCTCATCTGGAAATGTCTCTGTAATAGGTCCACTGAGCTCAAATTCCTCAAGGTTCTCTAATCAGGAGAGATGATCTGCCACCACATTCTTAACTCCAGGTTTATCCTTAATCTCAATATCAAATTCCTAGAGCAGAAGAATTTATCTGGTAAGGCGTGCTTTGGCATCCTTCTTGGCCATTAAGTACCGGATGGCGATGTGATCGGTGAAAATAGTCACTCTAGATCCAAGAATATATGGTCGATACTTATCCAAAGCAAAGACTACGCCCAGCATCTCTTTTTCTGTCACAGTATAATTCCGCTGAGCGACATCCGAAGTCCGACTGGTGTAGTGAATGGCAAACGAAAATCCATCCCTCCTCTATCCAAGCACCGCCCCAACGACAAAATCAGAAGCATCCGTCATGATCTCGAATGGGAGAGACCAATCGGGTGGCTGAAGAACAGGAGTCGTGACAACCATACTCTTGAGAGTCTCAAAGGATGCCAGACACTTATCATCTACAATGAACTCGGTGTCTTTTGTCAGCAAATCAGTAAGCGGTCGGGCAATACGACTGAAGTCCTGAATAACCGTCGGTAGAAACCGACATGCCCCAGAAAAGACCGCAATTGACACAAATTGGACGGTGGATTGAGTTTTCTAATGATATCCACCTTGGCTGGATCGACCTTCATGCCCCTGTTGGAGATGATGTGACCAAGGACCGTCCCATGAGTCACCATGAAGTGACTCTTCTCCCAAGATAAGACAAGATTGACCTCAATGCAGCGCTGAAGCACACGATCTAGGCAGTCAAGACAAGCATCAAACCCATCGCTATAGACTGAGAAGTCATCCATGAAGACCTCTAAACAGTCACTCACCATGTCCGAGAAAATGGACAACATGCACCTTTGGAATGTCGTCGGGCGTTACATAAACCAAAGGGCATCCGTCTGAAAGCATAAGTCCCAAACGAACAGGTGAATGTCGTTTTCTCCTGGTCTTCGGGCGCAATGGCCACTTGATTGTAACCGGAGTACCCATCAAAAAAACAGTGGTGACTCTTCCCAGCTAGCCTCTCGATAATCTGATCAATGAATGGAAGTGGGAAATGATCCTTCTTGGTGGCCTGATTCAATCGTCTGTAGTCCACACAGACCCTCCAAGAAGTGGGTACTCGGGTAGCGATCTCCTCTCCAGACTCACTCACAACTGTAGTGATACCCGTCTTCTTGGGTACCACATGTAATGGACTAACCCACTTGGAGTCGGAGATGGGGTAGATAAAATCGGCGCTCCACCACTTCAATATTTCTTTCATGACCACATCTCAAAGATTCGAATTCGGCCGTCGCTGGAACTCACGCGAAGGCCTAGCGTCCTCCTCAAGATAGATGTGGTGGGAGCACAGAGACGGACTAATCCCCTGGAGATCAGCTATACTCCATCCTATTGCCTTGCGGTTTCTTTCAAGAACGTCCATCAGATGAGATTCTTACTCTCCATTCAAACCTGCTGAGATAACGACTGGGTGCATATCTGGCTCACCCGCAAGGAATCTATACTTCAACGACTGCGGCAAGGGTTTCAGTTCTGGACAACTGGGAGGTGGCAGATCTGGCTTCTGATATGTCTGTGTGAAGGATACCAGGTTTGCATGTGAGAACTCTCGCTTCGAATGAGAATCTGACGAAGGGAACCCTACTGAATCATCTATGAACTGTACTGGCTCACACTCTATCCTAGCTGTCGGCTCAGAAGGAATCAGACACAGCAAATAATCATCAAAATCATCCCAATCAATGTCTGAATCTGAGGGATCTGAATTAGAAGAAAAAGATTGAAAATCATCGCCACTCGTCCCACAACTGTCAGCCTCGAATGTATCCTCGTCCATGAGTGTGCTCTCCAGGCTCTCAACTGCCATAAGCTGTAAGTATGGTGAATCTGTAGGCAAGACAAGGGTCTGTGCTATGGGATCTATCCAAATGGATTCATCATCTGTCATCACAAAATCACACTCCTGGTGAATGTCTAGCTCATCCTCTGTCATCTGCGCAGCATCGCTGGACTGCTCTGAGCATGCATACTCTCTAGCTCTAGTCTCCTCGATCGTCTCTATTTGTATGACTTCGCCCTCTACGCGAAAACATACCTTGCCACTATCATGATCGATCACCGCCTTGGCTGTGGTCAAGAATGGGTGTCCTAGTATGATGGGGGCATCAGTTACCGACTCAGGGATCTCCATGTCCAATACAACAAAGTCCACAGGGAATTTCAGGCCCTGAATGGTAACGACCATGTCTCTGGACAACCCCTTCGGCCTCTTAGTCGACCTATTAGCAAACTGAAGGATCGTCCTGCTCCTAAGAAGAGGACCAAACTCGAATCGGTCGAGTAAGGCTGCTGGAAGAAGGTTGATAAAAGAGTCGTTGTCTAATAGAGTACGATAGAATTGTTGCTCTTGAATCTCGCATCTGACATAGGGAGCTCCAGCATCGGGTCTCTTGGCTGGCAATCGGTTTTGAATGGTGCAACAAGTGTAATGGGTGAGCACATGGTTCTGATCTCTATGGTTCCTCCTCTTCCTGCGGACTGTAGTTTTCTCTTTCAAATTCTTTTTGAAGAGGGGGATGTGCTCAAGCGCTTCCTGTAGAGTCAGCTGAATGTGGAATCTATCAATCATCTGGTTGCTGAACTCTACCTATAGGGTCTTTTTGGGATTTTCTTTTTTATTCCCCTTCGCTAAGCGGAGTGCTTCAGGGAAGGGGATAGTAGGGGCCTCTGCAGATGGAGGACTAGGAATAGGTTCTTGTGCCTGTGAAGGAATAGAATCCATACCATGATGATTATTCAACACATACGGATCTGAAGTGTAAACAGAAACCTTTCCTTTATTCATTTTTTGGTCTTTTTGTTACCACAGTCCTTAGATACAAAAGGTGGCAACACTACATGTGGAAGCTCAACAAAAGTGGATGTGGTGGCCTCAGTACCACCAATGGCACCTGTCTTCGCGGCATCAGCACCGCGCTCTGGCTCTACATCAAAAATGGTGGCTTCAGCACCACCGTCTGCACCTGGTGTCTGGACGGCCTTAGCACCATCATCTGGATCTCCATCATTGGTGGCATCGGCACCACCGTCATCAACATCATCAACGGCATCAACACCGCTACTCTGCTCATCTGGCGCTCCTGGTTCTGCGTGTGGTTGTCGCTCAGATGAGGCACCGCCGGCTGGCATCCTACCGCTCCTAGTAGTCACAAAATCAGCATCATACAAAGAAGACATGTCACTCAAATAATCACTAGGAGAGGCATCCTCTGTGAACTGTACCTGCTCAGGCTTCCTCTTCAGATTGTTCGGATTTGGTTCAATCTAAGCTGGTATGGCGGCCTTGCCCTTGATGATATCCCTCATTGCCTGCCGGAACTCATCCATTTCCTGTCATATGGATGCTCGATGGTCAGAAAGCAATCGGGCAAGGTCATCTAATGTTGGGTTCTTGAAGGCAGGTGCCTGAGGACCGGAAGTATTCCCTTGCTGGAAATGAGGTTGTTGCTGGGAGGAGAAGTGCTCACGAGCTGGGGGTATGTCTGTTGAGGCTGCTGATGCTGCCTCCACTATTGTCCCTGATAGGCGGGACGAGGACCATGCTGGTTCTGCTGGTGGGCGTACTTGGGCTGATGCTGCTGCTGCTACTGGCTGTTCTGATATCCCTGAGCCGGAGGCTGCTGCTGGGAAGAGGTCCCTCCAGTGGTCCATCGGAATTCGGGGAGATCACATCAAATCCCGACTGACTGTGGGTACCGGTCGTACCATATCCCATTGACTTCCATCAATGGCTCCTGCTCGAAGGATGGTGGAGGTAGAACTGCCAGTGGCTGATCTGGTTGGTATACCACCATCTGAGTATCCTGAGATGGTGGCTGTGGCGGGTAGTACTGTAACAGCGGGAACGGCTCTGCCTGGATGTGGTTGACCTGGCGGTGTGAGGCAGAGGGCTGGGTTGAGCTTCTACTGCTGGGATCAGCCCGTGACCTGAGAGGCTGCTGAGTAGACGTATGTGCCTCCTGAATGCATAGAATCTGCGTCTTCAGGTCACTCATGGTCTTAGTTATCTGGTCCATCTGGGCCAGTCCTTGCATCTGCTTCTTCTCGAGGATCTCGAGACGGTCCAACTTCTCACTAATGATGCCCATGTCGGTTGCGGCTGATTCGGCTTGGGCTGCGGCTACCGACGGAGTATGAGGACCGGCATCGATGCGGGCGATCCTCTGATATGATCCCGCTCCTTGGGGGGCTTCTGCTATGTGTAGACTCTAGCTTGGGCCATGACTGTCGAGTTCTCTGCTATCCCTTCATAGATGGCCCAAACGTCATCTTCACCCTTGGAGAAATAGGACCCACCACAATAGGCATTTACAAGCCCCTGCAGCTCCGGTGTCAGCCCACAGAAGAAACTCTGAACTAAATTGGGATTGGATATGTCATGATGTGGACACCGGTCGATGAGCTCTCTGAAGTGATCCCAAGCCTCATGGAACTGTTCATTAGGGATAATTGTGAAATTACTGATCATATCTCGTGTTGCGTTAGTCCGGCCGAGAGGATAATACTTCTTCAAGTAGGCGGTCCGGAGTTGTTCCCAAGTGTCGAAGAAACTCCCCAAATGTTTCAGCCAGTAAGCGGCTCTATCAACCAAAGAGAATGAAATGGCCATCATCTTGATGGTGTCCTCAGTCACCAACCTGTCATGAATTGTACCGCAGATCATTTCAAATTCTTGCAGATGGAGGTGTGGCTCTTCGATTGCCAGCCCATGAAATTTAGGCAATAGCTGAATAGTGTGTGGGCGAAGCTCGAAGTCTCCATGGATGGGAGGAAGTCGGATCCATCGATGAGTGAGGGATGCCGCTGGATTGTGCGATTCTCTCATAATTATCTGTGGCGGTCATTCCTGATTCGGTTCTCCTCCCTCGTCTGCTACTACTGGTATATCACCTCCACCGCCCTCAGGTCTTCCCTCTCGCATATGCGCAATTTCCCTCATAAGGTCACCCATGAAGACTCCCTGGTCTCTGATTTGTCTCTGCATTGTTTCCAGGGATGCTAACAATGAGTTGTAGATGGCATCTTGGTCATATAGAAATGGAGGGTGCTCATGCTCATTTGGGTGTTCTCCTTTGTCTGCCATGTCTGGATTCTCTGAAAAGGCAAAACAACCCATCTCAAGTACCGTCAAATGATATGAGCTCTGTGATGCACTAAACTCTGATACTCTTGGACTGATGGAAGGAGAAGAGTGGTCGAGGGGGAATAGGGTGGAAGTGAACTCATGCTCGGAGAGTGGGTCTGGACTCCCCGAGGTCGTCCTAGATGAATAGGGAGGAGTGTTGGATAGCGGCGCCGCCAAAGTCGGCCTAAGAGATCTCCTTCCCATCATCGTGATTATTGAGAAGAGCACATTTGAGAAATGAAGAAGAAAGGAATGGAAGCAAAATTGCACACAATTGTGCGGTGTTTTTGATCTTGACCTAAATTCAACTAGCAAATCAAACACAAAACAAGGGGTTCACCAACTCAACACGTGAAGCCGTGAAGGTTCGGCTTTTATCTTTGTAATTTTTAAATTGAATTCAGGCAATTATCTTTGAACAAGTCCTTAGAGTGCTACGCCTATAGGAGAGAGAGTACTGCCGGAAAAGTATTCCCGTACTTGTCCTCCTCCTGTGTAACCTGTAGCCTATGCTTTTTAAGGTCCTTGTAACCCTTCCTGGATCCCTACTCAGCCAAAGAAAAGAGGGAGGAAGCCGATAGGCGAAACCAATACTTCGGATCTCGCTCGCAACGGAATCACCCGTGAGTGTCCAAGATCCTACTCGGACGCAAGATGATGAGACAGACACCCCCGTGAAGGCGTGGCCTATGCTCGATACTTCAGACAAGGTCGATGCTCTACACAATAGAGAGTCATCAATGGCGACCAAGCCCTACTCGTCTACGTACGATAGTAGCGCCAATACTTCGGAAATCCAGGCGATACACAAGGCAGCCACAGACTGGGTTTTGGGCTCTAATCCTTACGAAGTCGCTCTGCTCACTTGGAAGGAGACCTTCCCATGCAACCTGAAAACAAGTGAGGGTATTACTCACCCCAAGCAATGAGTCCAATTAGCCAATTTAAGTTAGGTAAAAATTTCTTTAGGAGTCCTTTTTTTAATTTTTTTTGGTGTTATCAATTGCTTTGAGTCAATTCAAACAAGCACCTAACGGTTTGTATTTTCTTTGATTCCTATTTGATCCAAAAACAGAGGGAGAAGAGTCGGAAAAGCTATGCAAGGCGGCACCAAGATGGAAATCTCACTTTTGTGCCTAAATGATGAATGCTCAAGTAGAAAGATTTACAGCGCCTCCAGCTCTCTCCATGCGGGATGCAAAGCAGGAATTTGTAAACCTAATCTATATGCCGATATGCACATGGAAATCGTCCTAAGCAGGCAATTGCTAGCGTGAAGAACTACAAGTCGGTCACCAATCCTCAATCCAAGAGTCCGGTCTAGGCTCACCCCTCCTCCTCTCGACAAATCGAGTTCAGGAGCAGTGCTTGGCAGGGTGGGCTCGCGGCACGACGGTTTGAAGATGATGATGCGACTGTTTAATTTAAACTAAGTACAAAATGCACTATAGGTACATGCAATGGTTATTATGGTGTTTGGACCTAATCTACTCGATCAAGCAAAGCCTAAAAGCTAAGGGCTCATTCCACAAAAGAAAAGAAAAATAAAACAAAATCAGAAAATGACAGCGGTGAAAATGCGATGAAAACCGCGGTGAGCCCCCAAGTGAAAAATCACTTGGAAATTAGGCCCGAGTGTCCGAACTGTCCAAGGTACCTGTATTATTACAAATTAAATGAATGGTCTCTCTCTCACAAAAAATAAAAACCACTAACAGACACCCCCTCTCAAATCCTCCTGCTCTCTCCTGCCGACTAGGCTAGAATAGCCGACTTCGCCTCCCAAGGTTGCACAAGATCCCCTAGGCGATCCTCCTCGATCCGCGGTCCCTTGCAAGAAGACAAGAAAGAAGAATGGTCAGATAGCTTACAAATATATATCAAAAATAGAGAGATAACGCAATAATGAAAACAAGAAAACACAATCACTCAAAAATAAGATCTAAACGTTGTTGCTCCCCAGCAACAACGCCATTTGATTTAGCAGGAAAACGGTGGTCTTAAGTTCCACACAAGGCGGGAACTCAGTAGATGCATCGACCACGCAGAAATCCTAACTAAAGTCAACAATGAACCCACAAATATATAAATCAAACAATGAAAAACAACTGTGGAGTCAAATTTATTTTAACTCTACAAATAGGTGTATAGTGTAAGTATGTAGAGTGTCGAATACAGGGAGCACACATGATAGATCAAGCAAGTGCAAAGAGTGTGATGTGATTAAGTGCCTACAAGTATGCAAAGTTCTGTGGATTTTTAAATTTTAAACTTTTTTTATTTAATTTTTTATTTAATTTTGTATTTTGATTTTTAATTTTCTGATTTTATATTTTCTTTTTATATTTTATATTTTTTTATATTTTCTTTTTCAATAATTAAGTCAATATACAATATAATAAAAGATAAGATGGGGAATTTATAAAAATAAGGAAAATTCTCAAAAATCAGAAAATAAAATTTTTTTTGGTCTTTTTATATTTTTCTACTGTTTCTGTGATTTTTTTAGATTTTTCAGAATATTTTTGGTATTTTTAAAAATTAAAATACAAGAAAACAGTGAACTAACCTACTGGCCGAAATTAAAATGAGGGTTAAAATTACTAAACAGTACCCAAAATTCCTCAAATTAATTTTAAAATAAAGGTAATAAAATAAGGAAGCTACAGAACCTGAGTTTGCATTTTTAGGATTTTTCTAGAATTTTTTTAGATTTTTAAAAATATTTTTAGAGTTTTCTAATTTTTAAGGTTTTTGTTTTGAAATTTTTAATGCTTTTTGGACAGAAGTTAAACTAAAATAGACCTAAGGTAATTTTTTGGAATTTTTCAAAAAGATTTGATATTTTTTTGGTATTTTCTAATGCTAACATTAGCAAAAATGGATGTTTTTTATTTTTAATAAATATTAAAATAAAATGAAAAATGAAAAAAAAATAGCATGAATAAGAAAGCAAACAGGAGCTTAACATAATTTTTGTGGAATTTTTGGGGTTTTATAGATGCATGAAATAAATACAAACAACAAAGAGAAACTACACTACTGGCAAGGGCATGTATGTAAATAACAGAACATCTAAGGGCCACAGTGCAAATTTCATGCAAAATATATAACTATTAATGAAGTTTCTGGACTAGTTACAAATATTAAAACCCACGAGGGCACGCCTGCAAATAACCCGACCCCGCACGTGTTAGACACGCGCTTGGGGGGACCTAAATGTAATTCCCAAAAATCCCAGGGGCTCACATGCAAAATATCCGAAAGTTTAACACTTAATATCAAAATTCCTGGACTAAAATGAAATAATAAAACCCGCGAGGGTCCCTCTGCAAAATACCCCGCACCTCACGTGTACTGGTCACGTGAGGTGACGTGGCCGAGGACCTACGCGCAAATAGTAAAAGTTCAGGGGTCTATATATAATTATTACAAAAAATTTTAAACTACCACTGAAAGTTTATGGGCTAACTAGTAAATACAAAAATGCGCGGTGTAAGGATGCAAAATACCCCACTCGGGCGCGATCCAACGGTGGGCAGTCTCCCACTTGACACGTGTCCGCATGTCATCGCCCGATACCGCTTCGGCGATGAAGGGCCACGATTAGATCTGGGTTGAGGATCAGACGGTGTGGCGTGGCCCAGATCTAACGGTGGCTGCTGCGTCTGGAAGGTGGCAAAGATCCAATGGCGGGCGAGGCAGGACGAAGAACCGAGAGGAACTCCGACGTGGCGAAGTTCTCCTGGCCAGATCAAGCCTCTCCGGCGTCCTTCAAGCTTCCAAAAATGGCCGGTGACTTCCTACGGTCCTCCTCTATCTCATGGGTGGTCCAAAACACCTCGGCGACGGCAGAGGCTCGCTGGGGACGACGGCGGAGCTGGGGTGCTTCGTGCGTCTCCGGCGGGTCAAAATGACCCCCAGGTAGTCTTCTACGCTCGTTGACCTGCAAGAAATGGTGAGAGGGTCCAGGGCAAAGTGCCTGGACCCTACGGAGGTGAAATGGTGGTGCGAAACGGTGTGAAGGAACTCGGCCGGAGGAGCACTCCGGCGAGGTGGTCTATTTGATGTTTGGATCGATGAAACATGAGATTAACGATGGGAAACGGATCGTAGGACTAAGGCAAAGAAAAAGCAAACGAAATTAAGGGAAAAGAAGCTGCCTCAACGGCTGAACACCGGAGGGAATATGTACCTCAACGCCGACGACGACGGAGGTGGTGGAGCCTCCTCGAGCTTTGCTCGACCCGCCTGCGACACGCTGAAGGGAGCTGTCACCTCCCTTGATCGTTTAGGCACCGAAAAGGGGAGCTTAGCTTTGGATTGATTGGTTCAAATTCGAATCAAAGTTGGAGGCCACGTTATATGGGGTTGACGAACGGGCGAGAAGATCAAGGAGTCTGGAGCACTGTAATGATCCAATGCCTGCAAACATCATTGGGCGAGTATGCCCAATCTACAAGGAGCAAAAGTCGTGAAGATTGCAACCTGAATTGATGCAAGATGCGGCCTGGAAAATTCGACAAAAACGAGGTCAAACGATGCTCTGACAGGCGCACATGGGTGGGGGACAACCTGTTGACCGGGGGAACTGGGGCCGACACCTCCACGTGGACCAACCAGAAAAAATCCCTGGAAATTATTTTGTAAAATCGATAAAAAATAGAAAACTAATTGATTAATTTTTGATTATTAAATAAAAAATGTTCATTATATTATAAGGTATATTATTATGATTTTTAATTATTTTTATGAGGTATAATTTTATAAGTTACCCTTTATAGCCTTTATAGGTATATTATCTATATATTTTATTATTTTATTTTTATTTTGTGAATTTAATTTTATTATTTTTGTTTATTATTTTATAAATTTATAAAATACTTTTATACACTTAAATATATTTTTATTTTATTTTTCTGATGTATTTTATACACTTAATAAAATATAAGTATGAATTGTATAGGTATGTACATGTATTTTACCTATGTAAGTTATATACAAGTATTTTATTTTGTATTTCTTTTGTATTTTTATTCTGATTTTAATATACAAATGAATTATAAATAATTTTTACAAAATTATAAAAATATAAAAATATAAAAATAATGACTAAATAATAAAATGAATATTTTAATCTGTACAAGTATACAATATGGGTCAAAAACTCAACTTTCAAACCGTAGCTCCACCAAATGCGAAACCACCACCATTAAATAGTTTATTTTAAACTATATACAATTAAAGGTGAGTTTGCTGCATTTGGAGTTTTTATTTGGGAGATACAGGTCTGGGAAGTTGGGATTTTGGAATTTTATTCAGACCATAACTTTTTATCTGTACATTATTTTTGGATGAAATCAATTTTGTATTTTTATGTATTATATTATCTACAACTTTTATGTATAAAGTTTCTTTATTTGAAGTATAAAAAGTGGAACCAAAAATAGGTCCCAAAATGAATAAGGAATGAATAAAATAAAAGGAATTTGTATTATATTTTGGCCCTTATCTCCCCCTACTTTATTTCTTATCGACCTAGTCATCGAGATGCCTAGGTCTCGAGGTTTCGGGTCATAAAATATTTACAATATTTTATTCTTTTTCTTTTCTTTTATTTATTCTATAATTTTGGCTTTAATTACAGTATTTTATACACTATTTACATGCACATGCATGAATGCTAAGATGCTCTAATTAAGGGTATTTACACGCATTTTCTAGGGTTTTTGAGGCCAAAATGATATAATAAAGATGATGAAATGTGGATTCATCAACAGACAATGGCGAGCCTGAACACTATGAAGAAGCCTTACAAGATGCAAATAAGGAGAAATGGGTAGAAGCTATGAAAGAGGAAATGGAGTCCCTTCATGACAATCATATCTTTGATCTTGTCAAGTTTCCAAAGATAAGCGGGCATTGCCAACAAGTGGGTTCATAGAGTGAAACATGATGAATACTCTACAAATCCAAGGTACAAATTTAGGTTGGTTGTGAAAGGTTTTAATCAAAGGAAGGGAGTTGACTTTGAGGAGATATTTTCTCCTATGGTGAAGATGTCTTCTATCAGGGTGGTTCTCAGCTTGGCGGCTAGTCTTGATCTGGAGGTTGAACAGATGGATGTGAAGACAGTGTTTCTTCATGGTGACCTTGAGGAGGAAATTTACATGTTGCAACCAGAGGGCTTTAGAGTCAAAGGCAAGGAAGACTATGTTTGCAGACTGAAGAAGAATCTATATGGCTTGAAGCAAGCACACAGGTGGTGATACAAGAAGTTCGACTCGTTCATGGGGGAGCATGGTTACTCCAGGACCACTTCAAACCATTGTGTGTTCGTGAAGAAATTCTTAGGTGATGATTTCATCATATTGTTGCTTTATGGTGACGATATGTTGATTTTAGGCAATAATGGAGAGAGACTTTATGGCTTGAAGAAAGAGTTGAGCAAGTCCTTTACTATGAAGGACTTGGGGCATGCAAGTTAGATACTGGGTATGAAGATCACTCGAGATAGGGGAGAAAGGAAGCTTCAACTTTCACAAGAGAAGTACATTGAGAAGGTATTTCAAATATTTCATATAGAGAAAGCAAAGCCAGCTAGCAATCCTCTTGGAGCGCATTTCAAGTTAAGCTCCAAAGTTAGCCCACAGAGCAAAGCAGAGAAGAAAGATATGGAAAGAGTTCCCTATGCATCAGCCACAGGTAGTCTCATGTATGTCATAGTTTGTACGAGGCTAGATATTGCTCATGCAGTTAGAGTTGTTAGTAGGTTCATCTCAAATCCAAGAAAACAACATTGGGAAGCAGTTAAATGGATCTTGAGATATATTCGAGGTACTAGTAGTTACTCTCTTTGCTTTGAAGCAGAGAAGCATATTCTTCTTGGATACATAGATTCAGATATGGTAGGTGACATTGATGGGAGAAGATCCATATCTTGCTACATGATGTCCTTTGCAGGTGGTGTAGTTTCTTGCCAGTCTCGTTTCCAGAAATGTGTTGCTTTATCCACTACAGAGGATGAGTACATTGCAGCTACAGAGGTGTATAAGGAGTTGCTGTAGATGAAGAAGTTCACAGGAACTTGATTTTCATCAGGGCAAGTATGTGCTTTACTGTGACAGTCAGAGTGCTATTCACCTTGGCAAGAACTCTACATTCCATGCAAGATCGAAGCACATCGATGTCAGATATCATTGGATACGTGATGTATTAGAATTGAAGAGCTTGTACTTGATAAGATCCACATAGATGACAACGGTGTCGATATGATAGCAAAGACTTTGATGCTTGGAAAGTTCGAGAGATGTTGCTCCCTCGTAGGTTTGGAGCAGTTCCCACATCGTCGGTGAGGGGAAGATTTGTTGGATGTGTTTCCCTCCTTGTGGGAACCAATTTCATATTTATAGGACATTGGTAGTCTTATTTCGAAAAGGAAAATCAATTATTGATTGGAGAAGGGGATCAATTACCTTTTAGGATTAAGAGTTATCTTTTCCTAATCCTATGGGAAGTAGGAGTTCAGGTTTTCTTATTTGCTCATCTCTATGGAGTATAAATAGGGAGTATGGGATTATACCAGGATCATCCCAACACAAGCTATCCTAGCAGAAGTAAAAAACAAGAGAGAGGAAGAAGAAGGAGGGTTCGTGGTTGCCGCGGAGTTTGGAGGGAGTAACCTTTGGAGCAGTTCTTCTCCAGCATTCTTCCCTACGGTTTGGCGATGGATTTATATGTTTGGTCATATTTCTCCTCTTTACTATTCTCCATTGTTTGGTGATTTGTAGCACCGTATTGAGGGCCGGTCTTTTGTAAGCCCCTCACGGGAGATTACTTCGATTATAGTGCTTTCTTTTGGGTTGTGATCAACCCCGTGGTTTTTTTACTCACATTGAGGGTTTTTCACGTTAAAAATTCTCCGTGCATTTGTGGTTGATTTTTTGTGTGGTTGAGATACTTTCTAGTAGTTGATATATCGTGTAGAATCTGTCTATTGACTTTGATTATTTTTCCGCAATTCAATTTATACGGGGAATCTGTTCCCAACAGATATGGATATCATTTTAATATCCGTAAACATCCGTATCCGTATTCGTATATTCATTTTCATATATAAATATAGTTATATATTTATTTTTAACCATGTATAACATAAGTATATACCTCTTTTACCATATTTGTATAATTTTTATGATACAAATACATTTAGTAAATTCATATCATATGTTTTCCATCCAATTTGTATATATTTAAGTCGATTCTATAGAGTATTTCTAATATTACTCATATGCGATCAGTATCCATTTTACATCTGTATCCGTTTTTTAAGAATATGGTAAGATAGTTTTAATATCCATCAATATCCATATCCACATCCGTATTCGTATTCAACAATAGATAAGGACGGTAATACCTATTTCAGTATCCGTATCCACCCATTTGCATCCCTAGTCACTACATTTCGAAATAAAATATTTACATTACAAAAGATACAAAGTAAGGATGAAAATGATCGGATATGGATATGAATATAGGTATAATCATATCCTTATCCATTTTAGAATACGAATACGAATTCAGATACGAATATTGACGAATGTAAAAAATTTATTACCATATCCTTAAAAACGGATACGAATGTAAAAAGAATACGAATCAGATACGAATAATAACAGAAATTTTTAATAGATTAATTAAAATATACATATTTCAGATGGTTTACACATAAAATATGTATACTAGATATAGTAATTTCATAACAATTATATCAACAAAGGTGAATGCAATCATAAAATGTTGTTACGCGTATTTATAAATAAATATATTTCTATACTTATGTGCGAAAACGAATATACGAATACGAATGCGAATATTAGCGAATGTCAAAGTGATATCCATATCCGCATCTATTTTAAAATGAATAAGAATACGAATATCAAAATATGTACAAAACGAATACGATAGCAGATCGGATACGAATATATTCACATTCGTTTTCATCCCTAATGCAAAGGGTCAAACAATTACTAAGCTTTGAGAAAAGGGAAAAGAATTGAGATCGGATACGAGTATATTTTCCCTTTTTTTAAAAAAAGGTAATACATGAATATTATCAAGAACACCAGATGTGTTGAGCATGCAATATATGAATCTAAAGATGATGACGGACTATGCATTGAAATCGAATTGCCGGATCACAAAAGAATTTGTGTAATGGAGATCCTATGTCATATGTAAGACCATATTTGGAAATTCATAACACGATTAAAAGGCTTATTTGTAGGTGGTATTTTCATATAAAGGTGGATTTATCATTGACCATTGATGAAAGATCGATCGATCAACATACTTTGGTATTGTGGATGAATGGTGAGGTATCACATCATTTGAAGTTTTTCCTATATTATATAATTAAATAAATATATAGAGGAGAAGAAAGCTACTTCATGAAGTAGCTAGCCTTAGCTACTTTATGCTCATTTTTTGCTGTTTTTTGGAAAATACCATCATGGATTCATAACTACATTCCTCTAATATGTCATTCAAATTTCATCAAGAAACAGAGACGTCTATGGCCTCCATCCAGATCAGGTAATTTTAACGGTCTTAGATTTGTTGTAATTTACCTATTCTGGATAAAGGGCCTAGGAGTCTCTATTTCTGACGAAATTTGAAAGACATATTAGAGGGATATAGTTATGAAAATCCATGGAAGTATTTTTCAAAAAAAATATAAAAAAGTAGAAAAAATGAAGGTGGAGTAGGTAAGTTACCTACTCCATGGAGTAGGATCCCTTTCCTATATATATATATATATATATATATAGGAGAAACTTCAAATGAAGCGGGGTCTTATCAATTTTGTGGTGAGCCATCAATCACACGCTTTTGATTTTAATCGTGTGTCTATAAATAAACGTGTATAATTAATTTCGATTTTATTGGGTGAAAACCAATTTTGGTCTTTTTGATCATTTCCCGTTTTAGCTTTCAACGTTCCTATAATTTAGGAAACGCCAATTCATGTGGCTATAATCACGCTTCTTCTTCAACAAAAAGGGGATGGGCGGCCTCCACCCGCAGATCTGGAGGAGGAGCGGTAGAGATGACCTTCCGGAGTTGCGCATCGTTCGGCGGAGGTGCGTCGCGCTGGAACGTGAGGCGCGACCGTAATGATCGGGAGCATGGCGACGCCGCTTTTGACGACACGAAAATCCGAGCGACTAAGGCAAAGGTATCTAAATGGTCGTTGCGACCTCGGTCACTCAGATGTGTCAATCAAGAAAAATGAACCACTAAATAAAGATAAAATCAATCAAAACTCAAAACAGCGGTCCTGCTATTGGATTAACCTGGTATAGCGACCAGGGTCGAACTCAAGGAGCACGGGTTGGCCTCTCGGCCTACGAAGTAGTAAAAAGAAATAAAATAATAGGAGAAACTATTTTTAGTGATTTTTAATTTCTTTTATATTTTTTTTGAATTTTTAATATATTAAGAAAATAAGAAAAGTAAACAAACACACACTTCAACAATTTATTTAAAGCACTAAAAAATCAACCAAAAATTTAAACAAAAATATTTTTATGTATATTATAATTTTTAGTGTTTTTGCTGAATTTTTGATAATTTTCTAATGTTTATTTAATTTTCTAAAATTCAAACAGTAGCCGAAATAAATGGTACTGTCCAGCCGAGCCAAAAAGCCCTAGATAAAATATCTAAGAGCCCCAAAATGGGTGGGAGGTAATTTTCCTGTAAAGAAGACAAAATGAGGAAAATTTAGGCACCAATTTTATTGTTTTTGGATTTTTAATCTATTTACTAGAATTTTTATAAGTTTTTGAGTGTTTTTCTATTTTTAGGTGTTTTAGATAATGAAAAATAGCCAAAATTGGCTAGAAAATCAAGCTAAGCAAAATAGACAGTAGCTAATTTTTGTGGAATTTTTAAGTGAGTTTTAATATTTTTTGTGATTTTTCAAGTTAGACAGTAACAAAAATGAAGGTTTTTGATTTTTTAAAAATATCAAATGAAATCAAAAATGTCCTTAAAAATCTACGAAAATTTTACACCATGGCAGGAGCCATGTGTCCAATTTTCTTTGGATTTGGAGATAGTTTGCTATTTTATTCAAAAATAAGAAAAGCGTACAGTGCACAGGGACCAAAGTGCAAATACCCACGAGCCTGGGGGGTCTGGTGCAATTTTCCCAGCAAAACACGCACCACGTGCGTGCCTGGGGCACTCAGGGACCCAAATATAATAAAAATAAGTCCCGAGGACTTATTGGTAACAGGTACCAAAAGTCCAGGGGCCTATCTGCAAAATACCCGACATATAACGCACATGCTCAAATAAACCACGCACAGGGGTATAAATGCAAATAGATAAAAACTTTCATTCATTCAATGACAACCAGAACTACAGGGGTCTCTATTGCAAATAAACCAGATAAACACGTGACGAAGCACGTGGCATACAACGCACAGGGGTATAAATGCAAATAAACTAAAGTACGAGGTCCACTATGCAAATAACCCTAAAACTAAACAACTGAAATAACTAATTACAGGACTAAAGCGAAATAAAAAGAAAGACAGGGCCTAAGGGTAAATTACCCTTTATTAAGCGGAGCGGCTGGATGGTTGCCACGTGGAGGGATCTACGGTCTGAATCAAGTGGCACGCCAGCGCTGGGGTTCTCGGACTGATCCAACGGTCGGGGCCGAGCCACGTGTAGATCTGACGGCTGGGATCAGACTCCTCAGATCTGACGTCGAAGGGAGCTCCAGGAACGAACGGTCCAGATGGCGCCTGGAGCAGGAGGCTGATCGAACGGCGATGGAGGATGCTGGAAGAACAGGTCCCCGGCGAGACTCGCCGGGCTCGTGCGAGCGCAGCTGACCTCCTGGGAGCACTCTGAAGGTCGGAGAAGAATCGTGGAGGGCTCCCGCGTCTGCCGGTAGGCTCCGATGATTGAGCCGAGCTTCGAGAAGCTCGGGCGAGGTCGGCGGAGCTGGGCCTCCTGTCCTGAATGACCAAAGCCCTCAGAAGGGCTTGGTAACACCTGCAAAATAGCTCAGGAGACTCGCGGGTCGAGGGCAAATTGCCTCGACCCGGTTAGGCGTAGCGACGGTGAATGGTGGGTCGGAATGGCGAGCTCCGGTGAAGGTGGTGGACGGAGGAGCTCGGTTCCCAGCTCCTGTGCGAGTTGGGTTGAGCGGAGGGGTGAAGAAGGTGCGTCGGAAGGAGGCGAATGCGATGGTCGACTCCGATGATCGAAAGGGGTAATGAAGTGGTCGGAATCGAAGATATACGGCGGCGGCGCGATTTGGGCGTAAATGGAAATCGACGAAAAAGGAAAGCCTAAGGGGCTACCTGGGTGGTCGGAGAGACTGGGGAGGAGCTGTTGAAGCTCCTGGTCGTCGCCTCAAGGATCGTCTCCCTCCGAGGCTCGGAGCTCACGCTGGTGGCGGAGCTACGGCGGCTGTGCTCGCCGGATCGATGGCCAAGCTCCCTCTCCTCGCTTCGACAGGTCGGGACGCAAGCTGTCACTCTCGCGGACTCTCTGGAGCTCACTGGGGGTGGAGACAAGTGACCAAAGATGGAGAAATGAGGTGGCAGAGCTCGAGCTAAATATGGGTGAGGGTCCGGGAAGATGAGGTCGGGTAGGGCGTGGAAGCGTGCGGATCCCGAGGGTGCAGCTCCGGCGAGGGTGTCGGGTGAATCGCGAAGAAGTCGGACCCGGGGTTTGGGTGGATGGGATCCGGGTTTAATCGCTAAAAATCCGAGAAGCGGGCTTACCCGCTAAGAACCGTGCGAAGTGGTCCTGGGGGGGGTAGTTGACCGGGCGGTCAACATCCCTAGGACCCAATTGAATCAGGCCACGTGGCTGGATCTTGAAGTGAAAATTAAGGGTAGCTAGGGGCCGATTCAGCAAAAACTCAAAACACAAAATATTTTTCTTTTATTTTTTTTCTATTTTTTAGTGATTTTTAATTAATTTTTGGAAATAAAAATAAGGTATATACATAGTATGTACTATATAGGTATATGTACACAAATAGGGTTTTTAATTTTTGATTTTTTTAATTATTATTTTTATACCATTTTATCCTCATTTTATATTTTATTTATTTTCATTATAAAATAAGGAATAAAAAGATATTTTTATTTTATTTTTATTATTTATATACATAGGTAAAATAAATACATATATACATTTATATACATGGTATATGTACAATGTATTTTTGTATTTTTAATTTTGCTATTTTTATTTTGTTTTTGTTTTAATTGTTTTTATTTTATTTATTTATAATATATAACCTAAAATATTTACAAGATTTTTGGAAATTAATTTTATTTATTTACAAGGTTAAATAAATACATAGAAGTGGTTTATGTACATGATGAAAGGAGTGTTTTTAATTCTTTTTGATTTTTAACTTTTTCTTTTGTTTTTTTTTATTTTATAAATATATACAAGCATATTTTTGGTGAGGAAAATATCTTTATTTTATTTACATAAATACTTACACATGAGCCCCTATCTCCCTCTACTTTGGCTTTTATGCGGTCAGGCCCATGCTGAGCCCTCCCTTGGGTTAGGTTGCTCAATATTTATTCTAAATATTTCCCTCTTTTTCTTTTTAATCTTTATTCTTTTATTTTTGCACAAAAACATGCTAATTATAGGTTTTTACACAATGCATGCTTTTGGTAATTATTTGTATTTACATATATCTACATGCATTTGCAAAGGTTTTTGTAGCTAAAATATAAGAATAAAGAGTGATGAATGAGTATTCATCACCCCCCTATACTTAACTTTGCTAGTCCCTTAGCAAACACTTATTTGAAAAAGAAGTGAAAAAGAAAGAAAGAAAAAGAAAAAGAGGATGTACATGGATCAAAGTTGATTATTAAACTTGCCTTCATTAAATTGGGGTATGGAGCTCGATCAGATCTTTGGATTATTAATGTGTCGGAACCTTATTTGGACTTAAGTCTAAAAACTCAACAGTCTCCAAGTTCCACTAATCTATAACCAAGACTCCTCAATGCTCCAGATCAGAACAAGTCATCAATCACAAACCCTGAAGACCATGAATCTTTTCTTGTCCTGTGAATGTGAAGTCTAAGCTCTCCACCTCAGAAATGGCAACTTGAAAACCCTCCCCATCAAGGTAACTCTATGACCTTAATCTGGCCACTCTTTCCTCGAGGAGCGGGGTATTCCCTTCTAAGTTCAAGTTCAACCGGCTCAAGAAGAGGAGGAAGAAGAAGAGAATGGGTCAAGGCCAGTGTAGCCAAGTACCCTTGGGAGCTTGACCAGTGTAGCCAAGTCTCCCTGCTGTAAGCTACATCAGGTGGATCATGAAACTCAAGCTTTGCTTATTGCACTCTATATACATACTCCGGTGGGATTATCATTTTCTATCAGACCCACCACTTTTTTGGAGTTATTTTCTTTTTGCACATTTTTTTTCAAGTGCATCTGTACAACATATACATGTGCAGCATATATACAAGGAGTTTTTCCTCTTGAGCCAGTAGACTATCCCTCTTTTGAAGCTTTATTGCAACCCACAACTCCCGTCGTTAGACCTCATGGCAACCAGACCAAGTTGAGACGCACTTCCTTCACTAAAAGAAGAAGAGAGGTTCTGCCTAGAAGTACTACCCTCATATGCTACCCCAAGTCAAGGAAGACTGCCTCCTCACCACCTCATCCGTGGAGAGCTCGGTGCATAGTGCTGGTGTCCAAGTAAAGCCATTATCTATATGAGTCATGTGTTGTTGTTAAGTGCTCTACTTAGGCTCACTGAGATGACATGTGATCATAGCCTAGTGGACTCAAAGAATTAAGTCACCATGGACCTGAAAAGCCTTAAACCTAAATCCTCTAAGGTTCCTCTTAGAAGTTAGGTGGATTAAGATCTTAATCAAGCTCCATTTCTCAATTTGATTCCAGGCTAGTTTAAGTGTCAACTATCATCCAGAAAAACTATATACATATATACAAAAGATGCTTATTTACACAAAGTTTACAATCATGCAAAATTTTTGAAAAATGTTTTGAAATCATGAATGGATGATGCATGAAGTGCAGGTTTTGCAAAAGGATATTTACACACATTTACACAAGATTTTTGCAAACTTTTGATTTTCAAAACATTTTGGAAAAATTTTGTACTATATACATAATTTTGATACAAAAATATTTACACAAACTTTACACAAAAGATTTTTGAAATCATTTTTACAAAAATAATTTGTACACTAGCTATTTATGTGCAAATAAAAGAATGTTTATGTACATGAAAATTTTTAATTTTTGTGATTTTTAGCCATTTTATTTATTAACACACTCACACAAAGTACGAGTTATGGCTAAAGTGTATATGAAATATATACACACCCCCCTATACTTAGCTCGACCGATGTCCTCAGAGTCAAGAGCGATGAAGAAGACATAACTCGTGCTAGGTATAAGGACGTGAAAAGGAAGGCTATATACAAGGAAGAATGAAAAGTCAACAGAAGTCTCGGTTCTTCCCCCTATACTTAGGATCAAATAATCCTAAGTATAGCAGGCTGTACACTAAGGGAAAACCGAGTGGAGAATGCACAGGGTCTACCCCCTCATACTTAGGGTGAAATATCCCTAAGTATAGGCAGCAAAACAGGGGTAGACAGAAACAAAAGAAATACTCAAAAGGTCTCACATCCCCCCTATACTTAGGGTAAAGTGCACCCTAAGTATAGCATAATCAAAAGATGAAGAAAGGGATGTGGGACTAAGGAATGTAGTGGTATGGACATCTGGATCTATACAAGGCGGAGGAACAGTGAAACTCAGACGTGAGATGCATTAGATGTGAGTCAAATACCACATCTCACGCAAAATGAATAGGGGCAAGATCAGCGACCCGCGGCTCATGATCTAGAAATGGCTTGAGCCGCTGGCCGTTCACTCGAAAGGTACTCTCAGAAGACAACTCAGATATGTCAATGCTACCATTGTCGTGTACCTTTCTGACCAAGTAGGGTCCCTTCCATTTGCTCTGTAGCTTTCCTGGGAATAAACGTAGCCTCGCATCAAACAGCCATACTCTCTGTCCAATCTCAAAATGCTTGTGGCTGATATGAGAATCATGCCACTCCTTCACTTTCTCCTTATAATGTAGGCTGTTTGAGAAAGCTGTATCTCTCAGCTCCTCCAGGGCAGCTAACTCTGCCCTCCTCTGGTCTCCCATACCATCTGGATCCATAAGAATATCTGTGACTGCCCAAAGTGACTTGTGCCTCAGCTCAACAGGTAAATGGCATGGCTTTCCATATATGAGGCGAAAGGGAGACGTGCCCAATGGTGTCTTGAAAGACATCCTATATGCCCACAAGACCGAGTCCAAAAGCTGTGACCAATCCTTTCGGTCAGGGCGGACGACTTTCTGCAATATAGTCTTGATCTCCCTATTCGACACCTCGGCTAGACCATTCGTCTGTGGATGGTAAGGTGTAGCAACACGATGGTCTATACCGAACTCGCTAGCAAGGGCCTTTACCTAGTCATTGATGAAATGAGACCCCCCATCAGAAATCAGAACTCGTGGAACCCCGAACCGCGTGATGATATGTTTCCTCAGAAATCTACAAATTGTCCTCGCATCAGCGGCTCGGGCGGGGATAGCCTCAACCCAACGACTTACATAATCCACGACCAACAGAATGTACTCAAATCCCTGACTCTTAGGGAATGGACCCATGAAATCGATGCCCCATGCATCAAAAACCTCACATAAGTGAATGGGATGCATTGGCAGCATATCACGCTGTCCACAAGTGCCCATCCTCTGATAGTCAGTACACCTCTTCACGAACTCATCTGAGTCCTTGAAGAGGGTAGGCCACCACAAGCCGGATTGGAGCACTTTCTGTGCCGTTCTCCTCCCAGAATGATGTCCTCCTGCCTCAAGCTTGTGGCAGTAAGTGAGGACGCTATGGTGTTCCTCCTGAGGAATACACCGACGCCAGACGCTATCCCCTCCTTCGTGGTAAAGGATAGGATCCTCCCAATGGTAGGACTTGGCCTTTGCAAGGAAAGTCTCAAGCCTCTGCCTGGGCCAATCTTGTGGGACCTTCCCAGCAACGAGAAAGTTCACAATATCGGCGTACCACGGGAGTGAGGCGATAGCAAGGATCGCCTCATCTGGGAAGGTATCTCGAATGGGGTCAATCTGCTTAGACTCCTCAGGCTACTCTAAACGGGAGAGATGATCCGCCACCACATTCTTGACTCCAGGCTTATCCTTGATCTCAATGTCGAACTCCTGGAGTAGAAGGATCCATCTAGTCAGTCTGGCCTTGGCATCCTTCTTTTCCATGAGGTACCTGATGGCGGTGTGATCGGTGTACAAAGTCACTCTAGATCCAATGATATAAGATCGAAACTTATCTAGGGCAAACACTACGGCTAGCATCTCCATCTCTGTGACCGTGTAATTCCGCTGGGCGGAATCCAATGTGCGGCTAGCGTAGTGAATGGCAAATGGAACTCCATCCCTCCTCTGTCCCAGCACTGCCCCCACGGCAAAATCGGAGGCGTCCATCATGATCTCGAATGGGAGAGACCAATCAGGCGGCTGGAGGACAGGAGCCTCAATAACACACTGCTGGAGAGTCACAAAGGACGAAAGACACTTTTCATCGACAAGGAACTCGGTGTCTTTCGTCAAGAGGTCAGTCAACGGCCGGGCAATCCTACTGAAATCCTGAATAAATCTCCTATAAAATCCAACGTGCCCCAGGAATGACCGTAGCTGCCTCAAATTGGACGGCGGTATGAGTTTCCTAATGACATCAACCTTGGCCGGATCAACCTCCATGCCCCTGTTGGAGATAATATGGCCAAGCACAGTCCCTTGAGTCACCATGAAGTGACTCTTCTCCCAAGATAGAACCAAATGGAACTCAATACATCGCTGGAGTACTCGGTCCAGGCAGTCAAGACAGGAGTCGAATCCGTCGTCGTAGACCGAGAAATCGTCCATGAAGACCTCCAAACACTCCCCTACCATATCCGAAAAGATCGACAGCATGCACCTCTGAAAAGTTGCAGGGGCATTGCATAGCCCGAATGGCATGCGTCGAAAGGCATATGTACCGAATGGACAGGTAAAGGTGGTCTTCTCCTGATCCTCAGGAGCGATGGCCACCTGGTTGTAGCCCGAGTACCCATCCAGGAAGCAATAATGGCTCTTCCCTGCCAGTCTCTCAATGATCTGGTCAATAAAAGGCAGGGGAAATGGTCCTTCTTGGTGGCCTGGTTGAGTCTCCTGTAGTCAACACAGACCCTCCAAGAGGTGGGTACTCGTGTAGCAATCTCCTCTCCCGACTCACTGATCGCAGTCGTGATGCCCGTCTTCTTGGGCACCACATGCAAGGGGCTGACCCACTTGGAGTCGGAAATGGGATAAATAAAATCTGCACTCCACCATTTTGATATTTCCTTCATCACGACCTCTCTCAGGTTGGGGTTAAGCCGCCGCTGGAACTCACGCGACGGCTTCGCCCCCTCCTCGAGATAGATATGGTGGGAGCACACTGATGGACTAATCCATGGAGATCTGCTACGCTCCATCCGATTGCCTTGCGGTTCTTTTCAAGAACCCCCATCAAACGGGATTCTTGCTCTCCAGTCAAATCGGCGGAGATGATTGATAACGGGTCCGATCACTAGGGTATGAGGTACAAAAATCAGGTCGTTGTGACCCAAGCAATCAGACCACGTATATCAAGAAGAATCAACCACTCAAACAGATAAAATAATCAAGCACGAAAGAAGAGCGGTCTAGCTATAGGATTAACCTGGTATAGCTCCCAGGGTCGAACACAAGGAGCACGGATTGGCCTAGGGCCTACGAAGTAGTGAAAATGAAATAAAAATAAAAGAAAATGTTTTTTAGAGGTTTTTATGAATTTTTATATTTTTTTGGATTTTTAAAAGATAAAGAAAATAAAAGAAAGTAAAATCTAGGCAACTTCAACAATTTATTAGACACACCAAAAATAATGCAAAAATTAAGGAAAAATTGTTTTTATGTTTTTTAAGTTTTTAAGTGTTTTTGGTGAATTTTTGAGTTTTTCTAATGGGTAAATTATTTTCTAAAAATCAAACAGTGCGAAAAATGAAAGGTACTGTCCAGCAAGGCTTGAAACTCAAAAATAAAATATCTAAGAGTCTCACTAAGCCTGGAGGTAATTTTCCTGTAATCTAGAAAGAATAAGGAAAATTTAGGCACCTTAATTATTGTTTTTGGATTTTTAGATTATTTATTATAATTTTTATGGGTTTTTAGGGGTTTTTCAATTTTTAGAGTTTTTAGGCAATGAAAAATAGCCAAAATTGGCTAGAAAATCAAACAACAAGCAAACAACAGTATCTAATTTGTTTATAATTTTTGGGGGTGTTTTTATATTTTTTTGGTATTTTTATATCTAGACAGTAGCTAAAAAAGGGGTTTTTGAATTTTTAAAAATACTAAATGAAATCAGAAATGTCCTCAAAAATCCCTAAAATTTCTACATCATGGCAGGAGCCATGTGTCAAAATCTCATTGGATTTGGAGGTGATTTGATATTTTATTCAAAAATAACAAGGGGGCACTGTGCACAGGGACGTAAGTGCAAATACCCGAGAGTCTGGGGGCCCTGGTGCAAAATACCCAGCAAGTCACGCGCGTGGCGCGTGGCTGGGGCACTCAGGGGCCTATTTGTAATAAAAACCTTCTTCTTGGACCTTTTGGTAACTGGTACCAAGAAGTCCAAGGGTATGGTTGCAAATATCCCACTAAAATCCGCACATGCGTGAATAACAGGCTCACAGGGGTATAAAAGCAATTACCAAAAAGTTTCTATTCATTACATAACAGCCCAGAACTACAGGGAAAGAAATGCAAATAACCCTAAACTACACGTGACGACGCACGTGGTCTCATACAAACAGGGGCATACATGCAAATCTAAACAAACACGAGGTCCACAATGCAATTTACCCTACGAAAATAAAGTTCTAAAAATATTTACAGGACTAAGACGAAAAAGACAAACTAAGAGGGGGCCCTAAGTAAATTACCCCTTATTTAACGTCGAGGCGACAGATGGGCGCCACGTGGCTGGATGGACGGCTGATAACGAGTGGCGCTCCAACGCTGAAGCCCTCGCAGTGGTCGGACGGTCCAGGCGCTGCCACGTTGCAGATCGGACGGTGGCTAGGAGAGGTGGTTGAGATGCGCTGGATCGACGGTGGGGATCGAACCTCAAATGGATCTGACGGTGACTGCTCCTCGATAAATGGACGGTCTCGATCGAAACTGGGAGCTGAGGTTAATCTGACGGTCGAAGAGGATGGTGGAAGAACACGACGCCGGCGAACTTCGCCGGCCTCGTGCGTGAGCTGTACTCCTCCTCAGTTGCTCCTGATGATCGGAACGGGTCCGCGGTGAAGCTCCGCAGCTGGTGGTGGACTTCGATGGCCCGGCCGAGCCCTGGAGGGGCTCCGGCGAGGCTGGCGGCGCGAAGCTCCTGGCTGGAATGTAGGAGAGGCTCAGATGCCTCCCGTTGGACCTGCAAAGCAAACCAAAAGCTTCGCGGGTCGAGGGCAAAGTGCCTCGACCCCAAGAAGCATCGTGAGGGTGAACGGTGCGGCGGGGTGAATGAGCTCCGGCGAGCGACAGGTGGTGGAGCTCGACTCCCAGCTCCGGGGCGAGCTGGGTTGAACGAGTGGGCGAAGAACGTGCGTGGGGGAACGGCGAAGATGGTCGTGTGCTCCGATGATCGAGATAGTGTGCGTGATGGTCGGAATCAGAGGAACACAGCAAGGAGTCGATTTGGGGGTAACTTAAAATTAGACTAAACGAGAAGGAACGAAGGTTACCTGGGTGAAGCTGGAGACTATGCTGGAGCTTAGCTAGCTTCTGGTCCTTGCCTCAAGGGTCGTCAACGCCCGAGGCTCGAGCTCCGGTTGAACGTCGGAGCACGGCGGCGCGAGGCAGCCGGATCGATGGTCCGAGCACCTCCTCCTCTCTGCGACACCGGCAAATGCAAGCTGTCACCTTGCTGGTTGCGATGGAGGTCACGGGAGAGAGAATGGGGAGCCAAAGATGGAATGAGGAGGCGGCTGAGCTCGAATTTTATATGGGTGCAGGTCCGGGAAGGATCGATCGGGTAGGGCGAGCTGAAGCGCGGATCCCAAGGGAGAATGTCGGGCGAGATTCCCGGATGCACAGGGGATGATTAGGATCTGGATTTGGAGCGAAAGGGAGGCGGATCGAACCGGGAAAATACCAAGAAGTCGGGTCGGGCGAGCGGACTCGGGCTCTGGTGGTCCTGGGGGAGGTGTTGACCGGGGGTCAACAATCCCCCGTGGACCAATCAGAGCCCGCCAAGGGTGGACTTTTTATTTGATTTTTTTGGGGCCTTAAATGGCCGAATTTTCAAAAACTCAAAACACAAAATATTTTTGTTTTAATTTTTTCTATTTTTTTGTGATTTTTAATTAATTTTTGGAAATTAAAATAAAGTATATACATAGTAGCTATACATAGGTATATATACACTATATTGATTTTTGATTTTTGATTTTTAATTATTTATTTTTATACATTTTTATTCCTATTTTATATTTTATTTATTTATAGGATAAAATGAGGAATAAAAGGCTATTTATTTTATTTTTATTATTTATATACATGGGTTAATTAGTTAGTTATATACATGATACATACATGGTATATATACAAGATGTTTTTGTATTTTTTAATTTTGTAATTTTTATTTGATTTTTGTTTTAATTCTTTTTATTTATTTTATTTACAAAACATAAAAAGGAATATTTACAAAAAGTTTTGGAAATAAAGAAATTTATTTACAAGGTGAAATAAATATAAGATAGGGGTTTATGTACATGGTGAAAGGTTGTTTTTAGGATTTTGATTTTTAACTTTTTATTTTGTTTTTAATAGGCTATAAATATGTACAAAATATATACAAGTATTTACAACATATTTTTGGATGAGGAAAATATTATCTTATTTATTTACATAAGTATTTACATATGTGAGCCCCTATCTCCCTCTACTTGGCTTTTATGCGGTCAGGCCCATGCTGAGCCCTCCCTTGGGTTAGGTTGCTCAATATTTATTCTAAATATTTCCCTCTTTTTCTTTTTCATCTTTATTCTTTTATTTTTGCACAAAAACATGCTAATTATCTATTTTTACAAACATGCATGCTTTTGCTAACTTTTCCTATTTACACATATCTACATGCATTTGCATAGGTTTTTGTAGCTAAAATATAAGAATAAAGAGTGATGAATGGGTATTCATCACCCCCCTATACTATACTTTGCTAGTCCCTTAGCAAACACTTATTTGAAAAAGAAGTGCAAAAGAAAGAAAAAGAAAAAGAAAAAGAGAATGTACATGGATCAAGGTTGATTATTAAACTTGCCTTCATTAAATTGAGGTATGGAGCTTAATCAGAACTTTGGATTATTGATGTGTCGGAACCTTATTTAGACTTAAGCTTAAAACCTAACAGCCTCCAAGTTCCACTATTCTATAACCAAGACTCCTCAATGCTCCAGATCAGAACAAGTCATCAACTACAAACCCTGAAGACCATGAATCTTTTCTTGTCCTGTGAAAGTGAGGTCTAAGCTCTCCACCTCAGAAATGGCAACTTGACAACCCTCCCCAACAAGGTAACTCTATGACCTCAATCTGGCCACTCTTTCCTCGAGGAGCGGGGTATTCCCTTCTAAGTTCAAGTACAACCGGCTCAAGAAGAGGGGGAAGAAGAGAATGGGTCAAGGCCAGTGTAGCCAAGTACCCTTGGGAGCTTGACCAGTGTAGCCAAGTCTCCCTGCTGCAAGCTACAACAGGTGGAACATGAAACCAAGCTTTGCTTATTGCACTTATATACATACTCCGGTGGGATTATCATTTTCTCTCAGACCCACCACTTTTTTGGAGTTCTTTTCTTGTTTACATTTTTTTTAGTGCATCTATTCAACATGTACATGTGCAGCATATATACAAGGAGTTTTTCCTCTTGAGCCAGTAGACTATCCCTCTTTTGAAGCTTTATTGCAACCCACAACTCCCGTCGTTAGACTTCATGGCAACCAGACCAAGTTGAGACGCACTTCCTTCACTAAATGAAGAAGAGAGGTTCCGCCTAGAAGTACTACCCTCATATGCTACCCCAAGCCAAGGAAGACTGCCTCCTCACCATCTCATCCGTAGAGAGCTCGGTGCATAGTGCGGTTGTCCAAGTAAAGCCATAATCTATATGAGTCATGTGTTGTTGTTAAGTGCTCTACTTAGGCTCATTGAGATGACATGTGATCATAGCCTAGTGGACTCAAAGAATTAAGTCACCATGGACCTGAAAAAGCCTTAAACCTAAGTCCTATAAGGTTCCTCTTAGAAGTTAGGTGGATTAAGATCTTGATCAAGCTCCATTTCTCAATTTGATTCCAGGCTTAGTTTAAATGTCAACTATCATCCAAGGAAAACTATATACATATGTACAAAAAGATGCATATTTACACAAATTTTACAATCATGCAAAATTTTTTGAAAAATGTTTTGAAATCATGAATGATGATGCATGAAGTGCAAGTTTTGCAAAAAGATATTTACATGCATTTACACAAGATTTTTGCAAACTTTGATTTTCAAAACATTTTGGAAAAATTTTGTACCATATACATAATTTTGATACAGAAAATATTTACACAAGCTTTACACAAACGATTTTTGAAATCATTTTTACAAAAATAATTTGTACACTAGCTATGTATGTGCAAAATAAAAGAAGATTATGTACATGAAAATTTTTAATTTTTGTGGTTTTTAGCCATTTTTATTTATTAACACACTCACACAAAGTACGAGTTATGGCTAAAGTATATATGAAATATATACACACCCCCCTATACTTAGCTCGAACGATGTCCTCAGAGTCAAGAGCGATAAAGAAGACATAACTCGTGCTTTGTATAGGGAAGTGAAAAGAAAGGCTATACAAAAGGAGAATAAGAAGTCAAGAGGGACTCGGGTCTTCCCCCTATACTTAGGATCAAGTAATCCTAAGTATAGCAGGCTGTACACGAAGGGGAAAACCGAGTGGAGAATGTACAGGGTCTACCCCCCCTATACTTAGGGTGAAATGCCCCTAAGTATAGGCAGCAAAAATAAGGGTAGACAGAAACAAAAGGAAAACCCGAAAGGTCTCACATCCCCCCTATACTTAGGGTAAAGTGCACCCTAAGTATAGCATAATCATAAGATGAAGAAAGGGATGTGGGACTAAGGAATGTGATGATATGGACATCTGGATCTATGTACAGCGGAGGATCAGTAAAGCTCAGGCGTGAGATGCATTAGATGTGAGTCAAAGACCACATCTCACGCAAAATGAATAGGGGCAATATCAACGACCCGCGGCTCATGATCTAGAAATGGTTTGAGCCGCTGGCCGTTCACTCGGAAGGTACTCTCAGAAGACAACTCAGATATGTCGATGCTACCGTTGTCGTGTACCTTCCGAACCAGATAAGGTCCTTTCCATTTGCTCTGTAGCTTCCCTGGAAATAATCTAAGCCTCGCATCAAACAGCCATACTCTCTGTCCAATCTCAAAATGCTTGTGGCTGATATGAGAATCATGCCACTCCTTGACTCTCTCCTTATAATGTAGGCTGCTTGAGAAAGCTGAATCTCTAAGCTCCTCCAGGGCAGCTAGCTCTGCCCTCCTCTGGTCTCCTATACCATCTGGATCCATCAAGATATCTGTGACTGCCCAAAGTGACTTGTGCCTCAGCTCAACTGGTAGGTGACAGGGTTTGCCATATACGAGGCGAAAGGGAGATGTGCCCAAAGGTGTCTTGAAAGACGTCCTATATGCCCACAAGACCGAGTCCAATAGCTGTGACCAATCCTTTCGGTCAGGGCGGACGACTTTCTGCAGAATCGTCTTGATCTCCCTATTCGACACTTCGGCTAGACCATTCGTCTGTGGATGATACGGTGTAGCAACATGATGATCTATGCCGAACTCGCTAGCAAGTGCCTTCACCTGGTCGTTGATGAAGTGAGATCCCCCATCAGAAATAAGAACTCGTGGAACCCCGAACCGCGTGATGATATGCTTCCTCAAGAATCTGCAAACTGTCCTCGCATCAGCGGATCGGGCGGGGATAGCCTCCACCCAACGACTCACATAATCTACGGCCAACAGAATGTACTCAAATCCCTGACTCTTAGGGAATGGACCCATGAAATCGATGCCCCATGCGTCAAAAACCTCACAGAAGTGAATGGGCTGCATCGGCATCATATCACGCTGTCCACAAGTGCCCATCCTCTGACAGTCAGTACACCTCTTCACGAACTCATCTGAGTCCTTGAAGAGGGTAGGCCACCACAAACCGGATTGGAGCACTTTCTGTGCCGTTCTCCTCCCAGAATGATGTCCTCCTGCCTCAAGCTTGTGGCAGTAAGTGAGGACGCTATGGTGTTCCTCCTGAGGAATACACCGATGCCAGACGCTATCCCCTCCCTCGTGGTAAAGGATGGGATCCTCCCAATGGTAAGACTTGGCCTTCGCAAGGAAGGTCTCAAGCCTCTGCCTGGGCCAATCTTGTGGGACTTTCCCAGCAACGAGAAAGTTCACAATATCGGCGTACCATGGGAGTGAGGCGATAGCAAGGATCGCCTCATCTGGGAAGGTATCTCGGATAGGATCAATCTGCTCAGTCTCCTCAGGCTGCTCTAATCGGGATAGGTGATCCGCCACCACATTCTTGACTCCAGGCTTATCCTTGATCTCAATGTCGAACTCCTGGAGTAGAAGGATCCATCTAGTCAGTCTGGCCTTGGCATCCTTCTTTGCCATGAGGTACCTGATGGCGGTGTGATCTGTAAACAAAGTCACTCTGGATCCAATGATATATGATCTGAACTTATCCAGGGCAAACACTACTGCTAGCATCTCCTTCTCTGTGACCGTATAATTCCGCTGGGCGGAATCCAATGTGCGGCTAGCATAGTGTATCGCAAATGGTACTCCATCCCTCCTCTGTCCCAGCACTGCCCCTACGGCAAAATCGGAGGCGTCCGTCATGATCTCGAATGGGAGAGACCAATCAGGTGGCTGGAGGACAGGAGCCTCAATCACACATCTCTGGAGAGTAGCAAATGACGAAAGACACTTGTCATCGATAAGGAACTCGGTGTCTTTCGTCAGGAGGTCAGTCAACGGTCGGGCAATCCTGCTAAAATCCTGAATGAATCTCCTATAAAATCCAACGTGCCCCAGGAATGACCGTAGCTGCCTCAAATTGGACGGCGGTGTGAGTTTTCTAATGACATCGACCTTGGCCGGGTCAACCTCCATGCCCCTGTTGGAGATGATGTGGCCAAGCACCGTCCCTTGAGTCACCATGAAATGACTCTTCTCCCAAGATAGCACTAAGTGATACTCAATACATCGCTGAAGTACTCGATCTAGGCAGTCAAGACAAGAATCAAATCCGTCGCCGTAGATCGAGAAATCATCCATGAAGACCTCAAGGCACTCCCCTACCATGTCCGAAAAGATCGACAGCATGCACCTCTGGAAAGTCGCAGGGGCGTTGCATAGCCCAAATGGCATGCGTCGAAAAGCGTATGTGCCGAAGGGACAGGTAAAGGTGGTCTTCTCCTGATCCTCAGGAGCGATGGCCACTTGGTTGTAGCCCGAGTACCCATCCAGGAAGCAATAATGGCTCTTCCCTGCCAGTCTCTCAATGATCTGGTCAATAAAAGGCAGGGGGAAATGGTCCTTCTTGGTGGCTTGGTTGAGTCTCCTGTAGTCAACACAAACCCTCCAAGAGGTGGGTACCCGTGTAGCAATCTCCTCCCCCGACTCACTGATCACAGTCGTGATGCCCGTCTTCTTGGGCACCACATGCAAAGGGCTGACCCACTTGGAGTCGGAAATGGGATAAATAAAACCTGCACCCCACCACTTTGATATCTCCTTCATGACAACCTCTCTCAAGTTGGGGTTTAGACGCCGCTGGAACTCACGCGACGGCTTCGCCCCATCCTCGAGATAGATGTGGTGGGAGCACACTGATGGATCAATCCCATGGAGATCTGCTACGCTCCATCCGATCGCCTTGCGGTTCTTTTCAAGAACCCCCATCAAATGGGATTCCTGCTCTCCAGTCAACTCAGCGGAGATGATGACTGGTTACATCTCAGGATCGCCCGCAAGGAATCGATACTTCAGCGAAGTAGGGAGCAGCTTCAGCTCTGGAATGCTGGGTGCCGGCAAATCTGGCTGTGGAAGGAACTGTGTGAAAGCTGCAAGGTCTGCCAAATCTGCCTGGGAAAGTGAAAGTGTACTCTCGCAAACTGGGTCGGGAGAAGGCGGCTCAACTGCACTGTCTCTGCTCTGCTCTGCCTCTACCTCCTCCTCTGTAGGCTCGAGTGGACTCAGGTCTGGCATCTGATCATAGCAATCGGCCCAATCAGACTCTGAATCCGAGGGATCTGTATCAGAATCGGTGGCATCAGTACCACCGGAAAACAAGGTGGCCTCAGCACCACCATCACTAATCACCGTGCTGCGATCGAGAACCGGCTCTGCTGTCGCAATTGTATCCGAACCCAGGTCTGTGCTCTCCAGACTCTCCTCTGCTGTCATCTCTGCATCAGCTGTATCTGAAAGTGAGAGGGTAGTCTGTGACTCAAGGTCTGCCCAAGCTGCCTCGTCATCTGTGATCACAAAATCACAGTCCTGGTGGATGTCTGGCTCTGCGTCTGTCAGCTGCTCTGAGTCGGTGCTGGCATCTGAGCGGGATCTAGATCTGGCTCTGTAGTCCTCGACCGTCTCTATTTGTATACTCTCGCCCTGGACGCGAAAGTACACCTTCCCGCTATCATGATCAGTCACCGCCTTGGCTGTGGCCAAGAACGGACGACCAAGGATGATGGGGGTATCGGTCACTGACTCAGGGATCTCCATGTCCAACACTACGAAGTCCACGGGGAATTGCAGACCCTGAATCGTGACGATAACGTCTCGTAATAACCCCTTCGGCCTCTTGACAGATCTATCAGCGAACTGAAGGACTGTCCTGCTCTGTCGAAGAGTGCCCAACTCGAAGCGGTCGAGAAGGGCTGCCGGAAGTAGGTTGATCGACGATCCGCTATCTAAAAGAGTACGGTCGAACCACTGCTCACTAATCTGGCATCTGACATACGGGGCCCCTGCATCTGGCCTCTTGGCTGGCAGTCGGTTCTGGATCGCGAAGCACGTGGCTTTGGTCAGCACATGTATCTCTGAAGTGTGGTTCCTCCTCCTCCTCCTGACTGTAGTCCTCTCTCTCAAAGATCTCTGGAGAAGGGGGATGTGCTGCAAAGCCTCCTGGAGGGTCAGCTGGATGTGGAAGCGATCGATCATGCTCTGGCTGAACTCCTCAAGCTCTCTCTTTTTTGGGTCATTTTTCTTCCCCTTCCCCATCTGAAGGGCTCTAGGGAAAGGGATCACTGGGTCCTTCTCAGCTGAAGGACTAGGAAAAGGTCTAAGCGGTTCAAGGACCGGATCCACACATACATCACGCACCACAGTGGGACCAGAAGAAAATAAACCTTTTCCTTTATTCGTAGCAGAGTTCCGAGATACATGACCGTGAGGAAAAACAACATCAGATCTCTCTCTACAAACACCGGTGGCCTCAGTACCACCACGAGTGGGCTGCTCTGCTGCTGGAAGACGTCTCGCGGCATCAGTACCGCTAACTGGCTCGGCTGCTGCTGGGGTGGCATCAGTACCACCTCCTGAATCTGGTGAAGTGGCGGCCTCAGTACCGCCGGTGGGATCAGCATCCTCGGTGGCCTCAGTACCACCGTCATCGACTGGAGCGGCCTCAGTACCGCTCTCCTCCTCCTCCTGGGGCGCCTCGGGGTGAAGCTCAGCTGAGACGTCGCCGCCTGCTGGGGTCCTACCGCTCCTAAGCGTGGCAAAATCAACATCAAACAGATCTGAGGAAGTATCATCAAATGGATCGCTAGGAGTGGCTAACTCAGTATGTACTACCTGCTCAGACTTCCGCTTGAGGTTGTTCGGATTCGGCTCTATCTGTGCAGGTATGGCGGCCTTCCCTCTCACCAAGTCCCGCATCTCCTGGCGGAACTCGTCCATCTCCCGTCGAAAGGTCGCCTGCTGATCCGTGAGGAGGCGGGCGATATCATCCAAGGCAGGGCTCTCGTGGGAGCCCGACGGGTAGCCTCGCTGTGGGTGAGGCTGCTGATACTGCTGCGGGTGAGAGGGGTAGGAAGGAGGCTGCTGCTGGTGCTGGTATCCCGGGTGAGCCTGCTGCTCACGCCTCCAAGACTGTCCCTGCTGATAGGGACGAGGACCGTAAGACGACTGCTGCTGGTAGACTGGGTGATGCTGCTGCGGCTGCTGGTGATGGTCTCTCGGCTGGGAGTACTGCCCTCCCTGTGCTGACGGCTGCTGCTGGGGCTGGGCACCACCGCTCCCCCACCTGAATCCGGGATGATCACGTCGGATCCCAGGCTGGGGACGGTCGTACCAGATTCCCGTTGACATCCATCAACGGCTCTGCATCAAAGGGGGCTGGGGGTAGTACTGCCAACGGCTGATCCGGCTGGTAGACCACCATCTGCATCTCGGGAGATGGTGGTGACTGCAAGGTAAGCTGCGGCTGCTGGTACGGCTCCGCCTGTACAAGGTGAACCTGTCTAGGCTGCACTGGGGTGCTGGAGCGCTGGGACGAGCTGCTACTGCTGCCGGCGTCGCCTCGCGACTGAAGACGGGGCTGAGAAGCCGTTTGTGTCTCCTGGAGACACATGAGCTGTGTCTTCAAGTCGCTCAAGACCTGTGCCATCTGATCCATCTGTGCTATGCTCTGGCACTGCTTCTTCTCGATCAGCTCCATGCGGTCCAGCTTCTCGCTGATGATGCCCATGTCTGCAGCTGATGACTCTGCCTGTGCTGCTGCTGCTGCAGACGAACTGGAAGGACCTGCATCGACCCGTGCTATCCTCTGGTACTGCACGGGTCCTAGCTGATGTGGCTGGGTCTTCTGCGTGTAGAGGCGGGTCTGGGACATAACCATGTAGTTCTCCGCCATCTCCTCAAAAATAGCCCAGACCTGGTCATGGTCCTTGGCGAAGTAGGACCCGCCACAAGAAGCGTTCACCAGGCCCTGTAGCTCTGGTGACAGCCCACTGAAGAAGCTCTGAACTAGGTTCGGCTTCGTGATATCGTGGTGTGGGCATCTGTCCAGGAGCTCTCTGAACCTCTCCCACGCCTCATGGAACTGCTCGTTGGGGAACATGGAGAAGTTGCTGATCAGGGCCCTCGCCGCGTTCGTCCGCCCGAGTGGATAGTACTTGTTCAAGTACTCGGTGCGGAGCTGCTCCCATGTGTACACGAATCTCCCCAAATGTTTCATCCAGGTGGCTGCTCTATCTGCCAGTGAGAAGGGGAAGGCAATCATCCGTATGGTATCCTGGTCCACATGTCTGTCGTGGACAGTACTGCAAATCATGAGAAACTCCTGTAGGTGGAGATGGGGCTCCTCTGTAGCCAGTCCATGGAACTGCGGGAGCATCTGCAAGGTGTTCGGGGGGAACTTGAAGTCCCCCACGATGGCTGGAACCACAACCCAATGGTGCATCAAGGTAGATCCGGGGTTGTGCAACTCCCGCATCGGTCTAGGTGGTCCTGCTCCTCCTGCGGCTGCTGCCGCTGCGGTGGCGGCCGCGGCTGCTGCTGCTGCGGCTCGTGCCTGTGCCTCATCGGGGTCCTCGGGCTCGCTCTGTGCATCTCTCTCTACTCTGAGCCTCTCCATCTCACGCCTCATCTCTATCATAAAAGCTCCCTGATCGCGGAGCTGCTGCTGGACTGTCTCTAACTGTGCGATCAGGGTGGAGTTGATCGCTCCCTGGTCCAGTACAAAGTGCTCGGGACGGGAGTGATCGTCAGAACTGCCTGCGCCGGCCATCTCAACGTCTGCAAAACCAAATGAGCCCAACTCAGGTGCTGTCAAATGAATAAGTCTCTCCTCGGGCTCAGGTCTCTCGGGTAGATCAGAAAGGGGGTCGAGGGGGAACAGGGTGGAATCGTACTCGGGCTCGGAGAGTGATGACCGCCCGAATGACTAAGGTAAAGGTGTAGAAAAATAGGTCGTTGCGACCTCAATCACTCAGACTAAGTCAATCAAGAAAAATCAACCACTCAGGACATGTAAAACTAATCAAGCACAAAAGAGAGCGGTCTCGCTATGAGATTAACCTGGTATAGCACCCAGGGTCGAACACAAGGAGCACGAATTGGCCAAAGGCCTACGAAGTAGTCAAAATGAAATAAAACACAGAGAAGATATTTTTAGTGATTTTTAATGATTTTTATATTTTTTTTTGAATTTTTAATATGTGAAGAAAATAAAAGAAAGTAAATATCAACACACTTCTACAATTTATTTCACACACCAAAAATAAAGCAAAAATTCAAGAAAAAAGGTTTTTATGTTTTTCAAGTTTTTAAGTGTTTTTGGTGAATTTTTGGTAATTTTCTTTGGTATATTTTATTTTCTAAAAATCAAAAAGTGAGAGAAAAGACATGGTACTGTCCAGCCAGAACCAAAACCCTTAAATAAAATATCTAAGGATCACAAAAGGCTCTGGAGGTAATTTTCCTATATTCTAAATAAAATAAGGAAAATTTGGGCACCACAATTATTGCTTTTGGATTTTTAGATTATTTATTATAATTTTTATGGGTTTTTAAGGGTTTTTAAGTTTTTAGGGTTTTTACGCAATGAAAAATAGCCAAAATTGGCCAGAAAATCAAACAAACACAAACAACAGTAACTAAAATTTTTAGAATTTTTGGAGGTGATTTTATATTTTTTTTGTGATTTTTCAAGTTAAACAGTAGCAAAAATAGGGGTTTTTGAATTTTTAAAAATAGCAAATGAAATCAAAAATGTCCTCAAAAATTCATAAAAATTCTACACCATGGCAGGAGCCATGTGTCAAATTTTCATCAAATTTGGAGGTGATTTGATATTTTAATCAAAAATAAAGGAGGGGCACAGTGCATAGGGACCTAAGTGCAAATACCCAAAAGTTCTGGGGTCCTGGTGCAAAATACCCAAGAAATCACGCGCGAGGCGCGTGCCTGGGGCACTCAGGGACCTAAATGTAAGAAAAATAAGTTCCGAGGGCTTATTGGTAACAAGTACCAAAAGTCCAGGGGCTTATCTGCAAAAAACGCACATGGGGAATTAAATCACGCACAGGGGCATAAATGCAAATAAAGAAAACTTTTTATTCAATCCGATAACATCCAGAACTACAGGGCTTAAGTCGCAAATAACCCAAAATATCACGTGTCGATGCACGTGTCTCACACAAACAGGGGCATAAATGCAAATACTGAAAAGCTCGAGGTCTAATGTGCAAATAACCCAACGTAAACAAAATACTCAAAATATTTACAGGACTGAAATGTAACACAAAAACTACGAGGGGGCCTAAGGTAATTTACCCCTTTTATTAAGTCGAACCGATGGATGAGCGCCACGTGGATAGATGGACGGCTGAGAAGGGGGTGGCGCCCAGGTCTCCGGTCCTCGACTGTGATCCGACGGTCCAGGTGCTGCCACGTTGCAGATCGAACGGTGGGCGGACGACGAGGCTGAGCTGCGCTGGATCGACGGTGGAGATCGACCCTCGGATGGATCTGACGGTTGAAGCTGCTCCTCGAATGGACGTACGTGATTGGATCTGGAGCTCGTGGGTCAATCGGACGGCGGAGGAGGGTGATGGACGAACAGGGCTCCGGCGAACTTCGCCGGACTCGTGACGGCGCTGGTCTCCTCGTGGACGCTCGCTGAAGGTTGGAGAAGGAAGCTGCGATCCCTCCGCGTCTAATGGAGCCCTCCGATGGCCCAACCGATCCTCTGGGAGGTCCGGTGAGGTCGGCGGAGGTGGAGCAGCTGGTTCAAGTGGTCCAAGCCCTCAGATGGGCTTGGATAGACCTGCAAAGTATCCCAGCAAACTCGCGGGTCGAGGGCAAAGTGCCTCGACCCTGTTAGGCGTGGTGAAGATGCATGGTGCGTCGGAATGGAGAGCTCCGGCGAAGGTGGTCGGCGGAGGAGCTCGATTCCCAGATCCTGTGCGATCTGGGTTGGGTGAATGGGTGAAGAAGATGCGGAGAAGTCTGGTGAAGATGATGGTCGAGTCGGAATGGCAGATGGGAGATCGGAGGTGGCTGGCGACGGCGGCGGAGCTACGCTACCAGTAAGCTAAAAATCGAAAGCTACGCGAATCTACAGCCTAAGAGATCTACCTGGGTGGTCGGAGAGACTAGGGAAGAGCAGGGGGTGCTCCTGGTCTTAGCCTCAAGGGTCGTCTCGGCCCGAGGCTCGGTGCTCACGCTAGTGGCGGAGCAACGGCGGCGACACACGCCGGATCAGTGGTTTCACCTACTCGCCTCGCTGCAACAGGGGCGATCGCTTGCTGTCACTCTCACGGTGCCTCTGGAGTTCACTGGGAAGAAGGGGAAGGTCCAAAGATAAGGCGCGGAGGCGGCGGAGGTCGAGATATATATGGAGGCAGGGCCGATTAGGGTTGGGTGGAGACGGCTATGGAAGGCGTGGATCCTTCGGCGAAGGATCTGGCGAGGATGTCGGATGATTGGCGAAGGATCCGGGCACGGGATTTGCGGAGGCGACAGGCTGGAGACGCGTGGAGAAATCGGCGAAGTCGGGTCGGGCGCGGGTCTCCCCAAAAGGAAAGAGTCCGCGGGGGAGTTGACCGGGGTCAACAATCCCCTGTGGACCATTCAGGAGCTGCCACGTAGTTGATTTTTTTGTTTATTTATTTTAAGGCAGAAAATGGCCGAATTAAGAAAAACTTAAAACATGAAATATTTTTCTTTTATTTTTTTCTATTTTTTGGTGATTTTTAATTAATTTTTGGAAATAAGAATAAGGTATGTACATTATAGGTCTATACATAGGTATGTGTACAAGATGTTTTTGTATTTTTAATTTTGTAATTTTTATTTGATTTTTGTTTTGTTTCTTTTTATTTATTTTATTTACAAAATATAATCTAGAATATTTACAAAAAGTTTTAGAAATAAATAAATTTATTTACAAGGTGAAATAGCTAAGGAAGGTGGTATATGTACATGGTAAAAAGATATTTTTGGATTTTTGATTTTTAATTTTTATTTTGTTTTTAATAGCATTTACAAAATATATACAAATATTTACAACATATTTTTGGGTGAGGAAAATATATAGTTTTATTTATTTACAAATATATACATATGTGAGCCCCTATCTCCCTCTACTTGGCTTTTATGCGGTCAGGCCCAAGCTGAGCCCTCCCTTGGGTTAGGTTGCTCAATATTTATTCTAAATATTTCCCTCTTTTTCTTTTTACTCTTTATTCTTTTATTTTTGCACAAAAACATGCTAATTATCTATTTTTACAAAGATGCATGCTTTTGCTAAATAATCCTATTTGCACATATCTACATGCATTTGCATAAGTTTTTGTAGCTAAAATATAAGAATAAAGAGTGATGAATGGGTATTCATCACCCCCCTATACTATACTTTGCTAGTCCCTTAGCAAACACTTATTTGAAAAAGAAGTGAAAAAGAAAGAAAAAGAAAAAGAAAAAGAGGATGTACATGGATCAAGATTGAATTATTAAACTTTCCTTCATTAAATTGAAATATGGAGCTCGATGAGATCTTTGGATTATTAATGTGTCGGAACCTTATTCAGACTTAAGCTTAAAACCTAACAGCCTCTAAGTTCCACTACTCTATAACCAAGACTCCTCAATGCTCCGGATCAGAACAAGTCATCAATCACAAACCCTTAAGACCATGAATCTTTTCTTGTCCTGTGAAAGTGAGGTCTAAGCTCTCCACCTCAGAAATGGCAACTTTACAACCCTCCCCAACAAGGTAACTCTATGACCTCAATCTGGCCACTCTTTCCTCGAGGAGCGGGGTATTCCCTTCTAAGTTCAAGTACAACCAGCTCAAGAAGAGGGGATGGAGAAGAGAATGGACGGTAACCAGTGTAGTTACCTATCCTGGGATGCATGACCAGTGTAGCCATGTCACCCGCTGCAAGCTCACACATATCTAACTTTGAAGCTCTTATTCTTCTTTTTTTTTTTTTACAGGCATTTTATTTTTCTTTCAGGCCTGTTCACTTTTGGAGATTTTGCTTTTTTTTTTTTGAAATATATACAAGGTGCAGCATGTACATAAGGAGTTTTTCCTCTTGAGCCAGTAGACTATCCCTCTTTTGAAGCTTTATTGCAACCCACAACTCCCGTCGTTAGACCTCATGGCAACCAGACCAAGTTGAGACGCACTTCCTTCACTAAATGAAGAAGAGAGGTTCCGCCTAGAAGTACTACCCTCATATGCTACCCCAAGCCAAGGAAGACTGCCTCCTCACCACCTCATCCGTAGAGAGCTCGGTGCATAGTGCGGTTGTCCAAGTAAAGCCATAATCTATATGAGTCATGTGTTGTTGTTAAGTGCTCTACTTAGGCTCATTGAGATGACATGTGATCATAGCCTAATGGACTCAAAGAATTAAGTCACCATGGACCTGAAAAGCCTTAAACCTAAGCCCTGTAAGGTTCCTCTTAGAATTAGGTGGATTAAGATCTTAATCAAGCTCCATTTCTCAATTTGATTCCAGGCTAGTTTATATATCAACTATCATCCAGAAAAACTATATACATATGTACAAAAAGATGCTTATTTACACAAATTTTACAACCATGCAAAATTTTTGAAAAATGTTTTGAAATCATGAGTGATAATGCATGAAGTGCAAGTTTTGCAAAAAGAAATTTACACACATTTACACAAGATTTTTGCAAACTTTTGAATTTCAAAACATTTTGGAAAAATTTTGTACTATATACATAGTTTTGATACAAAAATATTTACAAATTTTACACACAAAAGATTTTTGAAATCATTTTTACAAAAATAATTTGTACACTAGCTATGTATGTGCAAATAAAAGAAGATTATGTACATGAAAAGTACATGAAAAATTTTTAATTTTTTTGTGGTTTTTAGCCATTTTATTAACACACTCACACAAAGTACGAGTTATGGCTAAAGTATATATGAAATATATACACACCCCCCTATACTTAGCTCGAACGATGTCCTCAGAGTCAAGAGCGATGAAGAAGACATAACTCGTGCTATGTATAGGGAAGTGAAAAGAAAGGCTATACAAAAGGAGATGAAAAAAAAAATCAAGAGGGACTCGGTTCTTCCCCCTATACTTAGGATCAAATAATCCTAAGTATAGCAGGCTGTACACAAAAGGGAAAACCGAGTGGAGAATGTACAGGGTCTACCCCCCCTATACTTAGGGTAAGATATCCCTAAGTATAGGCAGCTAAACAGGGGTAGACAGACACAAAAGAAATACCCAAAATGTCTCACATCCCCCCTATACTTAAGGTAAAGTGCACCCTAAGTATAGCATAATCACAAGATGGAGAAAGGAATGTGGGACTAAAGAATGTGCTGATATGGACATCTGGATCTATATACAACGGAGGATCAGTAAAGCTCAGGCGTGAGATGCATTAGATGTGAGTCAAAGACCACATCTCACGCAAAATGAATAGGGGCAAGATCCACGACCTGCGGCTCATGATCTAGAAATGGCTTGAGCCGCTGGCCGTTCACTCGGAAGGTACTCTCAGAAGACAACTCAGATATGTCGATGCTACCGTTGTCGTGTACCTTCCGAACCAGATAAGGTCCTTTCCATTTGCTCTGTAGCTTCCCTGGAAATAATCTAAGCCTCGCATCAAACAGCCATACTCTCTGTCCAATCTCAAAATGCTTGTGGCTGATATGAGAATCATGCCACTCCTTGACTCTCTCCTTATAATGTAGGCTGCTTGAGAAAGCTGCATCTCTAAGCTCCTCCAGGGCAGCTAGCTCTGCCCTCCTCTGGTCTCCTATACCATCTGGATCCATAAGTATGTCTGTAACTGCCCAAAGTGACTTGTGCCTCAGCTCAACTGGTAGGTGACAGGGCTTGCCATACACGAGGCGAAAGGGAGATGTGCCCAAAGGTGTCTTGAAAGACGTCCTATATGCCCACAAGACCGAGTCCAATAGCTGTGACCAATCCTTTCGGTCAGGGCGGACGACTTTCTACAGAATAGTCTTGATCTCCCTATTCGACACCTCAGCTAGACCATTCGTCTGTGGATGGTATGGTGTAGCAACACGATGATCTATGCCGAACTCGCTAGCAAGTGCCTTCACCTGGTCGTTGATGAAGTGAGATCCCCCATCAGAAATAAGAACTCGTGGGACCCCGAATCGCGTGATGATATGCTTTCTCAAAAATCTGCAAACTGTCCTCGCATCAGCGGATCGGGCGGGGATAGCCTCAACCCAACGACTAACATAATCTACGGCCAACAGAATGTACTCAAATCCCTGACTCTTAGGGAATGGACCCATGAAATCGATGCCCCATGCGTCAAAAACCTCACAGAAGTGAATGGGCTGCATCGGCATCATATCACGCTGTCCACAAGTGGCCATCCTCTGACAGTCAGTACACCTCTTCACGAACTCATCAGAGTCCTTGAAGAGGGTAGGCCACCACAAGCCGGATTGGAGCACTTTCTGTGCCGTTCTCCTCCCAGAATGACGTCCTCCTGCCTCAAGCTTGTGGCAGTAAGTGAGGACACTATGATGTTCCTCCTGAGGAATACACCGACGCCAGACGCTGTCCCCTCCCTCGTGGTAAAGGATGGGATCCTCCCAATGGTAAGACTTGGCCTTCGCTAGGAAGGTCTCACGCCTCTGCCTGGGCCAATCTTGTGGGACTTTCCCAGCAACGAGAAAGTTCACAATATCGGCATACCACGGGATTGAGGCGATAGCAAGGATCGCCTCATCTGGGAAGGTATCTCTAATGGGATCAATCTGCTCAGAATCCTCAGGTTGCTCTAATCGGGAGAGATGATCCGCCACCACATTCTTGACTCCAGGCTTATCCTTGATCTCAATGTCGAACTCCTGAAGTAGAAGGATCCATCTAGTAAGTCTGGCCTTGGCATCCTTCTTTGACATGAGGTACCGGATGGCGGTGTGGTCAGTATATAAAGTCTCTCTAGATCCAATGATATACGATCTGAACTTATCTAGGGCAAACACTACTGCTAGCATCTCCTTCTCTGTGACCGTATAATTCCGCTGGGCGGAATCCAATGTGCGGCTAGCATAATGTATGGCAAACGGGACTCCATCCCTCCTCTGTCCCCAGCACTGCCCCCACGGCAAAATCGGAGGCATCCGTCATGATCTCGAAGGGAAGAGACCAATCGGGTGGCTGAAGGACAGGAGCCTCAATAACACACTGTTGGAGAGTCTCAAAGGACGAAAGACACTTATCATCGACAAGGAACTCGGTGTCTTTCGTCAAGAGGTCAGTCAACGGTCGGGCAATCTTGCTGAAATCATGAATGAATCTCCTATAAAAACCAACGTGCCCCAGAAATGACCGTAGCTGCTTCAAATTGGACGGCGGTGCGAGTTTTCTAATGACGTCAACCTTGGCCGGATCAACCTCCATGCCCCTGTTGGAGATGATGTGGCCAAGCACCGTCCCTTGAGTCACCATGAAGTGACTCTTCTCCCAAGACAGAACCAAACGGGTAGCAATACATCGCTGGAGCACTCGGTCTAGGCAGTCAAGACAGGAATCGAATCCGTCGCCGTAAACCGAGAAATCGTCCATGAAGACCTCCAAACACTCCCCCACCATGTCCGAAAAGATCGACAGCATGCATCTCTGAAAAGTCGCAGGGGCGTTGCATAGCCAAATGGCATGCGTCGAAAGGCGTACGTACCAAAGGGACAGGTAAAGGTAGTCTTCTCCTCATCTTCAGGAGCGATGGCCACCTGATTGTAGCCCGAGTACCCATCCAGGAAGCAATAATGGCTCTTCCCTGCCAGTCTCTCTATGATCTGATCAATACAAGGCAGGGGGAAATGGTCCTTCTTGGTGGCCTGGTTGAGTCTCCTGTAGTCAACGCAGACCCGCCAAGAGGTGGGTACTCGTGTAGCAATCTCCTCTCCCGACTCACTGATCACAGTCGTGATGCCCGTCTTCTTGGGCACCACTGCAAGGGCTAACCCACTTGGAGTCGGAAATGGGATAAATAAAATCTGCACTCCACCATTTTGATATTTCCTTCATGACAACCTCTCTTAGGTTGGGGTTCAGTCGCCGCTGGAACTCACGCGACGGCTTTGCCCCTTCCTCGAGATAGATATGGTGGGAGCACAACGAGGGACTAATCCCGTGGAGATCTGCTACGCTCCATCCAATTGCCTTGCGGTTCTTTTCAAGAACCCCCATCAGACGGGATTCTTGTTCTCCAGTCAGATCGGCAGAGATGATGACTGGGTACATCTCAGACTCTCCCGCAAGGAATCGATACTTTAGCAAAGTAGGGAGCGGCTTTAGCTCTGGACAGCTGGGTGCTGGCAAATCTGGCTTCTGAAGAAGATGTGTGTATGCTGACAATTCTGCCAAATCTGCCTGGGAAAATGATAAAGAACTCTCACAAACTGGATCTGGAGGAGGCGGGTCCTCTGCATTGTCTCTGATCTGCTCTGCCTCTACCTCCTCCTCATCTGTAGGCTCAAGTGGATCCAGGTCTGGTATCTGATCATCACATCTGCCCAATCAGATTCTGAATCCGAGGGATCTGTATCAACTGCGGTGGCATCAGTACCACCGTAGAGTAGGGTGGCCTCAGTACCACCATCACTGAAAATTGTGTCGCGATCAAGGTCCGACTCTGCTGACTCAATAATATCCTGAACCAGGGCTGTGCTCTCCAGGCTATCCTCTGCTATCATCTGTGCATCAGCTGTGTCTGAATATGAGAGGATGGTCTGTGCTGCAGGATCTGCCCAAGCTGCCTCATCATCTGTGATCACAAAATCACAGTCCTGGTGAATGTCTGGCTCTGTATCTGTCAGATGTTCTGAATCTGTACTGCCCTCTGAGCGGGATCTATCTCTGGCTCTGTGATCCTTAACCGTCTCTATTTGTATACTCTCGCCCTGGACGCGAAAGAATACCTTCCCACTGTCATGGTCAGTCACCGCCTTGGCTGTGGCCAAGAACGGGCGACCGAGGATGATGGGGGAATCGGTCAACGAGTCAGGGGTCTCCATGTCCAGCACTACGAAGTCCACGGGGAATTGCAAACCCTGAATCGTGACGACAACGTCTCGCAACAACCCCTTTGGCCTCTTGACAGACCGATCAGCAAACTGAAGGTATGTCCTGCTCTGTCTAAGAGTGCCCAACTCTAAGTGGTTGAGAAGGGCTGCCGGAAGAAGGTTGATCGACGATCCGCTCGAACCTCTGCTCACTAATATGACATCTGACATATGGGGCTCCTAAATCCGGCCTCTTGGTAGGCAGATGGTTCTGGATCGCGTAACACGTGGCTTTTGTCAACACATGAATCTCTGCGGTGTTGTTCCTCTTCTTCCTCCTGACTGTGGTCCTGTCTCTCAAGGATCGCTGAAGAAGAGGGATGTGCTGCAAAGCCTCATGGAGGGTCAGCTGGATGGCGCCGTTGCCAGGGAGCACGGCTTAGTAGTTACTTTTGACTTTCTTTTCATTTTTGTTTTCGCGGCTTTTCGCGGCTCTTCGGAGCTCGCGGCTTTTCGCGGCTTTTGTTCATAGTTCCTTTTTGATTAACCAGACCCTGAAGCTCTGGCGTCATCCCACTAAAGAAGCTCTGAACTAGGTTCGGCTTGGAAATGTCGTGGTGTGGGCATCTATCCAGAAGCTCTCTAAACCTCTCCCATGCCTCGTGAAACTGCTCGTTAGGGAGCATGGAGAAGTTGTTGATCAGGGCCCTCGCTGCATTCGTCCGCCCGAGTGGATAGTAATTGTTCAAGTACTCGGTGCGGAGCTGCTCCCAGGTGTAAACAAACTTCCCTAAATGCTTCAGCCAGGCGGCTGCTCTATCTGCCAGTGAAAAAGGGAAGGCCATCATCCGAATCGTATCCTGGTCCACATGACGGTCGTGGACAGTGCTGCAGATCATCAAAAACTCCTGGAGATGGAGGTGGGGCTCCTCAGTGGCAAGTCCGTGAAAATGAGGAAGCATCTGTAGGGTGTTTGGAGGGAACTTGAAATCCCCCACGATGGCAGGTACCACCACCCAATGGTGCATCAGTGTAGATCCGGGGTTGTGTAACTCCCGCATCGGTCTCGGTGGTCCCGCTGCTGCGGCGGCTGCCGCTGCGGTAGCTGCTGCTGCGGCTGCTGCCTCGGCATCAGCATCAGGAATGTCCTCAGGCTCGCTCTGATCTCTCACTTCTCTGAGTCGCTCCAGCTCCCTTCTCATCTCAATCATGAAAGCTCCCTGATCGCGTAGCTGCTTCTGTACTGTCTCTAATGACGCGATCAGGGTGGAGTTGATCGCTCCCTGGTCTAGTACAAAATGTTCGGGTTGGCGATCATCTGAACTGCCGGCTCCGGCCATAGTGACGTCTGCAAAATCAGATGAGCCCAATTCAGGTTCTGTCAAATCAATTCGTCTTTCCTCGGGCTCATGTCTCTCAGTAGCAAAAGAAAGGGGATCGAGGGGGAACAGGGTGGAATCGTACTCGGGCCCGGAGAGCTGGTCTCGACTTTCACGGGCCAACCTAGATGGTGAAGTAGACGCGCCTGAAAGCGGTGCAGCCAAAGGCTGCCTAAGAGATCGTCTACCCATCATCTTGATCTGACGAGTTAGGCGGATGGGATCTGGAGAAAATATGATCGCAAAGCAAACCCCCGGTTCACCAACGCAACACAATCTGAAGACCGTGAAAGCTCGGTCAAGTGAAAGCTCGGTCAATTTATCTTGTCAATTTTATTTGGTGAACATACAGAATATCAGAGCGCTTACGTGACCTGTTAGGATACCCGATGCTACTCCAACCGACTGGCCCGCACGGAAGAGTCGGTAGTCAGCTAGAAATAGCACCGGAGGGCTCTACCTAGGGTGCGGGTCACTCTCTCGCGCATCCAAACCATACAATGAGGGGGTTGCTCTCCCCAAGACAAAATTTTTTAATGTGAGTGTCTTTTAGGGTCAATAGTGTTATCCAGTCCCAATTTTTTTATTTTTTCTTTTTAATTTTTTTTCTCAAAATAAATACAAGCGGCCTAACGAATTTTCCGATTCTCCTGATTATTAAGTCAAAAACGGGGGAAGAAGTCGAAAAAGCCGATGCACGCGAAATCAATGATGCATGCAAAGTCAGAAAAGCGTACCTGCCTCCAGCTCTCTACATGCAGAGTGATCCGCGCATAAAATAAAGACAGAAAAGTAAACTAAGCTATATGATGCAACGGTAAAAAGCCGAGTCCTAAGACAAGCAACTTCTATTGATCGTGAAGAACAATAGTTAGTTAACCGAATCGAGTCCGGAGTCCGATCTTGGGAGTCACTCGGTGCCCGCCACAACGGGTCCTGCCAGCGCTGTATGTGACTCCTAACGGCACGTGGTCTCAAATCCAATTAAACTAACTTTTTTAGTGAATTTTAGTAAGGTCCAATTACGTTCTATAGGAACAGATATTCTATTAAGTGTTGGGCCTTAAAAATCTTACGTCACAACCAACAAAAATCCTATGTCTAGGGGCTCGAGCAAAAACCGCGAAAAATCTGGAAAATGACAGTAAGAAAAGAAAAAGAAAACCGCGTAAAAAGCCGCGAAAAAGCCGAGGGGTCCTAATGGGTCCCCCGAGCACGCCGGGTGCTTGGCGAAACAGACCCGCTACGGTCTAAGTCTATCAGTCCAAACAGTCTCAGAGTCCTGTATTATTACAATTAATAATAAATGAATAAAATTCTATCCTACTGCCTCACTCCACTCAACTCTCTCCTCTCGCTCTCTCCTGCGGCTTCGTAGAGAAAGAAAAGCCGCCTCCGAATGCCGCGGCTGCACCGGCTCCTCGAAAGTCGCCTCCGCGGTCCTCGGGCCCTCGCAAGAAAACAGGAAGAGTGGTCAGACCAATCAAATAATAAATGAAAATAAAAGCAAGGGTATATGTGCAAAAATGGAAAACAAAATAATCACACAAAATAAAACAAAAATAAAAACAAAAGAAAATCAAAATAAAACAAAATAAATCAAAAAGGAACTATGAACAAAAGCCGCGAAAAGCCGCGAGCTCCGAAGAGCCGCGAAAAGCCGCGAAAACAAAAATGAAAAGAAAGTCAAAAGTAACTACTAAGCCGTGCTCCCCGGCAACGGCGCCATTCTGATGACCGCCCGAATGACTAAGGTAAAGGTGTAGAAAAATAGGTCGTTGCGACCTCAATCACTCAGACTAAGTCAATCAAGAAAAATCAACCACTCAGGACATGTAAAACTAATCAAGCACAAAAGAGAGCGGTCTCGCTATGAGATTAACCTGGTATAGCACCCAGGGTCGAACACAAGGAGCACGAATTGGCCAAAGGCCTACGAAGTAGTCAAAATGAAATAAAACACAGAGAAGATATTTTTAGTGATTTTTAATGATTTATATTTTTTTTTTGAATTTTTAATATGTGAAGAAAATAAAAGAAAGTAAATATCAACACACTTCTACAATTTATTTCACACACCAAAAATAAAGCAAAAATTCAAGAAAAAAGGTTTTTATGTTTTTTAAGTTTTTAAGTGTTTTTGGTGAATTTTTGGTAATTTTCTTTGGTATATTTTATTTTCTAAAAATCAAAAAGTGTGAGAAAGACATGGTACTGTCCAGCCAGAACCAAAACCCTTAAATAAAATATCTAAGGATCACAAAAGGCTCTGGAGGTAATTTTCCTATATTCTAAATAAAATAAGGAAAATTTGGGCACCAGAATTATTGCTTTTGGATTTTTAGATTATTTATTATAATTTTTATGGGTTTTTAAGGGTTTTTAAGTTTTTAGGGTTTTTACGCAATGAAAAATAGCCAAAATTGGCCAGAAAATCAAACAAACACAAACAACAGTAACTAAAATTTTTAGAATTTTTGGGGGTGATTTTATATTTTTTTGTGATTTTTCAAGTTAAACAGTAGCAAAAATAGGGGTTTTTGAATTTTTAAAAATAGCAAATGAAATCAAAAATGTCCTCAAAAATTCATAAAAATTCTACACCATGGCAGGAGCCATGTGTCAAATTTTCATCGAATTTGGAGGTGATTTGATATTTTAATCAAAAATAAAGGAGGGGCACAGTGCACAGGGACCTAAGTGCAAATACCCAAAAGTTCTGGGGTCCTGGTGCAAAATACCCAAGAAATCACGCGCGAGGCGCGTGCCTGGGGCACTCAGGGACCTAAATGTAAGAAAAATAAGTTCCGAGGGCTTATTGGTAACAAGTACCAAAAGTCCAGGGGCTTATCTGCAAAAAACGCACATGGGGAATTAAATCACGCACAGGGGCATAAATGCAAATAAAGAAAACTTTTTATTCAATCCGATAACATCCAGAACTACAGGGCTTAAGTCGCAAATAACCCAAAATATCACGTGTCGATGCACGTGTCTCACACAAACAGGGGCATAAATGCAAATACTGAAAAGCTCGAGGTCTAATGTGCAAATAACCCAACGTAAACAAAATACTCAAAATATTTACAGGACTGAAATGTAACACAAAAACTACGAGGGGGCCTAAGGTAATTTACCCCTTTTATTAAGTCGAACCGATGGATGAGCGCCACGTGGATAGATGGACGGCTGAGAAGGGGGTGGCGCCCAGGTCTCCGGTCCTCGACTGTGATCCGACGGTCCAGGTGCTGCCACGTTGCAGATCGAACGGTGGGCGGACGACGAGGCTGAGCTGCGCTGGATCGACGGTGGAGATCGACCCTCGGATGGATCTGACGGTTGAAGCTGCTCCTCGAATGGACGTACGTGATTGGATCTGGAGCTCGTGGGTCAATCGGACGGCGGAGGAGGGTGATGGACGAACAGGGCTCCGGCGAACTTCGCCGGACTCGTGACGGCGTTGGTCTCCTCGTGGACGCTCGCTGAAGGTTGGAGAAGGAAGCTGCGATCCCTCCGCGTCTAATGGAGCCCTCCGATGGCCCAACCGATCCTCTGGGAGGTCCGGTGAGGTCGGCGGAGGTGGAGCAGCTGGTTCAAGTGGTCCAAGCCCTCAGATGGGCTTGGATAGACCTGCAAAGTATCCCAGCAAACTCGCGGGTCGAGGGCAAAGTGCCTCGACCCTGTTAGGCGTGGTGAAGATGCATGGTGCGTCGGAATGGAGAGCTCCGGCGAAGGTGGTCGGCGGAGGAGCTCGATTCCCAGATCCTGTGCGATCTGGGTTGGGTGAATGGGTGAAGAAGATGCGGAGAAGTCTGGTGAAGATGATGGTCGAGTCGGAATGGCAGATGGGAGATCGGAGGTGGCTGGCGACGGCGGCGGAGCTACGCTACCAGTAAGCTAAAAATCGAAAGCTACGCTAATCTACGGCCTAAGAGATCTACCTGGGTGGTCGGAGAGACTAGGGAAGAGCAGGGGGTGCTCCTGGTCTTAGCCTCAAGGGTCGTCTCGGCCCGAGGCTCGGTGCTCACGCTAGTGGCGGAGCAACGGCGGCGACACACGCCGGATCAGTGGTTTCACCTCCTCGCCTCGCTGCAACAGGGGCGATCGCTTGCTGTCACTCTCACGGTGCCTCTGGAGTTCACTGGGAAGAAGGGGAAGGTCCAAAGATAAGGCGCGGAGGTGGCGGAGGTCGAGATATATATGGAGGCAGGGCCGATTAGGGTTGGGTGGAGACGGCTATGGAAGGCGTGGATCCTTCGGCGAAGGATCTGGCGAGGATGTCGGATGATTGGCGAAGGATCCGGGCACGGGATTTGCGGAGGCGACAGGCTGGAGACGCGTGGAGAAATCGGCGAAGTCGGGTCGGGCGCGGGTCTCCCCAAAAGGAAAGAGTCCGCGGGGGAGTTGACCGGGGTCAACAATCCCCCGTGGACCATTCAGGAGCTGCCACGTAGTTGATTTTTTTTGTTTATTTATTTTAAGGCAGAAAATGGCCGAATTAAGAAAAACTTAAAACATGAAATATTTTTCTTTTATTTTTTTCTATTTTTTGGTGATTTTTAATTAATTTTTGGAAATAAGAATAAGGTATGTACATTATAGGTCTATACATAGGTATGTGTACAAGATGTTTTTGTATTTTTAATTTTGTAATTTTTATTTGATTTTTGTTTTGTTTCTTTTTATTTATTTTATTTACAAAATATAATCTAGAATATTTACAAAAAGTTTTAGAAATAAATAAATTTATTTACAAGGTGAAATAGCTAAGGAAGGTGGTATATGTACATGGTAAAAAGATATTTTTGGATTTTTGATTTTTAATTTTTATTTTGTTTTTAATAGCTTTTACAAAATATATACAAATATTTACAACATATTTTTGGGTGAGGAAAATATATAGTTTTATTTATTTACAAATATATACATATGTGAGCCCCTATCTCCCTCTACTTGGCTTTTATGCGGTCAGGCCCAAGCTGAGCCCTCCCTTGGGTTAGGTTGCTCAATATTTATTCTAAATATTTCCCTCTTTTTCTTTTTACTCTTTATTCTTTTATTTTTGCACAAAAACATGCTAATTATCTATTTTTACAAAGATGCATGCTTTTGCTAAATAATCCTATTTGCACATATCTACATGCATTTGCATAAGTTTTTGTAGCTAAAATATAAGAATAAAGAGTGATGAATGGGTATTCATCAGAGAGCGGGTCTGAGCTCTCGCGAGCCAACCTAGATGATGAGGTAGACGCGCCCGAAAGCGGTGCAGCCAAAGGCTGCCTAAGAGATCGTCTACCCATCATCTCGATCTGGCGAGTAGGGCGGATGAGATCTGGAAAAACTATGATCGAAAAACAAACCCCTGGTTCACCGACGCAACGCGAGCTGAAGACCGTGAAAGTTCGGTCAAATTATCTTGTCGATTTTATTTTGGTGAACACTCAAGATATCAGAGCGATTACGTGACCTGTTGGGAACCCGATGCTCCCAAGAGACTGGCCCAATCCTAAAGCTAGATCTTTCCCAGCCAGTACAAGTTGCGGACCGTTTACCGGCTACCCGATCAACCTGCTCTGTTAAGGATGTCACGGCCCGCTTTACCGGGTACTGGAGAGATCCTCACTGGAGAACGACTAACTCTAAGACTAGTAGTCTAAAGGAAGTTCAGGCGTAGCTCTATCCTAGTGTGCGGGTCACTCTCTCGCTCAAGCAAACCAAACAATGAGGGGGTTGCTCTCCCCAAGACAGAATTTTTAGGGTGAGCGTGTTTTAAGGTCAATAGTCTTAGCAGTCCCAATTTTATGGTTACACTTTTTTAGGTATTTTTTTAATGCAAACAAAAATGCCTAACGAATTTTTCGGTTTCTCCTGGTTATTAAGTCCAAAATCGGGGGGAGAAGACGAAAAAGCCGATGCACGAAAAATCAATGATGCATGCCGAGTCAGAAATGCGTACCTGCCTCCAGCTCTCTACATGCAAAGTGATCCGCGCATAAAATAAAGACAGAAAAGTAAACTAAGCTATATGATGCAACGGTAAAAAGCCGAGTCCTAAGACAAGCAACTTCTATTGATCGTGAAGAACAATAGTTAGTTAACCGAATCGAGTCCGGAGTCCGATCTTGGGAGTCACTCGGTGCCCGCCACAACGGGTCCTGCCAGCGCTGTATGTGACTCCTAACGGCACGTGGTCTCAAATCCAATTAAACTAACTTTTTTTTTAGTGAATTTTAGTAAGGTCCAATTACGTTCTATAGGAACAGATATTCTATTAAGTGTTGGGCCTTAGAAATCTTACGTCACAACCAACAAAAATCCTATGTCTAGGGGCTCGAGCAAAAACCGCGAAAAATCCGGAAAATGACAGTAAGAAATAAAAAGAAAACCGCGTAAAAAGCCGCGAAAAACCGAGGGGTCCTAATGGGTCCCCCGAGCACGCCGGTGCTCGGCGAAACAGACCCGCTACGGTCTAAGGTCCACAAAGAGTCCAAAAGTTCAAGTCCCTGTATTATTACAATTAATAACGAATAAAAACTATCCTACTACCTCACCCACTCAACTCTCTCCTCTCGCTCTCTCCTGCGGCTTCGTAGAGAAGGAAGCCGCCTCCGAGTCTCGCGGCTGCACCGGCTCCTCGAAAGTTGCCTCCGCGGTCCTCGGGCCCTCGCAAGAAAGACAGAAGAGTGGTCAGACCAATAAACAATAATCAAATAATAAATGAAAGTAAAAACAAGGGTATATATGCAAAAATGAGAAATAAAATAGTCACACAAAATCAAATAAAAATAAAAATAAAAGAAAGTCAAAATAAAATAAATCAAAATAAAAAGAAAATCGACACAAAAACCGCGAAAAGCCGCGAGCTCCGAAGAGCCGCGAAAAACCGCGAAAACAAAAATGAAATAAAAACTCAAAAACAACTACTAAGCCGTGCTCCCCGGCAACGGCGCCATTCTGATAACGGGTCCGATCACTAGGGTATGAGGTACAAAAATCAGGTCGTTGTGACCCAAGCAATCAGACCACGTATATCAAGAAGAATCAACCACTCAAACAGATAAAATAATCAAGCACGAAAGAAGAGCGGTCTAGCTATAGGATTAACCTGGTATAGCTCCCAGGGTCGAACACAAGGAGCACGGATTGGCCTAGGGCCTACGAAGTAGTGAAAATGAAATAAAAATAAAAGAAAATGTTTTTTAGAGGTTTTTATGAATTTTTATATTTTTTTGGATTTTTAAAAGATAAAGAAAATAAAAGAAAGTAAAATCTAGGCAACTTCAACAATTTATTAGACACACCAAAAATAATGCAAAAATTAAGGAAAAATTGTTTTTATGTTTTTTAAGTTTTTAAGTGTTTTTGGTGAATTTTTGAGATTTTTCTAATGGGTAAATTATTTTCTAAAAATCAAACAGTGCGAAAAATAAAAGGTACTGTCCAGCAAGGCTTGAAACTCAAAAATAAAATATCTAAGAGTCTCACTAAGCCCTGGAGGTAATTTTCCTGTAATCTAGAAAGAATAAGGAAAATTTAGGCACCTTAATTATTGTTTTTGGATTTTTAGATTATTTATTATAATTTTTATGGGTTTTTAGGGGGTTTTTCAATTTTTAGAGTTTTTAGGCAATGAAAAATAGCCAAAATTGGCTAGAAAATCAAACAACAAGCAAACAAAAGTATCTAAGTTTTTTATAATTTTTGGGGGTGTTTTTATATTTTTTTGGTATTTTTATATCTAGACAGTAGCTAAAAAAGGGGTTTTTGAATTTTTAAAAATACTAAATGTAATCAGAAATGTCCTCAAAAATCCCTAAAATTTCTACATCATGGCAGGAGCCATGTGTCAAAATCTCATTGGATTTGGAGGTGATTTGATATTTTATTCAAAAATAACAAGGGGGCACTGTGCACAGGGACGTAAGTGCAAATACCCGAGAGTCTGGGGGCCCTGGTGCAAAATACCCAGCAAGTCACGCGCGTGGCGCGTGGCTGGGGCACTCAGGGGCCTATTTGTAATAAAAACCTTCTTCTTGGACCTTTTGGTAACTGGTACCAAGAAGTCCAAGGGTATGGTTGCAAATATCCCACTAAAATCCGCACATGCGTGAATAACAGGCTCACAGGGGTATAAAAGCAATTACCAAAAAGTTTCTATTCATTACATAACAGCCCAGAACTACAGGGAAAGAAATGCAAATAACCCTAAACTACACGTGACGACGCACGTGGTCTCATACAAACAGGGGCATACATGCAAATCTAAACAAACACGAGGTCCACAATGCAATTTACCCTACGAAAATAAAGTTCTAAAAATATTTACAGGACTAAGACGAAAAAGACAAACTAAGAGGGGGCCCTAAGTAAATTACCCCTTATTTAACGTCGAGGCGACAGATGGGCGCCACGTGGCTGGATGGACGGCTGATAACGAGTGGCGCTCCAACGCTGAAGCCCTCGCAGTGGTCGGACGGTCCAGGCGCTGCCACGTTGCAGATCGGACGGTGGCTAGGAGAGGTGGCTGAGCTGCGCTGGATCGACGGTGGGGATCGAACCTCAAATGGATCTGACGGTGACTGCTCCTCGATAAATGGACGGTCTCGATCGAAACTGGGAGCTGAGGTTGATCTGACGGTCGAAGAGGATGGTGGAAGAACACGACGCCGGCGAACTTCGCCGGCCTCGTGCGTGAGCTGTACTCCTCCTCAGCTGCTCCTGATGATCGGAACGGGTCCGCGGTGAAGCTCCGCAGCTGGTGGTGGACTTCGATGGCCCGGCCGAGCCCTGGAGGGGCTCCGGCGAGGCTGGCGGCGCGAAGCTCCTGGCTGGAATGTAGGAGAGGCTCAGATGCCTCCCGTTGGACCTGCAAAGCAAACCAAAAGCTTCGCGGGTCGAGGGCAAAGTGCCTCGACCCCAAGAAGCGTCGTGAGGGTGAACGGTGCGGCGGGGTGAATGAGCTCCGGCGAGCGACAGGTGGTGGAGCTCGACTCCCAGCTCCGGGGCGAGCTGGGTTGAACGAGTGGGCGAAGAACGTGCGTGGGGGAACGACGAAGATGGTCGTGTGCTCCGATGATCGAGATAGTGTGCGTGATGGTCGGAATCAGAGGAACACAGCAAGGAGTCGATTTGGGGGTAACTTAAAATTAGACTAAACGAGAAGGAACGAAGGTTACCTGGGTGAAGCTGGAGACTATGCTGGAGCTTAGCTAGCTCCTGGTCCTTGCCTCAAGGGTCGTCAACGCCCGAGGCTCGAGCTCCGGTTGAAAGTCGGAGCACGGCGGCACGAGGCAGCCGGATCGATGGTCCGAGCACCTCCTCCTCTCTGCGACACCGGCAAATGCAAGCTGTCACCTTGCTGGTTGCGATGGAGGTCACGGGAGAGAGAATGGGGAGCCAAAGATGGAATGAGGAGGCGGCTGAGCTCGAATTTTATATGGGTGCAGGTCCGGGAAGGATCGATCGGGTAGGGCGAGCTGAAGCGCGGATCCCAAGGGAGAATGTCGGGCGAGATTCCCGGATGCACGGGGGATGATTAGGATCTGGATTTAGAGCGAAAGGGAGGCGGATCGAACCGGGAAAATACCAAGAAGTCGGGTCGGGCGAGCGGACTCGGGCTCTGGTGGTCCTGGGGGAGGTGTTGACCGGGGGTCAACAATCCCCCGTGGACCAATCAGAGCCCGCCAAGGGTGGACTTTTTATTTGATTTTTTTGGGGCCTTAAATGGCCGAATTTTCAAAAACTCAAAACACAAAATATTTTTGTTTTAATTTTTTCTATTTTTTTGTGATTTTTAATTAATTTTTGGAAATTAAAATAAAGTATATACATAGTAGCTATACATAGGTATATATACACTATATTGATTTTTGATTTTTGATTTTTAATTATTTATTTTTATACATTTTTATTCCTATTTTATATTTTATTTATTTATAGGATAAAATGAGGAATAAAAGGCTATTTATTTTATTTTTATTATTTATATACATGGGTTAATTAGTTAGTTATATACATGATACATACATGGTATATATACAAGATGTTTTTGTATTTTTAATTTTGTAATTTTTATTTGATTTTTGTTTTAATTCTTTTTATTTATTTTATTTACAAAACATAAAAAGGAATATTTACAAAAAGTTTTGGAAATAAAGAAATTTATTTACAAGGTGAAATAAATATAAGATAGGGGTTTATGTACATGGTGAAAGGTTGTTTTTAGGATTTTGATTTTTAACTTTTTATTTTGTTTTTAATAGGCTATAAATATGTACAAAATATATACAAGTATTTACAACATATTTTTGGATGAGGAAAATATTATCTTATTTATTTACATAAGTATTTACATATGTGAGCCCCTATCTCCCTCTACTTGGCTTTTATGCGGTCAGGCCCATGCTGAGCCCTCCCTTGGGTTAGGTTGCTCAATATTTATTCTAAATATTTCCCTCTTTTTCTTTTTCATCTTTATTCTTTTATTTTTGCACAAAAACATGCTAATTATCTATTTTTACAAACATGCATGCTTTTGCTAACTTTTCCTATTTACACATATCTACATGCATTTGCATAGGTTTTTGTAGCTAAAATATAAGAATAAAGAGTGATGAATGGGTATTCATCAATGATGACTGGGTACATCTCAGGCTCGCCCGCAAGGAACCGATACTTCAGCGAAGTAGGGAGCGGCTTCAGCTCTGGACAGCTGGGTGCTGGCAAATCTGGCTGCGGAAGAAAATGTGTGAATGCTGCTAAGTCTGCCAAATCTGCCTGGGAGAAAGAAAGCGAACTCTCACAAACTGGATCGGGAGAAGGCTGCTCAACTGTGTTGTCTCTGATCTGCTCTGCATCTACCTCCTCCTCATCTGTAGGCTCAGGTGGACTCAGGTCTGGCATCTGATCATCGCAATCTGCCCAATCAAACTCTGAATACGAGGGATCTGAATCAACCGCGGTGGCATCAGTACCACCGTAAAGCAAGGTGGCCTCAGCACCACCATCACTGAAAATCGTGTCGCGGTCAAGAACCAGCTCTACTGCCTCTGTAGTATCCAGGACCAGGGCTGTGCTCTCCAGACTCTCCTCTGCTATCATCTCGGCATCAGCTGTATCTGAAAATGAGAGGATGGCCTGTGCTGCAGGATCTGCCCATGCTGCCTCGTCATCTGTGATCACAAAATCACAGTCCTGGTGGATGTCTGGCTCGGCGTCTGTCAGCTGCTCTGAATCTGTGCTAGCCTCTGAGCGTGCTCTCTCTCTCTGGCTCTGTAGTCCTCGACTGTCTCTATTTGTACACTCTCGCCCTCGACGCGAAAGTATACCTTCCCGCTATTATGATCAGTCACCGCCTTGGCTGTGGCCAAAAACGGACGACCGAGGATGATGGGGGTATCGGCCACTGAGTCAGGGATCTCCATGTCCAACACTACGAAGTCCACGGGGAATTTCAGGCCCTGAATCATGACGATAACGTCTCGCAACAACCCCTTCGGCCTCTTGACAGATCGATCAGCAAACTGAAGGACTGTCCTGCTCTGTCGAAGAGTGCCCAACTCGAAGCGGTCGAGAAGGGCTGCCGGAAGTAGGTTGATCGACGATCCGCTATCCAATAGAGTCCGGTCGAACCTCTGCTCACTAATCTGGCATCTGACATACGGGGCCCCTGAATCTGGCCGCTTGGCTGGCAGACGGTTCTGGATCGCAAAACACGTGGCTTTCGTCAGCACATGAATCTCTGAAGTGTGGTTCCTCCTCCTCCTCCTGACTGTGGTCCTGTCTCTCAAAGATCGTTGAAGAAGGGGAATATGCTGCAAAGCCTCCTGGAGGGTCAGCTGTATGTGAAATCTGTCTATCATGCTCTGGCTGAACTCCTCCTGCTCTCTCTTTTTTGGATCTTTTTCTTTTTTCTTCCCCTTCCCCATCTGAAGGGCTCAAGGGAAGGGGATCATAGGGTCCTTCGCAGATGAAGGACTAGGAAAAGGCCTAGACGGCTCGACGGCCGGATCCGCACATACATCACTCACCACAGTGGGACCAGAAGAAGCTAAACCTTTTCCTTTATTCAAAATAGAGTTCTGAGATACATCATCACGAGGAAAAACAACATCTCTATCAAGACAAACACCGGTGGCCTCAGTACCACCTCGGGCTGGCTCTGCAACTGGACGTCTCGCGGCTTCAGTACCGCGGGCTGGCTCAGCTACTCTGGTGGCATCAACACCACCTCCTCGAACACATGAAGCGGCGGCCTCAGTACCGCCGGTGGAATCAGCATCCTTGGTGGCATCAGTGCCACCATCATCATCTGGAGCGGCCTCAGTACCGCTCTCCTCCTCCTCATGTGGCGCCCCGGAAGTATCCTCGTGGTGTAGCTCAGACGAGGCGCCGCCGCCTGCTGGTGTCCTACCGCTCCTAAGTGCAACAAAATCAGCATCAAACAGATCCGAAGATGTATCAACAAATGGATCACTAGGAGTGGCGTACTCAATGGAAACTACCTACTCAGATTTCCTCTTCAGATTGTTCGGATTCGGCTCGATCTGTGCAGGAATGGCGGCCTTCCCTCTCACAAGGTCCCGCATCTCCTGGCGGAACTCGTCCATCTCCCGTCTAAATGTAGCCTGCTGGTCCGTGAGGAGGCGGGCTATGTCATCCAAGGCGGGGCTCTCATGGGAGCCCGACGGGTAGCCTCTCTGATGCTGAGGCTGCTGGAACTGCTGCTGCGGCTGAGAGGGGTAGGAGGAAGGATGTTGCTCCTGTGATGGGTGAGCCTGCTGCTCACGTCTCCACGACTGTCCCTGCTGCTGATAGGGACGCGGAACGAAGGATGAAGGCTGGTGTGACTGGTATGCTGGGGGCTGCTGCTGCGGCTGGTGATCTCTCTGCTGGCCATACTGCCCTCCCTGACCGGCTGGTTGCTGCTGGGGCTGGGTACCTCCACTCCCCCACCTGAATCCGGGATGGTCTCATCGGATCCCGGGCTGGGGGCGGTCATACCAAATCCCGTTTACATCCATCAACGGCTCTGCATCGTAGGGGGCTGGCGGGAGTACTGCCAGAGGCTGATCCGGCTTGTAAACCACCATCTGCATGTCTGGAGATGGTGGGGACTGGTAGGTGGGCTGTGGCTGCTGGTACAGCTCCGCCTGTACAAGATGGACATGTCTAGGCTGCTGAAAGTTGCTGGAGCGCTGGGACGAGCTGCTGCTGCCGCCAGAGTCGCCTCGCGACTGAAGACGTGGCTGTGAAGCCGTCTGTGCCTCCTGGAGACACATGAGCTGGGTCTTCATGTCGCTCAGAGTCTGTGCCATCTGCTCCATCTGCGTGATCCTCTGGCACTGCTTCTTCTCGATCAGCTCCATCCGGTCCAACTTCTCGCTGATGATGCCCATATTCGCAGCGGACGACTCTGCCTGTGCTGCTGCAACTGCGGATGAACTAGATGGACCGGCATCGACCCGTGCTATCCTCTGGTACTGCACGGGTCCTGGCTGCTGCTGGAGTCTCCCCTGTGTGTACAACCGGGTCTGGGACATCACCATGTAATTCTCGGCCATCTCCTCGTAAATGGCCCAGACCTGGTTGTGGTCGTTGGCGAAGTAGGACCCGCCGCAAGAAGCATTCACCATGCCCTGGAGCTCTGGTGTCAACCCGCTGAAGAAGCTCTGAACTAGGTTCGGCTTGGAAATGTCGTGATGCGGGCATCTGTCTGTGAGCTCTCGGAACCTCTCACATGCCTCGTGAAATTGCTCATTGGGGAGCATGGAGAAGTTGCTGATCAGGGCCCTCACTGCATTCGTCCGCCCGAGTGGATAGTACTTGTTCAAGTACTCGGTGCGGAGCTGCTCCCAGGTGTAAACAAACCTCCCCAAATGCTTCAGCCAGGTGGCTGCTCTGTCTGCTAGGGAGAAGGGGAAGGCGATCATCCTGATCGTGTCCTGGTCCACCTGACGGTCGTGGACAGTGCTGCATATCATCAAAAACTCGTGGAGGTGGAGATGGGGCTCCTCTGTCGTGAGTCCATGGAAGCGGGGGAGTAGCTGCAAAGTGTTCGGGGGGAACTTGAAGTCCCCCACGATCGCTGGAAGTACTACCCAGTGGTGCGCCAGCGTCGATCCGGGGTTGTGTAACTCCCGCATCGGTCTCGGTGGTCCTCCGACCGCTCCTACGGCGGCTGCTGCATCCGCATCATCTGGAATCCTCGGTCCCTCTCTCCTCTGCTCTCGCTCTACTCTCTCTGCTTGCATCTGCTCCATCTCTCTCCTCATGTCGAGCATAAATGCTCCCTGATCCCTCAGTTGCTGTTGGACGGTCTCTAACGAGGCGATCAGGGTGGAGTTGATCGCTCCCTGATCCAATACGAAGTGCTCAGGCTGACGGGAGCGATCCTCAGAACTGTCGGCCATGACGTCTGCAAAATCAAATGAGCCCAACTCAGGTGCTGTCAAATCCATCAATCTCTCCTCGGGCTCATGTCTCTCAGGTCTGAAAGAAAGGGGGTCGAGGGGGAACAGGGCGGAGTCGTACTCGGGCTCGGAGAGCTGGTCTTGGCTCTCGCGAGCCAACCTAGATGACTAGGTAGACGTGCCCGAAAGCGGTGCAGCCAGAGGCTGCCTAAGAGAGCATCTACCCATCATCTTGATCTGGCGAGTAGTGCGGATGAGATCTGGAGAAACTATGATCAGAATGCAAACCCCCGGTTCACCAACGCAACGCGAGCTGAAGACCGTGAAAGTTCGGTCAAATTATCTTGTCAATTTTTATTAGGTGAACACACAAGATATCAGAGCGCTTACGTGACCTGTTAGGATACCCGGTGCTGCCTCACCGACTGGCCCGCACGGAAGAGTCGGTAATCAGTCGGGACTAGCACCGGAGGGCTCTACCTAGGGTGCGGGTCACTCTCTCGCGCATCCAAACCATACAATGAGGGGGTTACTCTCCCCAAGACAGAATTTTTAGGGTGAGTGTCTTTTAGGATCAAAAGTGTTATCCAGTCCCAATTTTATGGTTTTTCTTTTTAATATTTTTCAAATAAAAACAAACGCCTAACAAAATTTTTCGGTTCTCCTGGTTATTTAGTCCAAAACAGGGGGGAGAAGACGAAAAAGCCGATGCGCGATGAAATCAATGATGCATGCTGAGTAAGAAATGCGTACCTTGTCTCCAGCACTCTACAAGCAAGTGATCTGCACAGAATTTAAAGACTGAAAGTAAACTACCTAAATGATGCAACGGGAAAAACCGAGTCCTAGATGAGCAATTTCTATCGCAGAACCGTCTAATCGGTCACCGACCTCCAAGCCAAAGGGTCTGGTCTTGGCCCACCCCTCCTCTGCCCGACAAATCGGGGGTAGGAGAAAGCGCTTTAGAGGGTGAGCTGCGGCACATAGGCTACGAAGAAGATGAGTCGATTATTTTTATTAGTTGATTATTAGTGAGTCCAATTAGCGCTCTATAGGAACAAGCAAGCAACTAGGTGTGGGGACCCTACTAATTACGGCTCAAGCAAGTTAAAATCCTAAGTCTAGGGGCTCAATCAAAAACCGCGTAAACACCGGAAAAGGCAGTAAGAAAAGAAAAAGAAAACCGCGTCAAAAACCGCGAAAAACTCCTAAGGGTCCCCCGAGCACACCGGTGCTCGGCGAAACAGACCCGCTAAGTGTTCAAGCAAAGTCCAAGTCCAATCTCTGAGAGTCCCTGTATTATTACAATAATAATGAAATAAAAAGAAAAATCCTCTCCTACTCAACTCTCTCTCACTCTCTCCTGCGGCTCCGCAAAGAAAAGAGCCGCCTCCGAATCTCGCGGTTGCGTCGGCTTCTCGAGATCAGCCACCTCGGTCCTCGGGCCCTCGCAAGAAAGAACAGAGTGGTCAGTCCAATTAATCAAATAATCAAATAAGAAAAATAAATGAAAATGGAAATAAGGGTATATGTGCAAAAATACAAAATAAAATAAACACTCAAAATAAATCAAAAACCAAAATAAAAGAAAAAGAAAATAAAAAAATAAAGCAAAAATAAAATATAAACAAAAGCCGTGAAAAGCCGCGAGCTCTGAAAGAGCCGCGAAAACCCGCGAAAACAAAAATAAAGATAAAATAAAAGGAAAACTACTAAGTCGTGCTCCCCGGCAACGGCGCCATTCTGACGACATGAAAATCCTAGCGACTAAGGCAAAGGTATCTAAATGGTTGTTGCGACCTCGGTCACTCAGATGTGTCAATCAAGAAAAATGAACCACTAAATAAAGATAAAATCAATCAAAACTCAAAACAGCGGTCCTGCTATTGGATTAACCTGGTATAGCGACCAGGGTCGAACTCAAGGAGCACGGGTTGGCCTCTCGGCCTACGAAGTAGTAAAAAGAAATAAAATAATAGGAGAAACTATTTTTAGTGGTTTTTAATTTCTTTTATATTTTTTTTGAATTTTTAATATATTAAGAAAATAAGAAAAGTAAACAAACACACACTTCAACAATTTATTTAAAGCATTAAAATCAACCAAAAATTCAAACAAAAATATTTTTATGTGTATTATAATTTTTAGTGTTTTTGGTGAATTTTTGATAATTTTCTGATGTTTATTTAATTTTCTAAAATTCAAACAGTAGCTGAAATAAATGGTACTGTCCAGCCGAGCCAAAAAGCCCTAGATAAAAAATCTAAGAGCCCCAAAATGGCTGGGAGGTAATTTTCCTGTAACGAAGACAAAATGAGGAAAATTTAGGCACCAATTTTATTGTTTTTGGATTTTTAATCTATTTACTAGAATTTTTATAAGTTTTTGAGTGTTTTTCAATTTTAGGTGTTTTAGATAATGAAAAATAGCCAAAATTGGCTAGAAAATCAAGCTAAGCAAAATAGAAGTAGCTAATTTTTGTGGACTTTTGAAGTGAGTTTAAATATTTTTTTGTGATTTTTCAAGTTAGACAGTAACAAAAATGAAGTTTTTGATTTTTTAAAAATATCAAACGAAATCAAAAATGTCCTCAAAAATCTACGAAAATTTTACACCATGGCACGAGCCACGTATCCAATTTTTGTTGGATTTGGAGATAGTTTGCTATTTTATTCAAAAATAAGAAAAGGGTACAGTGCACAGGGACCAAAGTGCTAATACCCACGAGCCTGGGGGGTCTGGTGCAATTTTCCCAGCAAAACACGCGCCACGCGCGTGCCTGGGGCACTCAGGGACCCAAATGTAATAAAAATAAGTCCCGAGGACTTATTGGTAACAGGTACCAAAAGTCCAGGGGCCTATCTGCAAAATACCCGACATATAACGCACATGCTCAAATAAACCACACACAGGGGTATAAATGCAAATAGATAAAAACTTTCATTCATTCAATGAAACCAGAACTACAGGGGTCTCTATTGCAAATAAACCAGATAAACACGTGACGAAGCACGTGGCATACAACGCACAGGGGTATAAATGCAAATAAACTAAAGTACGGGGTCCACTATGCAAATAACCCTAAAACTAAACAACTGAAATAACTAATTACAGGACTAAAGCGAAATAAAAAGAAAGACAGGGCCTAAGGGTAAATTACCCTTTATTAAGCGGAGCGGCTGGATGGTTGCCACGTGGAGGGATCTACGGTCTGAATCAAGTGGCACGCCAGCGCTGGGGTTCTCGGACTGATCCAACGGTCGGGGCTGAGCCACGTGTAGATCTGACGGCTGTGATCAGACTCCTCAGATCTGACGTCGAAGGGAGCTCTAGGAACGAACGGTCCAGATGGCGCCTGGTGCAGGAGGCTGATCGAACGGCGATGGAGGATGCTGGAAGAACAGGTCCCCGGCGAGACTCACCGGGCTCGTGCGAGCGCAACTGACCTCCTGGGAGCTATCTGAAGGTCGGAGAAGAATCGTGGAGGGCTCCCGCGTCTGCCGGTAGGCTCTGATGATCGAGCCGAGCTCCGAGAAGCTCGGGCGAAGTCGGCGGAGCTGGGCCTCCTGGCCTGAATGACCAAAGCCCTCAGAAGGGCTTGGTAACACCTGTAAAATAGCTCAGGAGACTCGCGGGTCGAGGGCAAATTGCCTCGACCCGGTTAGGCGTAGCGACGGTGAACGGTGGGTCGGAATGGCGAGCTCCGGCGAAGGTGGTGGACGGAGGAGCTCAGTTCCCAGCTCCTGTGCGAGCTGGGTTGAGCGGAGGGGTGCAGAAGGTGCGTCGGAAGGAGGCGAATGCGATGGTCGACTCCGATGATCGAAAGGGGTAATGGAGTGGTCGGAATCGAAGATATACGGTGGCGGCGCGATTTGGGCGTAAATGGAAATCGACGAAAAAGGAAAGCCTAAGGGGCTACCTGGGTGGTCAGAGAGACTGGGGAGGAGCTGCTGAAGCTCCTGGTCGTCGCCTCAAGGATCGTCTCCCTCCGAGGCTCGGAGCTCACGCTGGCGGCAGAGCTACGGCGGCTATGCTCGCCGGATCGATGGTCAAGCTCCCTCTCCTCGCTTCGACAGGTCGGGACGCAAGCTGTCACTCTCGCGGACGCTCTGGAGCTCACTGGGGGTGGAGACAAGTGACCAAAGATGGAGAAATGAGGTGGCGGTGCTCGAGCTAAATATGGGCGAGGGTCCGGGAAGATGAGGTCGGGTAGGGCGTGGAAGCGCGCAGATCCCGAGGGTGCAGCTCCGGCGAGGGTGTCGAGTGAATCGCGAAGAAGTCGGACCCGGGGTTTGGGTGGATGGGATCCGGGTTTAATCGCTAAAAATCCGAGAAGCGGGCTTACCCGCTAAGAACCGTGCGAAGTGGTCCTGGGGGGGGTAGTTGACCGGGCGGTCAACATCCCCAGGACCCAATAGAATCAGGCCACGTGGCTGGATCTTGAAGTGAAAATTAAGGGTAGCTGGGGGCCGATTCAGCAAAAACTCAAAACACAAAATATTTTTCTTTTATTTTTTTCTATTTTTTAGTGATTTTTAATTAATTTTTGGAAATAAAAATAAGGTATATACATAGTATGTACTATATAGGTATATGTACACAAATAGGGTTTTTAATTTTTGATTTTTTTAATTATTATTTTTATACCATTTTATCCTCATTTTATATTTTTTTATTTTCATTATAAAATAAGGAATAAAAAGATATTTTTATTTTATTTTTATTATTTATATACATAGGTAAAATAAATACATATATACATTTATATACATGGTATATGTACAATATATTTTTGTATTTTTAATTTTGCTATTTTTATTTTGTTTTTGTTTTAATTGTTTTTATTTTATTTATTTATAATATATAACCTAAAGTATTTACAAGATTTTTGGAAATTAATTTTATTTATTTACAAGGTTAAATAAATACATAGAAGTGGTTTATGTACATGATGAAAGGAGTGTTTTTAATTCTTTTTGATTTTTAACTTTTTCTTTTGTTTTTTTATATTTTATAAATATATACAAACATATTTTAGGTGAGGAAAATATCTTTATTTTATTTACATAAATACTTACACATGAGCCCCTATCTCCCTCTACTTTGGCTTTTATGCGGTCAGGCCCATGCTGAGCCCTCCCTTGGGTTAGGTTGCTCAATATTTATTCTAAATATTTCCCTCTTTTTCTTTTTAATCTTTATTCTTTTATTTTTGCACAAAAACATGTTAATTATAGGTTTTTACCCAATGCATGCTTTTGGTAATTATTTGTATTTACATATATCTACATGCATTTGCAAAGGTTTTTGTAGCTAAAATATAAGAATAAAGAGTGATGAATGAGTATTCATCAGCTATTCAAAGAGCAAGTGATGTTTCTTCTCCGACGAGGGCTCCTGTGGTTGGCGGCAACAATGGAGAAGGAGGGTCGAGCTCGGTGGTGGTGCCGACGACGATGACGAAGGGGCTTTCGTCGAGGACTGTAAGGTTCATCCAGGCGGAAGGGGGGTCGATCGGTGGATTTGCAATGGTAATGCACGGATTTACATTATTGCTCGATAATTTACATAATTGACCTTTCGATTTACATATTGATTCACTTTTTTACCAATCTCATTGTTGTTTTATCTTATTTTTGCAGAGCTCTCCGCGAATTTTACAAAAGAGCGCGATACAGTTACAAAAGGTCACACAAAATTTACAAAATGAATATATACATTTACAAAAAAAGATCGGAGTTTACAAAAAGGATAATTACTCTTATAAAAACTCATTGGAGTTAACAAAACGAATGTACCCATTTACAAAACAGAATTACCAATTTACAAACGAAAATGTGAAAAACGAAATCATTACCAAAATTACAAAAAGAACATACATTTTCACAAAAACTCACGTGCGTTTACAAAGATATGGTTTAACCCAATTCATTCGGCGTAAAATTAGAAAAAGACCAGTAAATGTATGATTCAAAAATACCAAATCCAGAAAACATTAAATGGTAATTCAAATTCATTAAATAAAATTCGAATTTACAAAAAAACGAGATGACGGAAATACCCTTTTGGATAATATTTTTGATGCCACCGTCAGATTGTGATCTGACGAATCTGATTGATGGCTCACCACAATATTGATGAGACCCCGCCTCATTTGAAGTGCCTCCTATATATATATATATGATTTAATGGGGCTGCCCCCTGGGGCAGCCAACATGGCTGCCCCGCCCCATATTTCGGGCATTTTTTTATTTTTTTTTGAAAAATAAAACCATGTATATTCATCCCTATATCCCTCCTACATGCCATTCGAATTTCGTCAGAAACAGAGACTCCTACGGCCTCCATCTTGATGGTGTCGATTTAAAAAATCCTGTTACCGTTAAAAAATGATTGTCTAGATGGAGGTCATAGGAGTCTCTGTTTCCGACGAAATTCGAATGGCATGTAGGAGGGATATAGGGATGAATATACATGGCGACATTTTTTGAAAAAAAAATAAAAAAAGCGCCGAAAATGACGCGGGGCAGCCATGTTGGCCCCATTAACCTCATATATATATATATATATATATATATGATATCTTTCAAATAGGACATGGTCCTTCCATCCATATGGAAGGCCAGCGATCTCACACATCCATATTTAATCCAACGATTGTCATTAAAGGTCTATTATTATTATTATTCAGTTAACCAAAAACCTATTTTGGTCATTATTCATTATCTAAATATAGTATGTAATAACCTAAAATATCTCCTCATTAATCTCTCTCCTAATCTTTCCATTCATTTCAAAATCTCACGCACAAAATTAGGGAGGAGGAGGACGTCGGGCATTGTGTTCCATTCATTTCAAAATCTCGCGCACAAAAATAGGGAGGAGGACGTCGGGCGTTGTGCATCTCCATCTCCATCGTCGCTCTTATCGAATGATCGGCAAAAAATAGGGAGGAGGAGGACGAGGACGTCGACATGATCGGCAAGAGGTTCGTCTTCCTCAAGGTGAGATCCAGATGCTCCTTTCATCTTCATCTTCACCATCATCACGGGAGGATCCATCTGCATTGGATTTATATATGTGATAAAGATATGCAGTAGGATTTATATTTATTAGTGAGCATTGTACCCACTGCATTGCATATCGCGTCAATGACCTAGAGATCGGAGCAAATCGGTTCTTACACGTCAGCTTTGATGGATTGTCTGATCATGGTGCGGAGTTGACGACGTGATGTGCGGACTCATTGGTGACTATCGAAGACGTTCTTAATGCAAGTGACACCGATAAAAAAGTGATGCACCCAGTCCTGGATGAAGAAAAATTCGCAGTTTGATACAATATTGATTTGTAATCTACAATATTAGTATGTATTATACAATTTGGATATGAATTATACAAATTTGTTATGTATTTTTACAAATCAGATGGTTGCGAATGAAAATTATATTTTTTTTATAGATCTTGTATATATTGACGTGCATTACACATTTTTGATGTGCATTATACATTTTACATGCGTTTTATACAAATTTGATTTGTATATTCACATCAATTAAGCGTTAATGACTACCACAATTTTTACAAATAACTATAGGATTTTTATTATACAAAGAACCATAAAATCGTTACAAATGACCACACATTAATTACTAATATGAATTGTATTTTACAAAGAACCTTGCAAAATATACAAATAATGGATGACTTTTTGAATGAACAACGGATTATACAAAAAACACGCAGTCATTACAAAAGGAACCTTAAATTCTACAAAAAAATACGCGAGGATACAAAAATATGCACTAGATAATATCATCCAGCAAAAAATTAGATATTTTCTAAAAATGGTATTGCGAAAAAAATACCAAAAATAAAAGTAGCTAAAATTAGTATTTTGGAAAATAATTAACATGCATAATTAATGCAAAAATTGATGACCAAAATGCCCTTTTGGGCATCAAAATTGAAGATGCCGTTGGATTTGAATCTGATGGTCCAGATCGTTGGCCTTCCTTAGGGATGGAAGGACTACGTCTCATTTGAAAGGCCCCCTATATATATATATATATATATATATATAGGAGAAACTTCAAATGAGGCTGGGTCTCACCATATATATGGTGAGCCACCCTCAATTTAGGTATCTTTCCAATATATTTTACAAATGAATTATTTCATACATATAATAATAAATATTAACACAACATATATAGTGAAATAAAATTATGAAAATATTATTATATTGGATGGAAATGTTAATTTAAATTTGGATTCTATATTTTACAAAATTCATTTTTTTACAATGTCCAGTTTATACTTTGCAAAACTGGTACAGAGTTTTTACTAAATTCACATTGGCCTTACAATTTCAGAAAAGCCCCACTTCATTTGAAAGGTCCCCTATATATATATATATATATATATATATATATATATGAGAAAAGGGAGTATGCACCCTGGTGCAATTAATTTTACATGCACCAGGGCTTATATCTCCCCACATTTTTTTAGTTTTGGGAAAATATCACTGTATATATTCATCTATATATCCCTCTAATATGCCATGTGAATTTCGTCAGAAACAGGGACTCATATGCCCTCCATCTATAACAGATAATTTTAACGGTCTTAGATTTGTTGTAATGGATCTGTTATAGATGGAGGGCATAGGAGTCTCTGTTTCTGACGAAATTCGAATGGTATATTGAAGGGATATATAGATGAATACACACTGTGATATTTTTCCAAAAAATAAAAAATTGTGGGAGATATAAGGCCCGGTGCATGTAAAATTATATGCACCAGGGTGCATACTCCCCATCCTCTCTCTCTCTCTCTCTCTATATATATATATATATATATGAGAAGTGATCATGTGAGAGCAAAAAACTGTGAGAGATCACTGCTCTCATGCTCTCACAGGTTTTGGCACTCACAAGATCATCCCTCTATATATAGAAAAAGAGAAAGAGGGTTGATCATGTGAGAGCCGAACCTGTGAGAGTATGAGAGCAGTGATTCTGGACCACTAGATTCAACCAGGAGAGAGAAGACATAATTTAGTGGTGCAGAATCACTGCTCTCATGCTCTCACAGTTTTTTGTTCTCGCTATATATGTGGGGGGGGAGCAGTATGCTCCCTCGGTGTAGCCAACTTACATGCTCCCACCCCTTTTCTCCTTTTTTTTTATTTTCCTAAAATGAAACCTATTGAAATTTAGATCACAATATGTCACCATGGTATCATTTAAAATTCGACTTAGTTTGAAAGTTTTATCCCCTCCATCAAGACTGTCAAACTTAATGATCTCAGAATTGCAGAAATTGACCCCCTTCAGATAGAGGGCATAAGAGTCTCTGTTTCTAACAAAATTGGAATGGCATGTTAGGGGGATATAGTGATGACAATATGTATTTTTATTTTCCAAAAAAATAAAAAAATGGAGGGAGAAATAGGGGTAGGTGCAGCCCATTGGCTCCACCCAGGGTGCATCCCTATTTAACCATGTGTGTGTGTGTGTGTGGAAAAAATGGAGTTGCCCATAACATGACTGCCCCGCCCCATTTTTTCGTAAATTTTTTTATTTTTTTGAAAAATATCACCATGTATATTCATATATATATATATCCCTCCTATATGCCATTCGAATTTCGTCAGAAACAGAGACTCATATGCCCTCCAAAGAGAGGAGGTAATTTTAACAGTCTAAAGATTCTGTAAGCGACATGTTCTAAATGAATGGCATAGGGGTCTCTGTTTCTGACGAAAATCGAATGACATATAGGAGGGATATATAGATGAATATACATGATGATATTTTAAAAAAAAATTGCGGAAAAATAGGACGGGGCAGCCATGTTGGGGCAGCCCCATTGAACCCTATATATATATATATATATATATATATATATATATATATGAATATCAAACCACAGATAATATTTATTATGCAAATAATCAGGTGATAAACAGAATAGAAATACATATATATTCAATATCAGTTACTGGTGAATGCCAAAATCAGAAATCAAAATGTATTATCAATAGAGCTGCCTATAGAGAGAATGTCTTAACTAGTTGTAGAGAGATTTTTAAGAGATGGTGATCGTGGCTTGACTAGTTGCAGCTAATCGAATCTCTTAAAATACAAAAATTCTCAACAATATTGTCACAAAATGAACAATATTGGTGGAAATTGTTGAGAGAGAGAGAGAGAGCCCACAAAATGTGTAGTGTATCACTTATGTGTATTGTAGCGAGTTGTTCTCTCTTCAAAGGATCTAAGAATGCTTATTGGCATCTCTTCAAAGGATCCAAGAATGCGTATTTAGAGATAAGAGACATCTAAAATATCATAGATCCATTCGTATTACAAATGGAAATAATTTGATTAAAAGAAATAAAAAACAAAGTCACTATAATTGATCATGTCAACCAGAGTGATCGATCTATGATCCATCGGTCAAAGATATATAAACGATCAATCATTTCTGAATATTAAAAGTCCATTGGAATTTGAATTCAAAGAGTGATCAATTAGATCTTCAAAGCAATCAATCATTTGTATTCTAGACAGTCCAAGCCATAACCTAAAAGATCTAAAAGCTATCTATCATGAACATTAAAGTAACCATCATTTTCATATAGTACTCAAAAGTGATCAATCGTGGCTTTCTCGGTGATCGATCGGAATTTTCTAGCGAGCAAAAGTAATCGAGCATGCCTTCCTAAGTGATCAATCATACTTGGACAAACTGCAATTAGACTTAAACCAGGGTCTTGTGTTCTATGGAGTAAGATTAAAGTAAGTTGTATGCACTATGATAAAATAAGCTACAAAATAGAAGTGTTAGTTAGTAGGACTGACGAGCCGCAAAAATCCTACGTTAATTTATGTGAATTATCATTTAAATTTGTCGTTTCGTTGTAGGCGGGAATTCTGAATCGATCAAGAAATGACCATAATAATTTATTCAATTTTTAATCGGCATGGTTTTATGTTTATTTTACTTGGACAAGTCCCAAGGTCAAACTCAAGGAGGCAAAGGAACAACCTATAATTATGTCTATCAAAGTTTGTGCACAGTTTTAGAAGCGGTCTTTTTATATATTTTTTAATATAATTTTGGAATGCAAAATACAAATATGGCCAATTTTACGGATTAAAATGCAATTTCAATCAAACGATGTCTAAATATGAAACTTGGCCGAGATGTGAATAATGATGAAATGAACAAACTATATTTTTTTTAGAATTTTCGGATATAAGATGAATATTTAAAGAAGTTATGAATGCAAATGGTGTGAATTTCAATATTTAATTATAATTTTCAAAGGATAAAATTATCCAAGATCTAACACTAGATGATTGATCTCAGAAAAATCATAAACCTTAAAAATATGAGATATAATACCTATTAAAAATTAAAGATTGAAATCTACAAAATAATTTTTATAGATCAAAGCATGCATGCAAATCAATTCTTTTTGCATACAATGTGAAATACAACTAATTCTACGGTTAGTGAAATTTTGGCAATTTTTGAGGCTATGGTTAATTTCTTATGAATTTTGAATCGCAGATTGAGCAAAATATGCAACTTTTCACCAAAATAATTATTAATCAACCACTGGTCATAAAAATATGAAACCAATGCCAATAAGTAGAGAATTAATTAAAGAACAAAATACCTATTTTTAATAAATAAAATAATGCAATGAAAGGTTTAAATTATATAAGAAAGATATGGGTATGTTCGTAATTACAGTAAACAAATAGATGCAGTCTGGGGGCTTTAATTAAATTACCTATATCATGGGGGGTCAAATGCAAAATTTCCAAAGGATCACGTACGTAGAACGTGACCTCTGGTTGTAGAGGTGTGCTCCTTGCTGACGTTCCCTCCTTATGTGTCGTGCACATGGGAGGACCTCGGGCTTCCCGCCCGGTGGTTCGTTGCCAGCGAGAGGTGGAGAGCGAGCTGGGGGTGGAGTTCCTGCGAGGCGGCGGTGTAGCAGGAGAAGTCATCGGGGCAGAGGTCGATGACGGAGTAGGGCACAGGTGGTACGTGACGGAGCAGCGAGGTCCAACGACTGGAGGCGGAGGAGGACCTGGTTGAGGGTGGAGCGCGGCAGTGTCGATGGAGAGTGAATGTACGCGTTGAAGAGTAGCTCCTGGAAATGTGGAAGTCCTTGGAACAACGAGCAGCTGCAGGCGAAGAGGGATGGTTGTTGACGGAGTCGACCCCTGGATCCAGACATGGGGGCGTCGATGAAGTCGTTGGCGGCTCGACGACTACTGGGAGCAATCGGAGCAAGAAGAGGCAGCAGCTCGAAGAGCGTGAACTCTAGCAAGGAAATACCCTCGGATCTCGACGCTTGAAGGTGCACAATGGTGTTGTCATACCGTGTGCCTGTATTTGATGTATAATCGGTACATGATTTTGGAGAGGGGCAGTGACGAGGGTTAAATAAGGGGATGGACGGAGTGTTGTAGATGGAAGGAGGGGGTAATGGCAATTTGACGAGGTAGGCGATTTAGAAGGGGAATGAGGGGTGAATCGGAGATACAACAGAGATAATCGCGGCGTGATTGGAAGGTCGTGGTGGCGCCCAAGATGGAAGGTGGTGGAGAGATGAGGGCGGGTGGTCGTCGACCCAGAATGGAAAGTCATCGGGGACGGCGACGGTTTGGGAAAGTAGGGGAGGAAGGAGATGTCACGCAGTGACCGTCTGGTCGATCGAGATCGGACGGTCGAGGTTGCGCCACGTGGCAGCCTTTTATTAATTATTTTTCTAATAATTTATTTATTTATTATTATTTATTAATTTTTAATAAAATGAATTATAAATATCTTCAAAAATGAGTGACACGTGGCGGCTCTAGGAGCTGCCGCGTGTCACTACAAGAAAATTCGAAAATAAAATACAAAGATAATTCAAAAAATAGCAAACGACCTCAGATCAAAATATTTTCTTCACGAAAGTTGTTCATCTCGATGATATCTACAACTTTCATAAAGAGACCAAAACCAAAATAGGTCATTTTCATAAAAGTGATATTTTGGGGTATCCCATGTACATAAAATACCATGATTTTTAGGTTTAATAATTTTTTTATTACTTTAAACCAGATAAAAATCCTGAAAATATGATAAAATCAAAGATAAATATTTACATATTAATATAATTTTTTTGGACTTTTATTAAGTAAAAAAAGAAGAAGAAATAAAATAAAATACGAATACGACAACTTTTGTACAGACTGTTAGTGAAGACTCGGTCTCAGTTAGTTTCTTTGATTTCAAGCTCATTTTGAATATGGATTTTTGCACATTTTAATAAAACTTCTATCAAAGAAAATAAATGAAAAATAAATAAAATAAAATGAATTAATTATGTACATAAAATAATAGGTCAATGATCGCTAAAATACAAAATGTACAAAAGAGGCCTAAAACTCAACTTTGACATATGAGCTCTGATTCACTTGAACTTGCTCTTATTTTGAAGGTATTTGAATGTACATTAGTTCAAAAGTGAGTAGGATTAAATCAGATACTGTATGAGGAAGATATCAATGTTTTAGTCCGAAAATCCTGGAATTAGGTTTTGAGTTTCTGGTCCACTTATTTAGGTTAGTGTTTTTTTTGTATTTTGTGTTTATTCTTGTTAGTAATATGTACACAATAAAAGTGATTTCAGGTCATTTGAAGTTAGCATGAATTAATTAGAAATTAGGGAAGTTAGGCTTTTTTATAGGTCGATTGGACTGTGATTTTTGGCTCCTTATTTTATACAATATGAGTGATAAAATGCAATAGTTACTTATACATGCATCAATGCTAATTATTCAATATAAATGAAGAAATGCCAATAAACTTTGGGGATTATAGCTTAATTAGTCACTTTTAAAGTGATAAATCTGAGATTCATCAAGGACAAATATCATAAAATTGCACTTCAATTATAAGTTTGGAGGTAATGGTGGCAGGGGGAAGGGCGGACATCAGGTGATTCTTCAACCTAAATCAGATGGTTAGACATATTCACAATGATTGTTGGTGTTACGTCCAAGAAGTATCTGCTAATTTTCTTGTGCAAATAATTATGTTTTCCACCATTTATATGATGCTGGAAATTTGTTAACCACGAACTTTTGTTGTGTCCCGCTCACAATGTATATACTATGCGTTTATTGTCATCCAAGAAGTATCTACTAATTATTATACTATGCGTTTATTAGATTTGTGAATCCCGCTCACAATGTATATGTACACAATATCAAAATATTAGAATTTTCATAAATTGGATTGGTAAGTTTTTGGTTGATTATCAAGAAGTCATTACATGGAAATTTTGATTAGATAATGTGGTGGAAACTTTTCACGGGGATACATTTGAGAATTTGGTTGGCCTGCAGAAAAGGAGTTCTTCGAGAACATCACGATCATTTGATAGTTTTTTATTGCCGATAACTAATTTCGCTTGGCATTAATTTGGGTGGAATGATTTGAGATGTTTGCAAGAGAGAATCGACTAAGTTTGATCAGATTTCTTAGCTATAGCATAATAAATTGCTGGTTTTGTAGGTGAATGCTTCTAAATTTGCAAGAATAATGCTAAGTCACTAATGAACATCAAAAGAGTATAAGGTATGCAAAATTAAAAGTATTAATACTAATTTGTATCTATTTGGAATGTGAAAAACGATGAGATGGGAGTCGCTAAATAATGGCCTGACAAATCATGCACACTGTCATTGAGGCGACTACTCGAATCCTCTCATTGTTTCAACAACTAACCCCCACAAAGATAATTAGACAATTAAGAGAAAGAGTTAGAATTTATTATACCCTACTAAGAATGTATAATGGCAAGCAAGTAAGGGTCTAACTCAGGAAGCAAGGGAGTAGAGCATGCAAAGATAAGAAGGAATACAAGCACAATTTGTCACTCAACTATTAGCCAAGATGCAATTTTTTGTGGGTTTTCATTTTAAAATTTTTTTATTTTATTTTTGTTTTGTATTTTTAATTTTTTTGTTTTATATTTTCTTTTTGTATTTTTATATTTCTTTTTCTTTTAAAATATATAATTAAACTATATAGAGTATATATAAAATATAGGGTAGGATAGATAGAAATAAGAGTAAAAATAGTCAGAATAAATAAATAAAATATTTTTGTATTTTTAACTATTTTTTACTATATTGATGATTTTTTAAGAATTTTTGCTAATTTTATATATTTTTAAAGTCAAAAATACTCAAAACCATGGTTTAACTAAATACCCGAAATTGAAATGGAAGATAAAAATAGAAAATAGATTCCAAAAATTTCCAAATTAAGTTTAATATATTAATAATAATATAGAGAAATATTAAAATATAAAACACATTTTTAGGATTTTTGATAATTTTATAGATTTTTATAAGTGTTTTGGGGTTTTTCAATTTTTTGGATGTTTCTTTTATATTTTTTTATTAATTTGTTGTTTAATGGCTAAAAATAGATAGAAATAAAAAAATATATATTTCTGGAGAATTTTTCAAAACATTTTTATATTTTTTATGGATTTTCTAGGTTAGACAAGGACTTTATAGGATATTTTTAATTTTTAATAAATAATAAAAAGTCCTAAAATTGCAATTAAAACAAGGACAAGAAAGTAGGTGCAATCAGGAATCGACCCCTATTTTTCGGGGATTTTTGGAGTTCAATTGCTATTTAAAATAAATACAAGAAACAAAGAGAAACTACACTACTAGTAGGGGCCTTTTTGTAAATAATAGAAAGTATGGGGGCCAATCTACAATTTTACCAAAAATATAGAACGTGCACAAAATTTTTTGGGCCTAGATGAAATACATAAACATCTAGGGGCATGTCTGCAAAATGTCCCCTCACGTGGTGGCATGGACCAAGATGCAATTATAAGGAGTTCGAGGGGATTTTAGCAAATATTATAAAAATAACTAAGTTGCAGATGAATGGTTTAGTTCCAATTTTTAAATACAAAAATGAGATGGGCTGGAAATGCAAAATACCCCGCTGAGACATGGATCCAACGGCTAAAGGCGCCTCCTTATCCATGTGGCAAGCTCCTATGTGTTGATACCCCTTCGCGGATGCACGGGCAGGATTAGATCCCAGTTGTAGATCTGACGGACGAGGATTAGCGTAATCCAACGGCGCTGGTGCAATTTGGGTTGAGGCGTTGATTCGACGGTGGAGAGCCAAGGGGGAAGAACAAGGACGAACTCCGTTGAGGCGTAGTTCTCCGAGCCCGATTTCCCTCCTCCGTCGATCCGTGAAGTTTCAAAATGGCTAGAAACGATACTGCAAAGGTCCTTTATCTGTTGGGGGCGGCAAAAGGGATGGCGGGGTACTGTAGGACCTGATAACACAGATTTTGCGAGGGTCTAGAGTAATCCACACAAGGCAGGATCACAATGTCGATGAAGCGACCGCTCACGAAACCCGGGTCAATCAATAATTAACCCAAAATTCAGAATCAAGAAATGAAAGTAAATGCGGAGTTAAAATTTATTATAACTCTACAAAAGATGTGTATAGTGCAAGTAGTGTAGAGTGTCGAATACAGGAAGCAAACAGGTTGATCGGGGAAATCGAGCTTAAATGTGAATGTGATGTATTTGTCTATACAGGTGTTATTTTTGTGGGGTTTTAATTTTATGTTTATTTTATTTTATTTTATTTTAAATTTTTATAATTTTATATTTTCTTTTTAATTTTCTGATTTTCTATTTTCTTTTTATAATTTATATTTCTTGTTTTTTTCTTTTCTTTTAAAATATAAAATAAGAGATATATACAAGAGAGAGATATATATAGGCAAAAATAATTAAAATTCAAGAAATAAAATCTTTTTTATACTTTTTATATTTTCTAATGTTTTTGTGATTTTTCTATATTTTTGCTAATTTTTTTGGTATTTTTAAAGTCACAAATACTCAAAACAGGGGATAAAATAAAAATCCGAAATTAAAATAGAGAAATAAAATAGTAAACACTAGTAAAAATTCTCCAACTTAATTTTATTATAAAGATAATAAAGAAACGAAAAAACAAAAATCAAAATTATATGTTTAGGATTTTTTTATGAATTTTTTATATTTTTATAAAGATTTTAGGGGTTTCAGTTTTTAGGAGTTTTCTTTTATATTTTTTAGTGATCTTTGGTCGGAAGATAAAACACAGAGAAATAAATATAATATTTTTTGGGAATTTTTAGAAGAGTTTATAATTTTTATGGATTTTATAATGCAAATAGGGCTAAAAATGTAAGTTTTTTATTTTTTATAAATATTAAAATGCTACAAAAATGTGAAATAAAAATATAGCATTAAAGTAGAATGAAACATGAAGCTAAATCTATTTTTGAGGATTTTTTAGGATTTATAGATGCATGAAATAAATACAAACAACAAAGAGAAAATACACTCCTTGTAGGGGTATTTTTGTAATTATGTAAAAGTCCGAGGGCCAAAGTACAATTTTCCCACAAAACTATAACTGAATAAAAAACTTTCTGGACCAATCACAAATACCCAAAACCCCAGGGGTATTCCTGTAAAAACACCAAACTCATTGTGACTGTCACGTGCCTGGCAGGGACTTGTATGTGATTTTCAAAAACCTAGGAGCTTAATTACAAAATGTCCATAAAAATATAACTGCAATAAATATTTGTTGAACTAAATATAAATAAGAAAAAGCCTATGGGGGTCCTCCACAAAATGGCCACACCTCACATACACATGTCACGTGAGTGACGTGGCCAAGGACCCAAATGTAATTACTGAAAAAGCAGGGGTCTTAGTGCAAATATTACAAAAGTATAAAAAGGCAAATGAAATTTTATGTCTTAATATTTAAATACAAAAATTGGCTGGGGTGATCGATGCAAAATACCCAAGGCCTGGCGATCGGACGACAGCTGGTGGTCGACTTGACACGTGGCACGCTCCTGTGGTTCGATGTCGATTCGCTGATGACGACTAGGATTAGATCCCAGATGAAGATCGGACAGCACGAGTCGCAGCGAATCCAATGTCATTTGTACGCTTGGATGATCTGGCCAGATCCGAAGGTGCTGGAGGGCGGAGGACGAACTGGGAAGCAGCGCCGGCGAGGCGAGCTTCCCCGAGCTCGATCTCCGTCCTCTAATGATCTTTGGGGCTAAAAAATGGTCGTAGAGCTCCTGTGGTCCTCCTCTATGTGCTGGGGCCCTCAAAATGTCCAGAAAAACACTATAGCACGGCCACGAAGGCGACGGAGCTGGAAGCTCCCAGGTTCCTCCGGCGTATGATCAAAATTGCCCCCAACCGCTTCCTAGTTGCATGGACCTGCAAAAAAGGGTGAAGAGGGTCACAGGCAAATTTCTGCGACCCTCCAGATGGCGAAAGAAGGTGGAAATAGCGAAATAAGAGCTTGCCGAAGCTTGCTCCGGCGAGGGGTGGTGAAGGTCGATCATACAGATGAAAGGATGAACGGACTATGGGGATCGAATCCTACAACTCAGGTGAAGCTAAAAATGAAAAAAAATAAAAGGAAAGCAAACCTCAAAGGCAGAAATGCATGAGATGAGACCTCACAGCCAAGGGCCGGAGATGGAGGTGGAGCCGTCCTTCACGGCCTTGTTGGACCTCGCCCGCAAGTGCTGGAGACCCCCCTGTCATAGGATTCAATCCGGACCACACGAGAAGGTCCAACTAGGTCAAGAAGGTGTTCAAATTCGACGGGGAGATCGGAGGCATTTTTGAATAGGTGGACGAGCGGCTCCAAAAGATGAGGAAATGGTAGTGATTCAATGGCCCAATAGCCAAGGAATTATGCCGGTTTGTAAGAGCGTTGGACGAGGAGCAAAAGTCGTGAAGAAGTCGACACGAGATGGTAAAAGATTTAACCTTGAAAAATCCGCAAAAACGGACAAAAACAAGGTCTGACAACATGGCAGACCTCGGTCAGAGAGTTGACCGAGGTGAACCAACGGTTGAATTTGGTTGGTCCACGTGGACCAACTAGAAAAATCGTTGGAAAAAATAATTAGAAAATTGATTAAAAATAATAAATGATTTTATTTATTTTAGATTATAAAATAAAAAATGTTTATTATTTTCTAGTATTTTATTAATATTTTTATTTATTTTTTTGAGGTCTAAAAATACAAGTTATTTTTTAAGGGCTATATAGGTATATTTATCTATATATTTTAATATTTTATTTTTATTTTGTATATTTAATTTTTATAATTTTGTTTATTATTTTATATATTACTAAATTATTTTTATAAAATTAAATATATTTTTATTTTATTTTTCTGATGTATTTTATACAATTAAATAAATAGAAGTATATCCTTTATAGGTATATTTATGGGTATTGTACCTATGTATTTTCTACAAGTATTTTATTTTTGTGTTTTCTTTATATTTTTATTCATGTTTTAATATAGACATATATTATAAATAATATTTACAAAATTATAAAAATATAAATTATAGAAATAATGAATGATAAATAAAATGAATATTTTAATCGGTACAAATATACAATAAAGGTCCAAAACCTAACTTTCAAACCGTAACTTCAAAAAATATGAAACCACCATCATTAAATAGTCTATTAAAAGTTATGTACAATTAAAGATGATTTTGATACATTTCAAATTTTTATTTGAGAGATACAGGTTTGGGAAGATGGGATTCTAGAATCTTATTCAGATCATAACTTTTTATATGTATATTTTTTTTGTGTGAAATCAATTTTGTATTTTTATATATTTAATTATCTACAACTTTAATGTGTAAATTTCTTTATTTGAAGGACAAAAAGTGGAACTAAAAATAGGTCCCAAATCGAAGGAAAAATGAATAAATAAAAGGGTATTTTTATTGTATTTTGGCCCTTATCTCCCCCTACTTTATTCCTTGTCGACCTAGTCATTGAGATGCCTAGGTCTCGGGTTTTCGGGTCGTAAAATATTTGCAATATTTTTTATTTTTCTTTTATTTTCTTTATTCTATAATTTTGGCTTTAAAAATAGTATTTTATACAATATTTACACAATAATGCATGAATGATAAAATGCCTAAATTAACATTATTTACACGCATTTACTATGGTTTTTAAGGTCAAAATGATAGAATAAAGATGATGAAACGGAGATTCATCACGACCTGCGCAACGTGGGACAAGGGAAGGCATCCCAGATGCCTCAGGCAAGAGGCCAAACTCTCCCCTAGGCGTAGTTCTACACTAGGTACCTGCTGAAAGTGTTAAGAGGGTCGAGGGCAAAATACCTCGACCCTGCAGCTGGCGAATGAAGGCGTAAGCGGGTGGAGTGACCAGGCTCCGACGATGCAGAGGAGAGGGAGCTCAGGATCCTGCTCCGTGTAGGAGGAGGTTGAATGAAAGGTGGAGGATGGTAGAGAAGCGGAAAGGGAATTAGATGAGTGATGACCGAGAAATCTCTCACAGATCCGGGTGAAGGTATAAAAACTTGGGTCATTGCGACCTGGATCGAGAGACTCAATCAACAAGAAAATCAGACCACAAATCAGAAAATAAATCAAAAAAAGCACGAATAGTGGTCTCGCTATTTATTTAACCTGGTATAGCGACCAGGGTCGAACTCAAGGAGCACGGGTTGGCCGAATCAGCCTACAAAGTAGTCAAAAATAAAATAAAGAAAGGTATTTTTGGTGGATTTTATATATTTTTAATTTTTTTTGGATTTTTATTTCTGAAGAAAATGTAAAAAGAAAACAAAAGGCACTCAAACCACAAATTATTAAACACTCCAAAATAACTCAAAAAAATTCAAATAAAATTATTTTTGCGTTTTATATATTTTTAAGTGTTTTTGGTGATTTTTCCAGAATTTTATAATTTTTAGTTGATTTTATAAAAATAGAAAAAGGCAAAATAGTGGACTAATGTGCCGTCAGATTTGGAAGGCTAATTAAAAATAGATAATTAGCCTATAAAAATCTGAAGGCAATTTTTATTAAAGTAAAAATAAAAACTAAGCTATTGAAGCCAAAATTGCATTTTTTTATTTTTATAGAATTTTTAATGATTTTTATATGGTTTTTAGGGTTTTATATTTTTGTAGGTTTTATAAATCCAAATGAGATAAAAATTGGAAAGAAGAAACAAGGGACTAAAACAAACAAGTCCTAGTTTTTTTTAGAATTTTTAGATGAGTTTTATATTTTTTTATTTTCTATTTCAGACAGAAGCAAAAATGAAGGTTTTTTATTTTTTAAAAATAACAAAAAGCAACAAAAATGTCCCAAAAATTTTGTGAAATTTTTACATAATGGCAGGAGCCACGTGTCCAAATTTCACAAGGTTTGGATTTTACTTGATATTTTATTCAACCAATGAAAAGGGCACAGCACACAGGGACCTAAGTGCAAAGAAACAAAGTTCTGGGGCCAAATAATAACACACGTCAAAATTCCAGGGCTAGATTTGCAAAAAGTCCAAAAACACACGAGTCACGCACGTGATGAGCATACAGAGGGGTATTTCTGTAATTCCTATATATAAAATACCAATCAATCACAACCAGAAAGTTCAGACCAGACCCCTTACACGCAATTTACCCAAAACTCACGTGATGAAGCACGTGTTCCATACACACATGGACTAAATAGCAATATCTAAAAACACTAGGGTCCTACATGCAAATTACCTAAACTAGAAACAACTATATAAAATATTTACAGGACTAAACTATAACAACAAAAAGAAGAGGGGCCTAAGTGATATTACCCCATTATTGAGATCCACGACTGAAGGGGAGGCACGTGTAAGATCGGACGGCTCTGGTGCGTGGATACCCCTTCGATGATGTGCGGCCTGGATCAGATCCTCAGCTGATCCAAAGGTCAGATGCAACCCTCAGTTGGACGGATGTGATCTAATCTGGTGCGAGGGCTCGATCTAACGGTGGAAGAATGTCCTGGAAGAATAGCTCGCCGACGACTTTCGCCGGGCCAATGTGCGCGCTAGGCTCCTCCTCTGAGGCTGCTCAGGTGGGCGAATCGCAGCTGGTGTTCGTCCGCAGCTCGTGGTGTGCTCCGATGGAGCCAGGAGGTCTTGGAGGACCCCGGCGAAGCTCGAGACCTGGAGCACCTGTGCCCGAGTATTCGGACCTCCAGACGAGGTCCTTATGCGATGATTCCTACACAGAAAGAAAGCTGGGTCGAGGGCAAAGTGCCTCGATGCGGTTACGAGCGAAGTGGGTGGTCGGGTGAGTCGGGGCGTGGGTTTCTGGCGAGCGGCAGCGGAGGAGACCCGGGTTTCTTATTCCGTGACGAACTAGGATGATCGGAGGGGTGAAGAAGGTGCAGAGGGGTCTCGTGAAGATGATACAATGGTCGGATGGTCGAAAGGGTGATCGGAGCGGAGTGGAAAGGTCGGCGGAGGCCGACGGCCTAAAATTGAAAACTGGAAATGGAAGCTAACCTAAGGGGTATCGAGAGTACTTGATGATCGAAATTGACTGTGGGGGAGATGCTGGATCTCCGAGGGTCTTCGCCTCGATGGAGCGTCGTCTCCAGAGGCTCTGGCTACGCTTACGATGGAGCTCGACGACGAAGGTTGCCGGACCTGGGGCTAGGGCGCTTCAATCCTCGCTGCAACACCTCCTATGGATTGTTCTCACTCAAAGCAAGAAGGTGGAGGTCACAGGTGTCTGAAACGGTGGTCGAAGGTGCGTGAAATGGTGGGAGGAGGTGACGCTAAATACTGGTAGGGGTCCGGCAAGAATGGAGTCGGGCAAGCAAATCGGAGCACGGATCCCTAGGAAGGAACCTCGGGCGTGGATCATGGATGAATCGTGGATAATCGAGGCCCGGGGTTTTAGGAGATAGTGATCGGATCAGGGCGCGATAATTTGGAGAAGTCGGGTTGGGACGCAGATCCGCTAGACTGGCGGTCCTGGGGGGAGAGTTGACCGGGGGTTAACAATCCCCCGTGGACCAATGGGAAAAATCCATTGGAAAAAGATTTGGAAAATAAAAATAAAATAGGAAATGACTTTATATTTAAAAATATTTACAAAATAAAAAAATGTTTTTTAAAGTATTTTTTAGTGATTTTTATTTATTTTTTTGAAAAATAAATTATGTATTTACATTATTTATTATTATATACAGGTATATATACCTATATGTTTTTTATTTTTATTTTTAATTATTTTATTTATATACATTTATTCCAATTTTATATTTTATTTATTTACACCATAAAAATTGAAATATAAAAATATTTTTATTTGATTTTTATTAATTATTTACAAAGGTGAAATAAATACATCTTTTATTTTATATACATGGTATATGTACACTGGTGAGAGAGAAATTATTTATTTTTATTTTTCTTTTATTTTTCCCATTTTTATTTTATTTTTAAAAATATATACAAAATATGAGGAACACATAAATATTTTTATTTGTAGAAAATAAAATATTTACACAAAGAGGGCATTTGTAAAAGGTTAAGTCACCCTATCTCTCTCTACTAATTTTATTTTGCGGTCAGGCCCATGTTGAGCCTTCCCTTGGGTTCAGGTCACTCAATATTTATTCTAAATATTTCCCTCTTTTTCTTTATTTCTTTATTCTTTTATTTTTGCACAAAAACATGCTAGTTATTAATATTTACACAATGCATGCTTGTTGATAATTTATTTTATTTACAAAAATATACATGGTGTTTTGCAAAGGTTTTTAGCTAAAATAAAAGAATAAAGAGTGATGAATGAGGATTCATCATCCCCCTATACTTAACTTTGCTAGTGCCTTAGAAAACACTTATTTGAAAAAAGAAGTGAAAAAGAAAAGAAAAAGAAAAAGAGGGGAAAATGAATGAATCAATGCTGAATATTAAACTTGCCTTCATTAAATTGAAGTATGGAGCTCAGTCAGATCTTTGGATTATTAATGTGTCGGAACCTTATTTGGACTTAGGTTTAAAACTTAACAGCCTCTAAGTTCCACTAATCTATAGTCAAGACTCCTCAATAATCCAGATCAGAACAAGTTTACATACACAAACCCTGAAGACTATGAATCTTTCCTTGTACTATGTAAGTGAGGTCTAGCTCTCCGCCTCAGAAGTAGCAAAATGACAACCCTCCCCAACAAGGTAACTCTAAGACCCTAATCTGGCCACTCTTTCCTCGAGGAGCATGGTATTCCCTTCTAAGTTTAAGTCCAACCGGCTCAAGAGAGAATGGACCATGGCCAGTGTAGTCATGTATCCCTGGGAGCTCAACCAGTGTAGTTAAGTCTCCCTGCTGCAAGCTACATGAGATGGAACATGGATATCAAACTTTGCTTATTGCACTATATACACTCCAGTGGGATTATCATTTTCTATCAGACCCACCACTTTTTTGGAGTTATTCCTTTCTATTTGCATTTTCTCTTTTTTTTTGGTGCATATTTACAACATATATACAAAGTGCAGCATCTGTACATAAGGAGTTTTTCCTCTTGAGCCAGTAGACTATCCCTCTTTTAAAGCATTATTGCAACCCACAACTCCTGTCGTGAGACCTCATGGCAACCAGACCAAGTTGAGACGCACTTCCTTCACTATAAGAAGAAGAGAGGTTCCGCCTAGAAGTACTACCCTCATATGCTACCCCAAGTCAAGGAAGACTGCCTCATCACCACCTCATCCGTAGAGAGCTTGGTGTAAAGTGTCGGTCCAAGTAAAGCCATTATCTATATGAGTCATGTGTGTGTTGTTAAGCGCTCTACTTAGGCTCATGGAGATGGCATATGATCATAGCCTAGTGGACTCAAAGAATTAAGTCGCCATGGACCTGAAAAGTCTCAACCCTAAGCCCTATAAGGTTCCTCTTAGAATTAGGTGGATTAAGATCTTAACCAAGCTCCATTTTTCAATTTAATTCTAGGCTAGTTTAAATGTCAACTATGATCCAGGAAAAACTATACAAGTATTTACAAAGATGCAATTTACAAAGTATTTACACATGTGCAAAATTTTTGAAAAATGTTTTGAAAAGATGGATGTATGCATGAATGCAAGTTTTACAAAATATTTACACAAATTTACACAAGGTTTTTGCAAACTTTTGATTCTCAAAACATTTTACAAAAATTTTGTGCTATATACATAATTTTGATATGTAAATATTTACAAGCTATTTACACAAAAGATTTTTACAAACATTTTTTTACAAAAATAATTTGTACAAATAGCTATGTATGTGCAATAAAAGAATTTTATTTACAAGGAAAAATTTTAATTTTTATGAATTTTTGGATTTTAGCCATTTTTATTTATTGACACACTCACACAAAGTACGAGTTATGGCTAAAGTATATACGGAATATATACGACACCCCCCTATACTTAGCTCGAACGATGTCCTAAGAGTCAAGAGCGATGAAGAAGACATAACGTGTGCTTAGTATAGGGAAGTGAAAAGGAAGGCTATATACAAAGACGAATGAAAGAAATAGAAATACAAGGAGAAACTCGGGGTTTCCCCCTATACTTAGGATCAAGTAATCCTAAGTATAGTAGGTTGTACACGAAAGGGAAATCCGAGTGAGAATGTACAGGGTCTACCTCCTCTATACTTAGGGTAAAATACCCCTAAGTATAGGCAGCAAAACAGAGGTAGAAATGAATCAAAAGAAAATCAAAAGTCTCACACCCCCCTATACTTAGGGTAGGGTGCACCCTAAGTATAACAACGTCGAAGATGTAAATGGGGTGTTGGACTGATGAATAGTGTGATATGGACAACTGGATATATACAAGTCGGGAGAACAGTGATAATCAGGCGTGAGATGCAATAGATGTGAGTCAAGAGACCACATCTCACGCAAAATGAATCACGTCAACGACCAGCGGCTCATGATCTAGATATGGCTTGAGCCGCTTCCCGTTAACACGAAAGGTACTCTCTGAAGACAACTCAGATATATCAATACTCCCGTTGTCATGTGCCTTTCTAACCAAATAGGGTCCCTTCCATTTGCTCTGTAGCTTCCCTGGAAATAATCTCAACCTGGCATCGAACAACCATACTCTCTGACCTGGCTCAAACTGCTTGTGGCTGATATGAGAATCATGCCACTCCTTCACTCTCTCCTTGTACTATAGGCTGCTCGAAAAGGCTGCATCACGAAGCTCCTCCAGGGCTGCTAACTCTGCCCTCCACTGATATCCTACACTCACTAGATCCATGATAATGTCTGTGACTGCCCAGAGTGACCTATGTCTAAGCTCAACAGGTAAATGGCAGGGCTTGCCATAAACGAGGCAAAAGGGAGATGTACCCAACGGTGTCTTGAAGGATGCTCGATATGCCCACAAGACCGAGTCCAAAAGCTGTGACCAATCCTTTCGGTCAGGGCGGAAGACCTTCTGCAATATAGTCTTGATCTCCATGTTCGATACTTCAGCAAGACCATTGGTCTGAGGATGGTATGGTATGGCTACTCGATGGTCTATGTTGAACTCGCTAGCAAGGGCCTTTACCTTGTCGTTGACGAAATGAGACCCCCTGTCAGATATCAAAACTCTAGGAACCCCGAACCGTGAAATGTTATTCTTCCTCAAAAATCTTCAAACAGTCCTAGCATCTGCAGTTCGGGCGGGGATGGCCTCAACCCAACGACTCACATAATCTACGGCCAACAGAATGTACTCAAATCCCTGACTCCTAGGGAATGGACCCATGAAATCGATGCCCCATGCGTAAAAAACCTCACAGAAGTGAATGGGCTGCATCGGCATCATATCACGCTGTCCACAAGTACCTATCCTCTGACAGTCAGTACACCTCTTCACGAACTCATCAGAGTCCTTGAAGAGAGTAGGTCACCATAGGCCGGATTGGAGCACTTTCTGTGTCGTTCTCCTCCCAGAGTGATGTCCTCCTGTCTCAAGCTTGTGGCAGTAGGTGAGGATGCTGTGGTGCTCCTCCTGAGGAATGCACCTACACCAATCGCTATCCCCTCCTTCATGGTAAAGGACGGGATCCTCCCAATTGTAGAACTTGGCCTTTGCGAGGAAGGTCTCAAGTCTCTGCCTGGGCCAATCTTGTGGGACTTTCATGGCAACAAGAAAGTTCACAATATCGGTGTACCACGGGAGAGAGGCGATAGCAAGTATCGCCTCATCTGGGAAGGTCTCACATATAGGCTCGATCTGCTCAGAATCCTCAAGATACTCCAATCAGGAAAGATGATCTGCCACCACATTCTTGACTCCAGGCTTGTCCTTAATCTCTATATCAAACTCCTGGAGTAGAAGGATCCATCTGGTCAATCTGGCTTTGGCATCCTTCTTTGCCATAAGGTATCGGATGGCGGTATGATCAGTGAAGATGGTCACTCTAGATCCAATGATGTAAGATCTGAACTTATCTAGGGCGAACACTACGACTAGAATCTCCTTCTCAGTAACGGTGTAGTTCCGCTGAGCGGCATCTAAAGTCCGGCTAGCGTAGTGGATAGCAAAGGGGACTCCATCCCTCCTCTGTCCCAGCACGGCCCCTATGGCAAAATCGGAGGCATCTATCATGATCTCGAATGGGAGAGTCCAATCAAGCGGCTGCAGGATAGGAGCCTCTACAACTAGACTCTTGAGAGTCTCAAGTGACGCTAGACACTTATCATCCACAATGAACTCAGTGTCTTTCATTAACAAATCAGTCAACGGTCTGGCAATCCGATTGAAATCATGAATGAATCGTCGGTAAAAATCGATGTGCCCCAGAAAAGACTGTAACTGCCGCAAGTTGGACGGTGGACTGAGTATCCTAATGATATCCACCTTGGCCGGATCAACCTCCATGCCCCTGTTGGAGATGATATGGCCAAGCACCATCCCTTGAGTCACCATGAAGAGACACTTCTCCCAAGAAAGCATCAGGTGCACCTCAATACATCGCTGGAGGACGCGGTCTAGGCAGTCAAGACAAGAATCGAATATGTCGTCGTAGACCGAAAAATCATCCATGAAGACCTCCAAGCACTCCCCCACCATGTCCGAAAAGATGGACAACATGCACCTCTGGAATGTCGCCGGAGCGTTGCACAATCCAAAGGGCATCCGTCTGAAAGCATATGTCCCGAAGGGACAGGTGAAGGTAGTCTTGTCCTGGTCCTCTGGCACAATCGCCACCTGGTTGTACCCGGAGTACCTGTCCAAAAAGCAGTAATGGTTCTTCCCTGCCAGCCTCTCAATAATCTGATCAATAAAGGGTAGGGGGAAATGATCCTTCTTGGTGGCATGGTTCAATCGTCTGAAGTCCACACAGACCCATCAAGAATTGGGTACCCGGGTAGCGATCTCTTCTCCATACTCACTGACAACTGTAGTGATGCCCATCTTCTTGGGCACCACATGCAATGGACTGACCCACTTGGAGTCGGAGATGGGGTAGATTAAATCGGTGCTCCACTATTTCGAGATCTCCTTCATGACAACATCTCGAAGGTTCGGGTTAAGCCGCCGCTGGAACTCACGCGACGGCTTCGCGTCCTCCTCGAGATAGATATGGTGGGAGCACAGGGCCGGACTTATCCCCTAGAGATCGGCTACACTCCATCCTATCACCTTGTGCTTCTTTTCAAGAACCCCCATCAGAAGGGATTCCTGCTCTCCAGTCAAATCCGTTGAGATAATGACTGGGTACATCTCCTGCTCACCCGCAAGGAACCTATACTTCAGCGATGAAGGAAGCGGCTTCAGCTCGGGTCAACATGGTGCTGGTGGATCTGGCCTCTGAAAGGTCTGAGTGAATGCGGCCAAATCTGCGTGGGAGAATGAGAACTCTCGCTCGCAATCTGAATCTGGCGAAGGCTGCTCTGCTGGTGCGTCTCTGCTCTATGTGGAATCAGCCTCCTCCCTAGTTGTAGGCTCTGTGGAAGTCAGATACGGTATCAAGTAATCCAACTCAGCCCAGTCGAAATCTGACTCCGAGGGATCTGTATTAGAATCACAAAAATCTGCCTCACGATCGGGAACCAGCTCTGCTGCCTAAGATGTATCCTGGACTAGGGGTGTGCTATCCAAGTTCTCCTCTGTTGTCATCTGTGCATCAGCAAACTCTGAAGGTGAGAGGATGGCTTGTGCTGCTGGGTCTGCCCAAACTGCCTCGTCATCTGTGATCACAAAGTCGCAGTCCTGGTGGATGTCTCGCCCTGCCTCTATCATCTGCTCTGAATATGAAGTCTGCTCAGAGCAAGCTGAATCTCGGGCTCTAGTCTCCTCGATCGTCTCTATCTGTATACTCTCGCCCTCAACGCGAAAGTATACCTTCCCACTATCGTGATTGGACATTGCATTGGCTGTGGCCAAGAACGGGCATCCTAAAATGATGGGGGTATCAGTCACGGACTCAGGGATCTCCATGTCCAACACAACGAAGTCCGCGGGAAATTTCAGGCCCTAAATCATGAAGACAATGTCCTTCAGCAACCCCTTCGGCCTCTTGACAATAGATCAGCAAACTGAAGGACCGTCCTGCTCTATCGTAGAGGGCCCAACTCAAAGCGGTCGAGTAGGGCTGCCGGAAGTAGGTTGATCGAAGACCCGCTGTCTAATAGAGTACGATCTAACCTCTGCTCCTGAGTGTGGCATCTGACATACGGGGCTCCTGCATCTGGCCTCTTGGCTGGAAGACGGTTCTGAATCGCGAAGCAAGTGGTACGAGTGAGCACATGGATCTCTGACTAGTGGTTCCTCCTCTTCCTCCGAACAATGGTCCTGTCTCTGAGTGATCTCTGAAAGAGAGGGATGTGCTCCAAGGCCTCCTGTAGAGTCAGTTGTATCTGAAATCTATCCATCATGTTCTGACTGAACTCTACCTGGTGGGACTTTTTTGGGTCTTTTTTGGTCCCATTAGCCAAGCAGAGTGCTTGGGGGAAGGGGACTGCTGGGTCCTTCTCAAATGAAGGACTACGAGAGGGTATGGGCTGCTCAAGCACGGCAGAATCCACACATACATCATCATGCAACACAGGTGGATCGGAATAAATCAAACCCTTTCCTTTATTCACAAAAACGTCCTGAGGTACATCCATAGAAGGAAAAACAACAGGACTAGCAGTAGAAGTAATGGTGGCCTCAGCACCACCCTCGGCATCTGGATCAACGGTATCAGTACCGCGCTCTGGCTCGACAACAAGTCCGGTGGCATCAGTACCACTTCCTCCATCTGGTGAAACGACGACCTTAGTACCATCGGCTGAATCAACATCCGTGTATCCAAATCTCACAAGGTTTAGATTTCAGTTGATATTTTATTCAACCAATGAAAAGGGCACAACACACAGGGATCTAAGTGCAAAGAAACAAAGTTCTGGGGCCAAATAAAAACACGCGTCAAAATTTCAGGGCTAGAATTGCAAAAAGTCCAGAAACACATGAGTCACGCATGTGATGAGCACACAGAGGGGTATTTCTGTAATTCCTATTTATAAAATACCAATCAATAACAATCAGAAAGTTTAGACCCCTTACACGCAATTTACCCAAAACTCACGTGACGAAGCACGTGTTCCATGCACACAGAGACTAAATAGCAATATATAAAAACACTATGGTCTTACATGCAAATTACCCAAACTAAAAACAACTATGTAAAATATTTACAGGACTAAACTATAACAACAAAAAGAAGAGGGTCCTAAGTGATATTACCCCATTATTGAGATCCACGGCTGAAGGGGAGCCACGTGTAAGATCGGACGGCTCTGGTGCGCGGATACCCCTTCGATGATGTGCGACCTGGATCAGATCCTCAGCTGGATCCAAAGGTCAGACGCAACCCTCAGTTGGACGGATGTGATCTAATCTGGCACGAGGGATCAATCTGACGGCGGAAGAAGGTCCTGTAAGAACCGCTCGTCGATGACTATTGTCGGGCCAATGCGCGCGCTAGGGTCCTCCTCCGGAGCTGTTCTGGTGGGCGAATCGCAGCTGGTGTTCGTCCGTAGCTCGTGGTGTGCTCCGATGGAGCCAGGAGGTCTTGGAGGACCCCAGCGAAGCTCGAGACCTGGAGCACCTGTGCCCGAGTATTCAGACCTCTAGACGAGGTCCTTATGCGATGATTTCTGCACAGAAAGAAAGTTGTGTCGAGGGCAAAGTGCCTCGACCCAATTACGAGCAAAGTGGGTGGTCGGGTGAGTAGGGGCGTGGGTCTCTAGCGAGCAGCGGCGGAGGAGACCCAGGTTTCCTATTCCGTGATTAACTAGGATGATCGGAGGGGTGAAGAAGGTGCAGAGGGGTCTCGTAAAGATGATACGATGGTCGTATGGTCGAAAGGGTGATCGGAGCAGAGTGGAATTGCCAGCGGAGGTCGGCGGCGCAAAATCGAAAACTGGAAATGGAAGCTAACCTAAGGGGTATCGAGAGTACCTGATGATCGGAATCGACTGTGGGGGAGATGCTGGATCTCCGAGGGTCTTCACCTCGATGGAGCGTCGTCTCCAGAGGCTCGGGCTACGCCTACGGCGAAGCTCGACGACGAAGGTCGCCGGACCTGGGGCTAGGGTGCTTCAATCCTCGCTACAACACCTCCTATGGATTGGTGTCACTCAATGCAAGAAGGTGGAGGTCACATGTGTCTGAAACAATGTCCGAAGGTGCGTGAAATGGCAGGAGGAGGTAACGCTAAATACTGGTAGGGGTCCAGCAAGAACGGAGTCGGGCAAGCAAATCGGAGCACGGATCCCTAGGAAGGAACCTCAGGCGTAGATCATGGATGAATCGTGGATAATCGGAGCCCGAGGTTTAGGAGATAGTGATTGGATCAAGGCGCGATAATTTGGAGAAGTCGGGTCAGGACGCAGATTCGCTAGACTGGTGGTCCTGGGGGGAGAGTTGACTGGGGGTCAACAATCCCCCGTGGACCAATTGGAAAAATCCATTGGAAAAAGATTTGGAAAATAAAAATAAAATAGGAAATGACTTTATTTAAAAATATTTACAAAATAAAAAATGTTTATTTATTTTTAAAGTATTTTTTAGTGATTTTTATTTATTTTTTTGAAAAATAAATTATGTATTTACATTATATTATTATTATATACAGGTATATATACATATGTGTTTTTTATTTTTATTTTTAGTTATTTTATTTATGTACATTTATTCCAATTATATATTTTATTTATTTACACCATAAAATTTGGAATATAAAAAGATTTTTATTTGATTTTTATTAATTATTTACAAGGGTGAAATAAATACATCTTTTATTTTATATACATGGTATATGTACACTTGTGAGAGAGAAATTATTTATTTTTATTTTTCTTTTATTTTTCCTATTTATATTTTATTTTTATAAATATACACAAAATATGAGGAACAGATAAATATTTTTGTTTGTAGAAAATAAAATATTTACACAAAGAGGGGTATTTGTACAAGGTTGAGTCACCCTATCTTTCTCTACTTATTTTATTTTGCGGTCAGTCCCATGTTGAGCCTTCCCTTGGGTTCAGGTCACTCAATATTTATTCTAAATATTTCTCTCTTTTTCTTTATTTCTTTATTCTTTTATTTTTGCACAAAAACATGCTAATTATTAATATTTACACAATGCATGCTTATTGATAATTTATTTTATTTACTAACATATACATGGTGTTTTGCAAAGGTTTTTAGCTAAAATAAAAAGAATAAAGAGTGATGAATGAGGATTCATCAATAAGGGCGGCAGGATGCAGTGAAACACATGTATCACTCGATGGAGGTTCGTTGGAGCTTAGCTCCGGCGAACTACGAAGATGGAGCTTACAGCTAACTAAGGTGATCAGGATGCAAACTAAATGCTAGAAATGAAAACCTAGGATCTAAGCTGCCTACGCAAGCTGTAAAAGGGGTACCTCGACTGGCAGAACAAGGAAGGAAGATCGCAACAGCGGAGCTATGTCGGAGGTGGATGGAAGTCGACTTCAACGCCGCTCGACCTCACTGTTGAAGGGCTGGAGAGCTCCCTATCACGAAGCTATATCCTGAGCGCACAAGAGAGGTAGTTAAATGGGGCCAAAGCAATTCTATTCGCGAGGATAGAAGTGGAGGGGTTTTGTACAAGGTTGAAGAGGCGCTCCAAAGATCGAGGTGTAGATGGCGATGCAGCAGTTCAATCCCCAAGACAAACACCGGGCGTGTAAGACCAATCCTTGAGGAGAAAAAAGTCATGAAAACTTCAGTCCCAAAAGATGCAAGGAGCGGTCTCCAAAAATCAATGAAAATTGGGTTTAACCGAGGATGTCGAGGGGGCAGCCTGGGGAGAAGAGATGACCAAGGTCAACTCTTGACTCCTGGTTGGTCCACATGGACCAACCAGAAAAAAGGCTGGCCAAAAAAGATTGGAAATTTATTATTAAATATTATATGATTTTATTACTTTTAGATTATAAAAAATATTTATTATTTTCTGTAGTATTTTATTATGATTTTTATTTATTTTTTAAAGGTATATAATTACAAGTTACTTTTTAGGGTTTATATATGGGTATATTTATCTATGTATTTAGGTCTTTTATTTTTATTTTGTATTCTTTATTTTATTAATTTAGGTTATTATTATATAAAGTTAAAACTTATTTTTATATACATAAATATATTTTTTTATATTTTATGAATTAATATATATACTTAAATAAATAGGTGTATTGGTTCTATAGGTATAAATATATGTGTTTCATCTATGTATTTTCTGTACATATTTTTTTAATATTTTCTTTATTGGTTTATTCCTATTTTAATATATACATATATTATAAATAATATTTACAAAAACTATAAAAATATAAAATTATAAAAAATTTATGAATACTAAATAAATTGAATATTTTAGTCGTGTAAACTATACAATAGGGGTCCAAAGCCTTTCACACCTTAACTCCAAAAAATATGAAACCACCTTCATTAAATAGTTTATTAAAAGTTATATACAATAAAATAATTTTAATATATTTTGATTTTTATTTGAGAGATATGGGTTCGGGAAGTTGGGATTTTGGAATCTTATTCTAAGTATATCTTTTATTATGTATATTACTTGTGTATGAAGTCAATTTTGTATTTTTCTATATTTCATTATCTACAACTTTCATGTACAAAGTTTTTTTATTTAAAGTATGAAAAGTAGAAAATAAAATAGGTCCCAAAATGAATAAAAAATGAATAAATAAATGGGAATTTTTATTGTATAAATGGCCCTTATCTCCCCTACTTTATTTCTTGTCAACCTAATCATCAAGATGCCTAGGTCTCGGGGTTTAGGGTCATAAAATATCTTCGATATTTTATTCTTATTCTTTTCTTTTCTTTATTCTATAATTTTGGCATTAAAAATGGTATTTTATACACTATTTATACCACAATGCACAAATGTTAATTTCTACAAATTAGAGGTATTTACATGCATTTACTAGTAGGGATGCAAACGGTTATGGATATATCCGTATCCGATCCGTCACCGTATCCATTTTATACAGATTTTGACATCCGTATCCGTATCCTTTTAAAATGGATGCGGATATGGATATCATTTTGATATCCGCAAACATCTGTATCCGTATCCGTATATCCGTTTTCGTATATAAATATAGTCATATATTTATTTTTAACCATACATAACATAATTCTATATCTTCTTTTATCATATTTGTATAATTTTTATGATACAAACACATTTAGTAAATTTATATCATGTGTTTTCCATCCAATTCGTGTATATTTAAGTCGATTCTATAGAGTATTTCTAACATGACTCGTATGCGATCAATATCCATTTTACATCTGTATCCGTTTTTTAAGGACATGGTAAGATAGTTTTAATATCCGTCAATGTCCGTATCCGCATCCGTATTCATATTCAAAAATGGATATGGATATGGTAATACCTATATCTGTATCCGTATTCGACCGTTTGCATCCCTATTTACTAGGGTTTTGAAGGCCAAAATGATAGAATAAAGGTGATGAAATGAAGATTCATCACACTCTGATACTTGCCTTTGTTATTCCCTAGCAAACACTTATGCAATAAGTGCAGAAAAAGCCAAACAAAGAAAAGAAAACGAAAGAAATATGGACTAAGTTTAATTATCAAACTTATTTTCACAAAATCAAAGTTTTGAGCTTAAGTCAGACCTTTGGAATTTCAGTACGGTCGAAACCTTATTGGGAATCAGATTTGAAATCTAACAGCCTTCGAGAATCTCAAAACTCTGCTCAAGTCTCCTTAATAGCCATGTCAGAATATTTTAATTCATAGCAAACCTTATGACTATGAATCTGACTCGTACAATGTATGTGATAGTGTCTCTCCTCATCTGAAATGACAAAGAGATTGACTTCTCCAACCTGACAACCCAGTGATTCCCCAATCTAGCAACTCCTTCCTCGAGGAGCGAGGTATTCCCTTCTAAGTTCAAGTGACAACTATCTCAAGAGGAGGGGATGAAGAGAAAAATGGACGTTATCCAGTGTAGCTACATATCCTAGGATGCAAGACCAGTGCAGTCAAGTCATCTAGCTGCAGGCTCACAAGGTATGACTTTGAAGCTCAAGCTTGCTTATTGACTATACAAATATATACATTCAGGTAGGCATTTTATTTTCAATCAGGCATGTCCATTTTTTTGGAGTTATTGCTTTTTACTTTTTTTGAAATACTATTTACAGCAGCATTTACATAAGGAGGTTTTCCTCTTGAGCCAGTAGACTATCCCTCTTTTGAAGCATTATTGCAACCCACACTCTTTAGTCCTTAAACATCTACGTTATTGGTCGGGTTAGGGTGCACTTCCCTCCCTAGACGAGGACAAATGTTTCCACTTGTGTACGTCTCATACCGGCAAATCCAATCCCCTCACCACTCCAATTGAGTTGAACCAAGTGAAAGGTGCAGGTGTCCAAGTTAGGTCATTATCAACAAGAGCCATGTGTGTGCTCCAAAATACTCTACTTAAGCAGTCAATAATCCATTTAACCAAGTCTCATGATCATCAAATAATTAAGTCACCTAGACCTGAAATACCTCAATTCCAGCCCCTATAAGGTTCATGTTATTAGGCAGATTTAAGGTCCAACCAAGCTCCAATCTTTAGATTTTACTTAGACTTGTTCAATTATCAAACTCAATCTGAAAATGCTAATGTTATGCAAATGCTATGCTAAAAATATTTTTGTGATGCAATTTTTCAAATATTTTGAACTTTTTATAGATTTTTGAAAAAAGATGATGCGCATGCATTTTTTATTTTTCAAAAAGATTTTGCAAATGTTTTTAGAATTTTTGGTTTTGCAAATGTTTTTGTGATTTTTTTGAAAACAAAAGATCTTGGCTAAAAACTATGTACAAATATTTACACAGAGATGTATCTTATATTTACAAGATTTAGGTTTTTAAGAATTTACAACGGGTAAGTGATCATTTTTATAGATATATATAATCAATAAAGAATTTTAGGGTGATGTATATATTCCTCAAATTTATTTGAAAATGATTTTGCAAACAATTCTGAAAACTATAGTCCAAAATAATTTTTACAAATCATTTTTGCAAACATTTACACACCTTTAAAAATCATTTTGCAGAAGTTTTTTGAACGGTATATATAGATTTTTCAAAATATTTTTGCAACCATTTTTTAAACATTTACAACTTGGTTTTCAAACATTTTTATTTCATACAAATAAAAGAAATTTTACAAACAAAGCATTTTTACAAATGTTCAAAATGTTTTCCAAATAGTTTTCAAAATATTTTTCAGAAAGATTTTCAAACTATTTTTCAAACATTTTGCAAAAAATATTTTTACTTGATTTATTAATCAATAAATATGAAAAGAATTTGAGGAATAATATGCGCCTTTTTATTAAGTATTTTTAATGAATTTTATAGTATTTTTAGCCATAATTATTATTTGAAAATACGAAAGTACGAGTTATGGCTAAAGTATATACGGAGTATATACAACCCCCTTATACTTTGCTTAAGGTATGTCCTCATAGATCAGAGAGAAAAGAGAAGACGTCAGTCATACTGAGTATAGGAAAGCCTAAAGAATAAAACGATGAAGAAACGAATGAATGAATGAATGAATGAGAAGCCGGCTGTCCCCTCTATACTTAGAATCAAATAATACTAAGTATAGCATATTGTACTCAAAGCAAGGAGGGTCGAGGGTGAGAATGAACAGATCGTACTCAGACTGTCTCCCCCTATACTTAGGGTAAGATATCCCTAAGTATAGTGAAGAAGAGGAGACGGTGGAGAGGATCAAAGAATGAAAGAAATCGGGGTGAACACCCCCCTATACTTAGGACAAGGTACATCCTAAATATAGAAGACTGACAAAAAGGGGCGACACCTTATTGATAGAAAAAGAATAATGAAAAGGAAAAGTAGAAAAGAAGAAAATAAGAAAAGATAGTGAAGATAGAATAAGAAAATTGAACAACTCGGGGTGCGCATCCCCTCTATACTTAGGACAAAGTACATCCTAAGTGTAGCAATGATGAAGGGAATGGCACCTTTTCGGTAGAAAAAGAAACAAAAGAAGGAAAAGGAGAAAAGAAGAAAAGAATAAAAGTCATTCAATTGATTCGCTTTGTCTTCGACTGCAGCTAATGTAGTATTAAGTTCGTCATCATAAATCACTTGAACGGAATCAACGACAGACATGAATGTGTCATGTTCGAGATAAGGCTTTAGAAGTTGTCCATTGACTACAAATGGTTATGTGTCAGCTAATAAACCAGATATCATTACATTCGGTTGTCAAGAACATGCCTTATTGTAAACAACCCAGTCCATTTGCTTTTCAGTTTGCCTGGAAAGATCTTTAATTTTGCATCGAACAACCACACCTTCTGACTCAACTCAAGGATTTGCGGTGGATACGCTTGACGTGCCACTTCTTGACCTTATACATGTACATCAGGTTGTTGTCATATGCATAATCTTTGAATTCTAATAATCTGTTCAGATCTACTTTTCTGTTTTCCCTGCTTTCTAAGCATCCAAGTTGTAGATGTTGATGGCCAATAAAGATTTGTGAATCAATTCAACAGGTAGATGACAAGGACTTGCCATACACAAGGCAGTAGGGAGAAATTCCTAGTGGTGACTTGTATGATGTTTTGCAAGCCCAAAAAACTAAATCAAGCAGCTGAGATCAGTTCTTGCGATCCATACGCACAAGCTTCTGTAGAATTGTCTTTATCTCTCTATTTGAATATTCAACTAAGCCATTAGATTGTGGGTGGTATGGCGAAGCGGCATGATGTTCTATGCAGAATTCATGAGTTAGCTTCTTCACCTCTATGTTTATGATATGATTACCCTCATCTGATATTAGGATTTTGAGAATCTCGAACCATGCAATGATGTTCTCTCTTAAGAATCGACAAACAGTCTGACCGTCGGTTGTTCGGGCAGAAATAGCCTCCACCCAACGACTCACATAGTCGACAGCAGGTAGAATATATTCATAGCACCGACTATTTCGAAACAAGCCCATAAAGTTGATGCCTGATGACCCAAAAAATCCGAGCAACTAAGGTAAAGGAATATCTAAGGTAGTTGCGACCTTAGTCGCTCGAGAAATCCAGATCAATAAGAAAATAAGAGAGCAGACCACCAAAACACAAATAAAATCAGAGAAAATCAATAGTGTCCCTGGCTATTGTATTAGCCTGGTATAGCGACCAGGGTCGGACTTAAGGAGCACGGGTTGGCCTTGCGGCCTACGAAGTAGTCAAAAATAAAAACAAATAAAAGAAAATTATTTTTGGTGGGTTTTTAATATTTTTATATTTTTGTGGATATTTTTAGTTATAAAGAAAATATGAAAATAATAAAAACAAGCAACTCAGGTTAATTATTTAAATGCTCAAAATTAATCCAAAAAATCAAACAAAAATATTTTTTGAGTTTTTGTATTTTTTACTATTTTTGGTTAATTTTTGGTAATTTTTTGATTTTTATATATTTTTCTAAAAATGAAACAAGGCAAAAACTGGAAGACAATGTCCAATCAGGGTTCAAGGGCCAAAATAAAATGCAAAATGGCCCTAATAAAACCTGAAGGTATTTTTCATGTAAACTAGAAACAAAAAGGCAAAATCAGAGACTGAGTTTCTTATTTTTGAAGTTTTCTATGAACTATTAGAATTTTATGGGGTTTTCATTGTTTTTTTCAATTTTTTAATTTTTATAAATCCAAAAATGACCAAAATTGGTCAGAAAATTAAACATGCTAAAATAAATAAAATCTAATTTTTTTAGAATTTTTAAAGATGTTTTAATATTTTTTTGTGAATTTTAAATCTGGACAGTAAGAAAAATGGATGTTTTTTTAATTTTTAAAAATAGAAAAAGGGCTCCAACAATTTTCCAAAAATTAGTGAAAATTCTACACAGTGGCAGGAGCCACGTGTCAAATTTTCACTTAATTTGGAGATGATTTGATATTTTATTTAAAGCAAACACAAGCCCATAGTTATAAGGACATGTCTGCAATAAAAATAACTTCTGGGGGCCTAAAAATAACAACACTAGAAATCCAGGGGGTCCAGGTGCAAAATGTCAAAGATCTCACGCGCCACGCGCGTGATCTGGGCACTTAGGGACCTTTTTGTAATTAACTTAAGTCCCTAAAAGTCTAGGGGCGAAAGTATAAAAAGCCCATTAAATTCGGCACATGTGGAAATAAAGCATTCACAGGGGAATATGTGCAAATATCTAAAAAGATTTTTCAATCAATAACCATCATAAACAACAGGCCCATCCATGCAATTTCACCAAAAATACACATGTCGATGCAAGTGACCACAACAGGCAGGGGTAGAAATGCAATTAACAAAAACTACCAGGTCCACTACGTAATTTTACCAAAATAAAATGAACTAGAGTCGATATTTACAGGACTAAACACTAAAACAAAATAGAAGGGGCTCCTAAGTGATATTACCCCACTTATTTATCCGAGGGCTGAGATGACGCCGCGTGGCGAATCTGACGGTGGTTGTGTGCTGCGCCTCAGCAAAGGAACCCTCGCTCTAATCCAACAGTGGGGAGTGCGCCACGTGGGGGAATCGACGGTCGAGAAGCGGTGCGGCTAACCCTCGCTGGATGGAGGGTGGAGAAGCGGCCACGTGTCTGATCGGACGGTGGCTGCTGGCCTCTTCTTCACCCTGATCGGACGGTCCGCGTCTAATCTGGCAGGTGAAGGCGGAACGGACGGTCGGGGAAGGTCCAGGAAGAACAGATGGCCGGTGAGGTTCGCCGGCCCAGAGCTCGCGCAATGGACCTCCTCGGGGGCTGCTGATGATCGGAGAAGAATCGCCGGAGCCTCCCGCGTTTGAAAAGCTCCTTCGATGGCACCAAGGATCTCCGAAGAGCCCAGGCGACCGTGGTGGAGCTGGAGCTCCTGTGCTGAATGTAGGGGACCTCCGATGGTCCTCCTCTGACCTGCAAAGCTACACAGAAGCACTCCTGGGTCGAGGGCAAAGTGCCTCGACCCGATTAGAGGCGATGGGGATGGTCGGTGCGTCGAAATGGGGGAGCTCCGGCAAAGCGACGGCGGAGGAGCTCCAATCCCAGTTCCTGTGCGAACTGGGTTGAATGGATGGGTGAAGAATATGCATGGGAGAAGGGTGAAGGTGATAGTCGAGTCCGATGGTCGAGATGTAGCCGGGTGTGGTCGGAATCGAAGGTCGACGGTGAAGGGGCGATTTGGGGGTAAATGGAAATTAGCTAAAACTAGGGAGATTCAAGCTCACCGGATGGTCGAGGTCAACTGGGAAGAAGCTACTGGAGCTCCTGGTCCTAGCCTCGAGGGCCGTTGATGCCCGAGGCTCGAGCACCACGCTGGTGGCGGTGCACGGCGGCACAAGGCTACCGGATCGATGGTCGGGACTTCTCCTCCTTGCTGCGACACCGCCAATCGCTTGCTGTCACTCAGGCGATGATGGTGGAGGTCCTAGGAAGGAAAGAGAGGAACCAAAGACGAGTGAAAGCGCAGGCGGAGCTGATGCTATATACAGCTAGGGGTCCGGCTAAAGGGAGTTTGGGCGAGCTAATCGGAGCGTGGATCCCCAAAACCCACCCCGGGCGTGGATCATGGTTGATCAAGGTCGGATTAGGACCCGTGGTTAGCGGATTTGGATCTCGGATCGAGGTGTGATGAATACCTATTCATCACTCTTTATTCTTTTATTTTAGCTAAAAAACCTTTGCCAAACACATGTATATATTTGTAAATATTAATAATTATCAAAAAGCATGCATTATGTAAAATTTAATAATTAGCATGTTTTTGTGCATAAATAAAAGAATAAAGAGACAAAAGAAAAAGAGGGAGATATTTAGAATAAATATTGAGCGACCTAATCCCAAGGGAGGGCTCAGCATGGGCTTGACCGCATAAAAGCCAAAGTAGAGAGAGATAAGGAAGCTCATGTGTGTAAATATACCTGTAAATAGAATAATAATATTTTCCTCTAAAAATAAAATAAAATGGGCTTGTATATATTTGTATATATTTGTAAATATTAAATTAAAAATAAAAATAAGAAAAATTAAAAAGAAAATAAAAATACCCTTCCTTGTATATATCCACCATGTACATAAGACCACATAGCTATTTATTTATCCCTGTAAATAAATAAATTAAAATCCCATAAAAAGTGTAAAGGAATATAACTAAGGCCGTTGCAATCTCAGTCGCTCGAGGATCAACTAGATCAACAAGAAAATAAGAGAGCAGACCACCAAAACAAGATAAAAATCAAAGAAAAACAATAGTGGCCCTGGCTATTAGATTAGCCTGGTATAGCGACCAGGGTCGGACTCAGGGAGCACATAATGGCCTCGCAGCCTACGAAGTAGTCAATAATAAAAACAAATAAAAGAAAATTATTTTTGGTGGGCTTTTAATATTTTTTTTTTTTGGATTTTTAAATTAATAAAGAAAATAAGCAAATAACTAAACAAGCAACTATCAACAATTATTTAACCACTCAAATATGCTCAAAAAAAATCAAACAAAATATTTTTATGTTTTTTATATTTTTTTTATAATTTTGGTGAATTTTTGGTATTTTCCTGATTTTTAGGGAATTTTATAAAAATGAAATAAGAAAGGAAAACAGTGTTGTTGTCCAGCCGGGCTTCAAAGACCAAAATAAAATGTATAATGGCCTTCAACTTGCCTGGAGATATTTTTCCTATAAAATATAAACAAAAATGAAAATTCAGCCGCTGAGTTTATTATTTTTGGATTTTTATATTAATTACTAGAATTTTTATAGATTTTTAGGGCTTTTTCAATTTTATATTTTATATAATTCCAAAAATCACCAAAATAGGTCAGAAAATCAAACACACTAAAATAAACAAAATTTATTTTTTTTAGAATTTTTAAAGATGTTTTAATATTTTTTGTGAATTTTAAATCTGGACAGTAAGAAAAATAGGTGTTTTTCAATTTTTAAAAATAGAAAAAGGGCTCCAAAATTTTCTCAAAAATCAGTAAAAATTCTACACAGTGGCAGGAGCCATGTATCAAATTTTCACTTAATTTGGATATGATTTGATATTTTATTTAAAATAATCAAGATCCCACGATCATAGGGACCTGATCGTAATAAAAATATCTTTGGAGGGCCTAAAAGTAACAAGCCAGGAAACCCAGGGGATCCAGGTGCAAAATTTCCAAGATCTCACGCGTCACACGTGTGATCTGGGCACTCAGGGACCTATTTGTAATTAACTTAAGTCCCTGGACCTATTAGTCACACGTACTAAAAGTCCAGGGGCGAAAGTATAAAAAGCCCAAGAAATTCGGCACATGCACAATTAAAACACTCATAGGGGCATATCTGCAAATATCTAAAAATATCTTTTCATTTCATAACAACCAGAAAGTACAGGCCCTTACATGCAATTTACCACAACATACACGTGACGAAGCACGTGTTCACAACACACAGGGGTATAAAAGCAAATAAGATAAACTACTAGGTCTAATATGCAAATTTTCCAAACTAAAATAAACTACGGAAACTAAATATTTACAGGACTAAATATTAAAAACTAAAAAGCTAAGGGCCTAAGGGATATTACCCCTTATTCTGATCCGAGGGCTGAGGAGCGGCCACGTATCTGATCGAACAGCTGAAAGTGGTGGCAGCTCAACGAAGAGCCCTCGGCGCGGATCCAATGGTGGAGGGCTCGCCACGTGTCTGATCGTACGGCTCTGGTCGCGGCTCGCCTCTCCTCTACCACGGACGGAGCAGATGGCGCCACGTGGAGATCTAACGGTGCTGGTGCGGGGCGCCTCTTCGTATCAGTGGACGGTCCAGATTCAATCTGGCACTCCGATGTCGAATGGACGGCAGAGGAAGGACCTGGAGGAACTCCTCACCGGCAAACTTCGCCGGAGGATTGTGGGCACGCTGGACGTCTACAGGGGCTGCTGCTGGTCGGAGAAGAATCGTCGGAGCCTCTCGCGTCTGAGGGGCTCTTCCGATGACGCAACGGAGCCCCGAAGAGCTCAGGCGACGACGGCGGAGCTCAAGCTCCTGTGCTGAAGATGGAGGGCCTCAGATGGTCCTCCTCTGACCTGCAAAGCTGCACAAAAGCACTCCTGAGTCGAGGGCAAAATGCCTCGACCTGGTTAGAGGCGATGGGGATGGTCGGTGCGTCGATATGGGGGAGATCCGACGAAGCGACGGCGGTGGAGCTCCAATCCCAGTTGCTGTGCGAACTGGGTTGAACGAAGGGGTGGAGAACGTGCATGGGAGAAGGGCGAAGGTGAGGGTGTCGTCCGATGATCGAAATGGTGAGGGAGGTGGTCGGAATCGACGGTCGTCGTCGATGAGGCGATTTGGGCGTAACGCGAAATTAGCGAAAATGAAAGGGAACTAAGGTTACCTGATGGTCGAGGTCGACTGGGAACGAGCCGATGAAGCTCTAGGTCCTAGCCTCGAGGGCCGTCGATGCCCGAGGCTCGAGCACCACGTCTGGGCAGCGCACGGCGACGCTAGGTCGCCGGATCGATGGTCCGAGCACTCTCTCCTTGCTGCGACACCGCCAATCGCGAGCTGTCACTCAGGAAAAGGTGGTGGAGGTCATGGGTAGGGAAATGGGGTTTCAAAGATGAGTAAAAGAGCGGGCGGAGATCAGGCTATATACGGCTAGGGGTCCGGCTAACTGGGTGTCGGGCGAGAAAATCGGAGCACGGACCCCGATGTTAACGGCCGGGCATGGATCTGGGTGGATCAGGGAATGATTAGGACCCGGGGTTAGCAGTTTTGGGACTCGGATCAATGCGCCATAAATGGGAGAAGAAGCGGGTCGGGCGCAGATCCGCGGGGAGTGGTCCAGAGGGGGAGTTGAATGGGGGGTCAACATCCCCCGTGGACCAATCAGAAGCGGCCACGCCATAAATGATTTGGAAATTCAAAATAAAATAGCAATTGGACGAATTATTCAAAACTCAAATCATGAAAAATGTTTCTTTTATTTTAAACTATTTTTTGTGATTTTTAATTATTTTTTTGAAATAAAAAAAAGTATGTACAATATAGTATAATATACATAGGTATATACAATTTAGATTTTTTATTTTTGATTTTTAATTAATTATTTTTGTGCATTTTTATCCCAATTTTATATTTTATTTATTTACAAGATAAAATTTGGAATATTTAGGTATTTTTATTTTATTTTTATTAATTATACAAGGGTTAAATAAATAGGTTTATTTATATACATATATGGTATATATACTATGGTAATGTTGATTTTATTTTTGCTTCTTTTTATTTTGTTTTTGTTTTAAAGGTTTTTATTTTATTTATTTACACCATGAGGTATATAATATGTACACTTTTTATGGGATTTTAATTTATTTATTTATAGGGATAAATAAATAGCTATGTGGTCTTATGTACATGGTGGATATATACAAGGAAGGGTATTTTTATTTTCTTTTTATTTTTTCTTATTTTTATTTTTAATTTAATATTTACAAATATATACAAATATATACAAGCCCATTTTATTTTATTTTTAGAGGAAAATATTATTATTCTATTTGCAGGTATATTTACACACATGAGCTTCCTTATCTCTCTCTACTTTGGCTTTTATGCGGTCAGGCCCATGCTGAGCCCTCCCTTGGGATTAGGTCGCTCAATATTTATTCTAAATATCTCCCTCTTTTTCTTTTGTCTCTTTATTCTTTTATTTATGCACAAAAATATGCTAATTATTAAATTTTACACAATGCATGCTTTTTGATAATTATTAATATTTACAAATATATACATGTGTTTGGCAAAGATTTTTTAGCTAAAATAAAATAATAAAGAGTGATGAATACGTATTCATCACCCCCCTATACTTAACTTTGCTAGTCCCTTAGCAAACACTTATTTGAAAAAGAAGTGAAAAAGAGAAAGAAAAAGAAAAAGAGGAGAATATACAAGGATCAAGGTTGATTATTAAACTTGCCTTCATTAAATTGAATTATGGAGCTCGATCAGATCTCTGGATTATTAATGTGTCGGAACCTTATTTAGACTTAGGTTTAAAACTTAACAGCCTCTAAGATCCACTAATCTATAATCAGGACTCCTCAACAATCCAGATCAGAACAAGTCACCATACACAAACCCTGAAGACTATGAGTCTTTCCTTGTACTGTGGATGTGATATATAAGCTCTCCACCTCAGAAATGGTTACTTGACAACCCTCCCCAACAAGGTAACTCTATGACCCTAGTCTGGCCACTCTTTCCTCGAGGAGCGGGGTATTCCCTTCTAAGTTCAAGTACAACCGGCTCAAGAAGAGGGGGAAGAAGAGAATGGACCATGGCCAGTGTAGCCATGTATCCTTGGGAGCTCAACCAATGTAGCCAAGTCTCCCTGCTGCAAGCTACATAAGGTGGGACATGAATCTCAAGCTTTGCTTATTTGCACTATATACATACTCCGGTGGGATTATCATTTTCTATCAGACCCACCACTTTTTTGGAGTTATTTTCTTTTTGCATTTTTTTCAAGTGCATCTATACAACATATACATGTGCAGCATATATACAAGGAGTTTTTCCTCTTGATCCAATAGACTATCCCTCTTTTGAAGCATTATTGCAACCCACAACTCCTATCGTTAGACCTCTTGGCAACCAAACCAAGTTGAGACGCACTTCCTTCACTAAAAGAAGAAGAGAGGTTCCGCCTAGAGGATCCAATAGACTATCCCTCTTTTGAAGCATTATTGCAACCCAAAACTCCTATCGTTAGACCTAATGGCAACCAAACCAAGTTGAGACGCACTTCCTTCACTAAAAGAAGAAGAGAGGTTCCGCCTAGAAGTACTACCCTCATATGCTACCCCAAGTCAAGAAAGACAGCCTCCTCACCACCTCATATGTAGAGAGCTCGGTGCTAAGTGCGGTGTCCAAGTAAAGCCATTGTCTATATGAGTCATGTGTGTGTTGTTAAGTGCTCTACTTAGGCTCATTGAGATGACATGTGATCATAGCCTAGTGGACTCAAAGAATTAAGTCACCAAGGGCCTGAAAAGCTTTAACCCTAAGCCATATAAGGTTCCTCTTAGAATTAGGTGGATTAAGATCTTAATCAAACTCCATTTCCCAATTTAATTCCAGGTTATTTTAAATATCAACTATAATCCGGGAAAAACTATGCAAGTATATACAAAGATGCTATTTACACAATATTTACAAACATGCAAAATTTTTGAAAAATGTTTTGAAATCATGGATGTATGCATAAATGCAAGTTTTGCAAAAGTATTTACACAAATTTACACAAGATTTTTGCAAACTTTTGATTTTCAAAACATTGTGGAAAAATTTTGTACTATATACATAATTTTGATATGCACATATTTACACAAACTTTACACAAAAAGTTTTTGAAAACATTTTTACAAAAATAATTTGTACAATAGCTATGTATGTGCAATAAAAGAATGATTATTTTCTGGAAAATTTTTTAATTTTTATGGATTTTTGGTTTTTAGCCATTTTTATTTATTAACACACTCACACAAAGTACGAGTTATGGCTAAAGTATATATGAAATATATACACACCCCCCTATACTTAGCTCGAACGATGTCCTCAGAGTCAAGAGCGATGAAGAAGACATAACTCGTGCTATGTATAGGGAAGTGAAAAGGAAGGCTATATACAAAGATGAATGAAAGAATAGAAATCAAGAGGATCTCGCCTTTTCCCCCTATACTTAGGATCAAATAATCCTAAGTATAGCAGGTTGTACACAAAGGGAAAACCGAGTAGAGAATGTACAGGATCTACCCCCACTATACTTAGGGTAAAATATCCCTAAGTATAGGCAGCAAAAACAGGGGTAGAAAAAAATCAACAGAAATACCCAAGAGTCCTACATCCCGCCTATACTTAGGGTAAAGTACACCCTAAGTATAACATAATCAAAAGATGAAGAAAGGGATGTGGGACTAAAGAATGGAATGATATGGACATCTGGATCTGTACAGGTCAGGAGAACAGTGATAAGCAGGCGTGAGATGCAATAGATGTGAGTCAAAAGACCATATCTCACGCAAAGTTAATAGGGGCAACATCAACAACCCGCGGCTCATGATCTAGAAATGGCTTGAGCCGCTGGCCGTTCACTCGAAAGGTACTCTCAGAAGACAACTCAGATATGTCAATGCTCCCGTTGTCGTGTACCTTTCTAACAAGATAAGGTCCCTTCCATTTGCTCTGTAGCTTCCCTGGAAATAGACGAAGCCTAGCATCAAACAGCCATACTCTTTGTCCAGGCTCAAAATGCTTGTGGCTGATATGAGAATCATGCCACTCTTTCACTCTCTCCTTGTACTGTAGGCTGTTTGAGAAGGCGGTATCACAAAGCTCCTCCAACGCTGCTAACTCTGCCCTCCTCTGGTCTCCTACACTATCTGGATCCATAAGTATATCTGTGACTGCCCAAAGTGACCTGTGTCTCAACTCAACAGGTAAATGGCACGGCTTGCCATAAACGAGACGAAAGGGAGATGTGCCCAAAGGTGTCTTGAAAGACATCCTATATGCCCACAAGACCGAGTCCAGAAGCTGTGACCAATACTTTCGGTCAGGGCGGATGACTTTCTGCAATATAGTCTTGATCTCCCTGTTCGACACCTCAGCTAGACCATTCCTCTGTGGATGGTATGGAGTGGCAACTCGATGGTCTATGCCAAACTCACTAGCAAGGGCCTTCACCTGGTCGTTGATGAAATGAGACCCCCCATCAGAAATCAACACTCGAGGAACCCCGAACCGCGTAATGATGTGCTTCCTCAAAAATCTGCAAACTGTTATGGCATCTGCGGTTCGGGCGGGGATGGCCTCAACCCAACGACTCACATAACCAACGGCCAACAGAATGTACTCAAATCCCTGACTCTTAGGGAATGGACCCATGAAATCGATGCCCCATGCGTCAAAAACCTCACAGAAGTGAATGGGCTGCATCGGCATCATATCACGTTGTCCACAAGTGCCCATCCTCTGACAGTCAGTACACCTCTTCATGAACTCATCAGAGTCCTTGAAGAGGGTATGCCACCATAGGCCGGATTGGAGCACTTTCTGTGCCATTCTCCTCCCAGAGTGATGTCCTCCTGCCTCAAGCTTGTGGCAGTAAGTGAGGACGCTATGGTGCTCCTCCTGAGGAATGCACCTACGCCAAACGCTATCCCCTCCTTTGTGGTAAAGGATGGGATCCTCCCAGTGGTAGGACTTGGCCTTCGCGAGGAAGGTCCCAAGCCTCTGTCTGGGCCAATCTTGTGGAACTTTCTTAGCAACAAGAAAGTTCACAATATCGGCATACAATGGGAGAGAGGCGATAGCAAGGATCGCCTCATATGGGAAGGTCTCACAAATAGGGTCAATCTGCTCAGAATCCTCAAGATGCTCTAATTGGGAGAGATGATCCGCCACCACATTCTTGACTCCAGGCGTATCCTTAATCTCTATGTCAAACTCCTGGAGTAGAAGGATCCATCTAGTCAGTATGGCCTTGGCATCCTTCTTTGCCATGAGGTACTTGATGGCGGTATGATCAGTATACAAGGTCACTCTAGATCCAATAATGTATGATATGAACTTATCTAGGGCGAACACTACGGCTAGCATCTCCTTCTCTGTGTCTGTGTAATTCTGTTGCACGGAATCCAATGTGCAGCTAGCGTAGTGGATAGCAAATGGAACTCCATCCCTCCTCTGTCCCTGCACGGCCCCCATGGCAAAATCAGAGGCATTCGTCATGATCTCGAATGGGAGAGACCAATCAGGCGGCTGGAGAACAGGAGCCTCAACAACACATCTCTTGAGAGTCTCAAACGACGAAAGACACTTGTCATCGACAAGGAACTTGGTGTCTTTCATCAGCAGGTCAGTCAACGGTCGGGCAATCCTACTTAAATCATGAATGAATCGCCGGTAGAAACCGACGTGCCCCAGGAAAGACCGTAACTGCCGCAAATTGGACGGTGGTGCGAGTTTTCTAATGACATCTACCTTGGCCGGATCAACCTCCATGCCCCTGTTGGAGATGATATGGCCAAGCATCGTCCCTTGAGTCACCATGAAGTGACTCTTCTCCCAAGATAACACCAAGTGAACCTCTATACATCGTTGAAGGACTCGGTCTAGGCAGTCAAGACAGGAGTCGAATCCGTCGCCGTAAATCGAGAAATCATCCATGAAGACCTCCAAGCACTCCCCTACCATGTCCGAAAAGATCGATAGCATGCATCTCTGAAAGGTCGCAGGGGCATTGCATAACCCAAATGGCATGCGTCGGAAGGCGTATGTGCCGAAAGGACAGGTAAAGGTAGTCTTGTCCTGGTCCTAGGGAGCGATGGCCACCTGGTTGTAGCCCGAGTACCCATCCAGAAAACAATAGTGGCTCTTCCCTGCCAGTCTCTCAATGATCTGATCTATAAAGGGCAGGGGGAAAAGATCCTTCTTGGTGGCCTGGTTGAGTCTCCTGTAATCAACACATACACGCCAAGAAGTGGGTACCCGTGTAGCAATTTCCTCTCCAGACTCGCTGACCACTGTAGTGATGCCCGTCTTCTTGGGCATCACATGCAAAGGGCTGACCCACTTGGAGTCGGAGATGGGGTAGATAAAATCGGCGCTCCACCATTTCGAAATCGCCTTCATGACAACCTCTCTCAGATTCGGGTTCAGCCGTCGCTGGAACTCACGCGACAGCTTTGCCTCATCCTCGAGATAGATATGGTGGAGCGCCGATTCGGACTTATCCCCTAGAGATCTGCTACGCTCCATCCTATCGCCTTGCAGTTCTTTTTAAGAACCCCCATCAGACGGGATTCCTGCTCTCCAGTCAAATCGGCAGAGATAATGACTGCGTACATCTCATGCTCACCTGCAAAGAACCTATACTTCAGCGACGCAGGAAGTGGCTTCAGCTCTGGACAACTTGGTGCTGGTGGATCTGGCCTCTGAAAACTCTGCGTGAAGGCTGCCAAATCCGCATGGGAGAACTGAAACTCTATGTCACTCTCTGAATCTGGAGAAGGTTACCCTGATGGATTGTCTCTGCTCTGCTCGGTATCTACCTCCTCCCTAGCTGCAGGCTCAGTGGAAGTCAGATCTGGTATGTAATCATCAAAATCTGCCCAGTCAAAATCTGACTCCGAGAGATCTGTATCATCCAAGGTGGCCTCAGTACCACCAACATCACAAAAATCAGTCTCACGGTCGAGAACCGGCTCTGCTGCCTCAAAAGTATCCTAGACCAGGAATGTGCTCTCCAAGCTCTCCTCTGTTGGCGTCTCTGCATCAGCGAACTCTGAAGGTGAGAGGATGGCATGTGCATCTGGATCTGCCCATACTGCTCATCATTTGTAATCACAAAGTCGCAGTCTTGGTGGATGTTTGTCCCAGCATCTGTCATCTGCTCTGTATCTGAAGTGTTCTCTGAGCATGCTCTGTCTCTGGCTCTGTTGTCTTCGACCGTCTCTATTTGTACACTTTCGCCCTCGACGCGAAAGTATACCTTCCTGCTATCATGGTCGGTCACTGCCTTGGCTGTGGCCAAGAACGGGCGGCCGACAATGATGGGGGTATCGGTCACTGACTCAGGGATCTCCATGTCCAACACTACGAAGTCCACGGGGAATTGCAGGCCATGAATCGTGACGACAATGTCCCTCAGCAACCCCTTCGGTCTCTTGACAGATCGATCAGCAAACTGAAGGACTGTCCTGCTCTGTCTAAGTATGCCCAACTCGAAGCGATCGAGAAGGGCTGCCGGAAGTAGGTTGATCGACGATCCGTTGTCTAATAGAGTACGGTCGAACCTCTGCTCTCTGATATGGCATCTAACATACGGGGCTCCGGAATCTGGCCTCTTGGCCGGCAGACGGTTCTGGATCGCGAAACAAGTAGCTCTGGTCAGCACATGAATCTCTGAATGGTGGTTCCTCCTCTTCCTCATGACTGTGGTCCTGTCTCTAAGTGAACGTTGGAGTAGAGGGATGTGCTGCAAATCCTCCTGAAGAGTCAGCTGAATGTGGAAACGATCTATCATCTGCTGGCTGAACTCTTCCTGCTGCCTCTTTTTTGGATTTTCAATTTTCTTCCCCTTCCCCATCTGAAGAGCTCTAAGAAAGGGGATCACAGGGTCCTTCTCAGATGAAGGACTAGGAAAGGGTCTAGATGGCTCGACAGCCGGATCCACACATACATCATGCACCACAGTGGGACCAGAAGAAAACAAACCCTTTCCTTTATTTCCAGAAGTGTTCCGAGATACAGGTGCAGAAGAAAAAACTACAGGACTCTCAGAAGACATGGTGGCATCAGCACCATCCTCGGCTGGAAGACTCGCAGTCTCAGTACCGCTCTCTGGCTCGGCAACATGGGTGGCCTCAGTACCACCTCCTCTATCTGGTGAAATGGTGGCCTCAGTACTGCCGATGGGATCAGCATCCGTGGTGGCGTCAGTACCACCGTCATCATCTCTAGCAGCCTCAGTACCGCTCTCCTCCTTGTAGGGTGCTCTAGAAGGATCCTCGTGGTGTCGCTCAGACGAGGCACCGCCTGCTGGCATCCTACCGCTCCTAAGTGTGATAAATCAGTATCAAAAAGATATGCAGACATATCACCAAAAGTATCACTCAGAGTGGCATACAAACTACCTGCTCAGATTTCTCTTCAGGTTGTTGGGGTTCGGCTCTATCTGGGCAGGGATGGCGGCCTTCCCTCTCACTATGTCCCGCATCTCCTAGCGGAACTCATCCATCTCCCGTCAAAATGTAGCCTGCTGATCTGTGAGGAGGCGGGCTATGTCATCCAAGGCGGGGTTCTCATAGGATGGCCCATGAGAACCTGACGGGTAGCCTCTCTGGAAGTGAGGCTGCTACTGCTGCTGCTGTGGGTGAGAGGGGTAAGACTGTGGATGATGCTGCGGCTGATGAGGCTGATCACGCCTCCAAGATTGTCCCTGCTGATAGGGACGAGGACCATACTGCTATGACTACTACTGCTGCTGCTGTGGGTACACTGGGGGCTGCTGCTGCTGGTGATCCCTCTGATGGTTGTACTGGCCACCCTGTCCTGACGTCTGCTACTGGGGCTGGGCACCTCCGGCTGCCCAACGGAATCCGGGATGGTCTCTTCGGATACCGGGCTGGGGGAGGTCGTACCAAATCCCGTTGACATCCATCAACGGCTCTGAATTGTACTGGGGTGGCGGGAGCACTGTCAGAGGCTGATCTGGCTGGTGTACCACCATCTGCATGTCTGGAGATGGCGGTGACTGGTAGGTGGGTTGCGGCTGCTAGTATGGCTCCGCATGTACAAGGTGAACCTGTCTAGGCTGCTGGTGGGAGCTGGAGCATTAGGACGAGCTGCCGGAGCTACTCGGATCGCCTCATGCCTGAAGATGGGGCTGGGAAGCCGTCTGTGCCTCCTGGAGACACATGAGCTGTGTCTTCATGTCACTCAAAGTCTGTGCCATCTGCTCCATCTGCGTGATGTCGTGGCACTGCTTCTTCTCAATAATCTCCATCCGGTCCAGCTTCTCGCTGATGATCCCCATGTCTGCGGCTGAACTCTCTGCCTGTGCTGCTGCTGCGGACGAACTGGAAGGACCGTCGTCGACCCGTGCTATCCTCTGGTACTGCACGGTCTGTGGCTGGGCTCGTCCCTGAGTGTACAATCGGGTCTGGGACATCACCATGTAGTTCTCAGCCATCTCCTCGTAGATGGCCCAGACCTGATCGTGGTCCTTGGCGAAATAGGACCAGCCACAAGAAGCGTTCACCAAGCCCTGAAGCTCTGGTGTCAGCCCGCTGAAAAAGCTCTGAACAAGGTTCGACTTGGAAATGTCATGGTGCGGGCATCTATCGGTCAGCTCTCTGAACCTCTCCCATGCCTCGTGAAACTGCTCATTAGAGAGCATGGAGAAGTTGCTGATCAAGGCTCTAGCGGTGTTCGTCCGCCCGAATGGATAGTACTTATGCAAGTACTCAGTGCAGAGCTGCTCACAGGTGTAGACGAACTTCCCCAAATGCTTCAGCCAGGTAGCTGCTCTGTCTGCTAAGGAGAAGGGGAAGGCAATCATCCGTATGGTATCCTGGTCCACTTGACGGTCGTGGACTATGTTGCAGATCATCAGAAACTTCTGAAGGTGGAGATGGGGCTCCTCTATGGTGAGCCCATGGAAACGGGGGAGGAGCTGCAAAGTGTTCAGGGGAACTTGAAGTCCCCCACGATAGCTGGTAAAACAACCCAGTGATGCATCAAGGTCGATCCGGGGTTGTGTAACTCCCGCATCGGTCTCGGTGCCTCCGTTGCTGCTGCTGTGGCTGCGGCGGCTGTGGTGGTTGCTGCGTGGTCGGGTATCCTCGGCCCATCTCCGGGCTCACACTGCTCGCGAGCGGCTCTCAACTGCTCCATCTCACTCCTCATGTCCAACATGAATGCTCCCTGATCCCTCAACTGCTGCTGAACTGTCTCGAGGGAGGCGATCAGGGTGGAGTTGATCGCACCCTGGTCCATAATGAAGGTCTGATCATGCTGAGGACCTCGGGTGCGGTCGTCACTGCTGTCGGCCATAGTCTCTGCAAAATCAAAGCATCCAAACTCAGGTGCCGATAAATCATCGGTCTGTCTCTCCTCTAGCACTGGTATCTCAGACTCAGAAGAAGGGGGTCGAGGGGGAACAGGGTGGAGTCGTACTCGGGTTCGGAGAGCGGGTCTCGGCTCTCGCGAACCAACCTAGATAAGCGGGTAGATGTGCCTGAAAGCGGTGCAGCCAGAGGCTGCCTAAGAGACCGTCTGCCCATCATCTTGATGTGGCGAGTAGTGCGGATGAGATCTGGTAACAACTATGATCACAAGCAAACCCCCGATTCACCAACGCAATGCGAGCTGAAGACCGTAAAGGCTCGGTCAATTATCTTGTCAATTTTATTTGGTGATCAGTCAGGATAGCAGAGCGATTACGTGACCTATTGGGTAACCCGATATTTTCTCAACCGACTGTCCTGTACAGAAATAGCCGGTAGTCAGTCGAGAAGAATATCAGAGGGCTCTACCTAGTGTGCGGGGTCACTCTCTCGCGCAAGCAAACCAAACAATGAGGGGGTTGCTCTCCCCAAGACAAATTTTTACGTGAGGTGTCTTTTAGGGTCAATAGAGTTAGCAGTCCCAAATTTTATTATTTTTCTTTTTAGGTATTTTTCAATAAAAACAAAAGCGCCTAACGAATTTTTCGGTTCTCCTGGTTATTAAGACCAAGAATCAGGGGGGAGAAGTCGAAAAAGCCGATGCGCGATGAAATCAATGATGCATGCAGAGTAAGAAATGTGAACCTGACTCCAGCAGTCTACATGCAAAATGATCCGTGTAGAATTGAAAGACAGAAAATAAACTACCTAAATGGTGCAAGCGAAAAACCGAGTCCCTAAGCAGGCAATTCTACTCGAAAGAATAGCTAGTTGACCACCAGCCTCCGATCCAAAGGGTCCGGTCTCGGTCCACCCCTCCTCCTCCCGACAACTCGGCTTCAGGAGCAGCGCTTGGCAGGGCGGGCTGTGGCACATAGGCTCAAAGGAAGTGAATCAACTATTTTATTAATCTTTTATTATAGGTCCAATTACCAAACTATAGGAACAGGCAAATGTATTAGGGTGTTTGGATCCTATGAATTACGTCACAATCAAACAGAAATTCCTAAGGCTAGGGGCTCGAGAAATCCGCGAGAAATCGGAAAAGGTAGTGAAAAATCAAAACCGCGAAAATCCGCGAAGAAATCCGAGGGGTCTCCCGAGCACACCGGTGCTCGACAAAACAGACCCTGAGAGTCTCTCAAGTCCAAGTGTGTTGTCCCTGTATTATTACAACAATTAATCAAATATCTGAAAATAAAAGCTAATCTAATCTAAGCTAATCCTCTCCCACTCAACTACTCCCTCGCGCTCTCCTGTGGCTCCGTGCAGAAGGGAGCAGCCTCTGATCACCGCGGTTGCGTCGGCTTCTCAAGAGCCGCCGCCTCGGTCCTTGGACCCTCGCAAGACAATAGCAAAGTGTCACAAACCAGATAAAAATAAAACAGATAAAGCAAATGAGATAAATCAGTTTGATATATGTGCAAAAATGCAAATAAAAATAAACAAGCAAATAAACAAAAATAAAAGAAAAAAATAAAAGAAAATAAAATAAACAAAAGAAAAATAAAAGAAAAATAAAAAAGTCGCGAAAAGCTGCGAACTCAGAAAGAACCACGGAAAGCCGTAAAAAAGAAAACCAAATAAAAATAAAATCAAATCTGACTACTAAGCCGTGCTCCCCGGCAACGGCGCCATTCTGATGGGCCAAAAAATCCGAGCAACTAAGGTAAAGGAATATAACTAAGGTCGTTGCAACCTCAGTCACTCGAGGATCAACCAGATCAACGAGAAAATAAGAGAGCAGACCACCAAAACAAGATAAAAATCAAAGAAAAACAATAGTGGCCCTGGCTATTGGATTAGCCTGGTATAGCGACCAGGGTCGGACTCAGGGAGCACGTAATGGCCTCGTGGCCTACGAAGTAGTCAATAATAAAAACAAATAAAAGAAAATTATTTTTGATGATTTTTTAATATTTTTATATTTTTTTGGATTTTTAAATTAATAAAGAAAATAAGCAAACAAGTAAACAAGCAACTATCAACAATTATTTAACCACTCAAATATGCTCAAAAAAATCAAACAAAAATATTTTTAGGTTTTTTATATTTTTTATGTTTTTGGTGAATTTTTGGTATTTTTCTTATTTTTAGGGAATTTTATAAAAATGAAATAAGAAAGGAAAACAGTGTTGCTGTCCAGCCGGGCTTATAAAATGTATAATGGTCTTCAACTTGTCTGGAGGTATTTTTCCTATAAAATATAAACAAAAATGAAAATTCAGCAGCTGAGTTTATTATTTTTGGGTTTTTATATTAATTACTAGAATTTTTATGGGTTTTTAGGGCTTTTTCAATTTTTATATTTTTTATAATTCCAAAAATCACCAAAACAAATCAGAAAATCAAACAAACTAAAATAAACAAAATCTAATTTTTTTAGAATTTTTGAAGATGTTTTAATATTTTTTGTGAATTTTAAATCTAGATAGTAAGAAAAATGGGTGTTTTTAAATTTTTAAAAATAGAAAAAGGGCTCCAAAAATTTCCCAAAAATCAGTGAAAATTCTAGACAGTAGCAGGAGCCAAGTATCAAATTTTCACATAATTTGGATATGATTTGATATTTTATTTAAAACAATCAATAGCCCACAGTCATAGGGACCTGATCGTAATAAAAATATCTTTGGAGGGCCTAAAAGTAACAAGCCAGGAAATCTAGGGGGTCCATGTGCAAAATTTCCAAGATCTCACGTGCCACGCACGTGATCTGGGCACTCAGGGACCTATCTGTAATTAACTTAAGTCCCTGGACCTATTAGTAACATGTACTAAAAGTCCAGGGGCGAAAGTATAAAAAGCCCAAGAAATTCGGCACATGCACAATTAAAACACTCACAGGGGCATATCTGTAAATATCTAAAAATACCTTTTCATTTCATAACAACCAGAAAGTACAGGCCCTTACATGCAATTTACCACAATATACACGTGACGAAGCACGTGTTCACAACACACAAGGGTATAAAAGCAAATAAGATAAACTACCATGTCCACTATGCAAATTTTCCAAACTAAAATAAACTACGGAAACTAAATATTTACAGGACTAAATATTAAAAACTAAAAAGCTAAGGGCCTAAGGGATATTACCCCTTATTCTAATCCGAGGGCTGAGGAGCGGCCACATATCTGATCGAACGGCTGAAAGTGGTGGCAGCTCAACGAAGAGCCCTCGGCACGGATCCAACGGTGGAGGGCTCGCCACGTGTCTGATCGTGCGGCTCTGGTCGAGGCTCGCCTCTCCTCTGCCACGGACGGAGCAGATGGCGCCACGTGGAGATCTAACGGTGCTGGTGCGGGGCGCCTCTTCGTATCAGTGGACGGTCCAGATTCAATCTGGCACTCCGGGATCGAATGGACGGCAGTGGAAGGACCTGGAGGAACTCCTCGCCGGCGAACTTCGCCGGAGGAATGTGGGCATGCTGGACATCTGCAGGGGTTGCTGCTGGTCAGAGAAGAATCGTCGGAGCCTCCCGCGTCTGAGGGGCTCTTTCAATGACGCAACGGAGCCCCGAAGAGCTCAGGCGACGACGGCGGAGCTCAAGCTCCTGTGCTGAAGATGGAGGACCTCAGATGGTCCTCCTCTGACCTGCAAAGCTGCACAAAAGCACTCCTGGGTCGAGGGCAAAATGGCTCGACCCGGTTAGAGGCGATGGGGATGGTCGGTGCGTCGATATGGGGGAGCTCCGACGAAGCGACGGTGGTGGAGCTCCAATCCCAGTTCCTGTGCGAACTGGGTTGAACGAAGGGGTGGAGAACGTGCGTGGGAGAAGGGCGAAGGTGACGGTGTCGTCCGATGATCGAAATGATGAGAGGTGGTCGGAATCGACGGTCATAGGCGATGAGGCGATTTGGGCGTAACTCGAAATTAGCGAAAATGAAAGGGAACTAAGGTTACATGATGGTCGAGGTCGACTGGGAACGAGCCGATGAAGCTCTAGGTCCTAGCCGCGAGGGTCGTCGATGCCCGAGGCTCGAGCACCACGTCTGGGCGGCGCACGGCGGCGCTAGGTCGCCGGATCGATGGTCCGAGCACTCTCTCCTCGCTGCGACACCGCCAATCGCAAGCTGTCACTCAGGCGAAGGTGGTGGAGGTCCTGGGTAGGGAAATGGGGAGCCAAAGATGAGTGAAAGAGTGGGCGGAGCTCAGGCTATATACGGCTCGGGGTCCGGCTAACTTGGTGTCGGGCGAGAAAATCGGAGCACGGACCCCGATGCTAACGGCTGGACGTGGATCTGGGTGGATCAGGGAATGATTAGGACCCGGGGTTAGCGATTTTGGGGCTCGGATCAATGCACCATAAATGGGAGAAGAAGCGGGTCGGGCGCAGATCCGCGGGGGAGTGGTCCAGGGGGGGAGTTGACCGGCGTGCCAACATCCCCCGTGGACCAATCAGAAGCAGCCACGCCATAAATGATTTGGAAATTCAAAATAAAATAGCAATTGGCCAAATTATTCAAAACTCAAAACATGAAAAATGTTTCTTTTATTTTAAACTATTTTTTGTGATTTTTAATTATTTTTTTGAAATAAAAATAAAGTATGTACAATATAGTATAATATACGTAGGTATATACAATATAGATTTTTAATTTTTGATTTTTAATTAATTATTTTTGTGCATTTTTATCCCAATCTTATATTTTATTTATTTACATGATAAAATTTGGAATATTTAGGTATTTTTTATTTTATTTTTATTAATTATTTAAAAGGGTTAAATAAATAGGTTTATTTATATACATATATGGCATATATACTATGGTGATGTTGATTTTATTTTTGCTTCTTTTTATTTTGTTTTTGTTTTAAAGGTTTTTATTTTATTTATTTACACCATGAGGTATAGAATATGTACACTTTTTAAGGTGCAATAATTAGGAGAAGTCGGGTCAAAAACTCGGATCCGGAGGACTGTGGTCCAGGGGGGAGTTGACCGGGGGGTCAACATCCCCCTTGGGCCAATGGGATGCGGCCACGTGTAAATGATTTGGAAATTCAAAATAAAATAGAAATTTGCAGAATTATTCAAAACTCAAAACATGAAAAATGTTTCTTTTATTTTAAACTGTTTTTTTGTGATTTTTATTTAATTTTTTTGAAATAAAAATAAGGTATATACAATATAGTATAATATACATAGGTATATACAATATAGATTTTTAATTTTTGATTTTTATTTATTTATTTTTGTAAATTTTTATTCCAATTTTATATTTTATTTATAGCATAAAATTTGGAATATTTAGGTATTTTTATTTTATTTTTATTATTTAATTACAAGGGTAAAATAAATAGTTATATACATTTATACACATGGTATATATACAATGAAGGAATTGATTTTATTTTTATTTCTTTTTATTTTATTTTTTTGTGGTTTTTATTTTATTTATTTACACCATGAAATATAGAGTATATACAATTTTATGGGATTTTAATTTGTTTATTTATAGGGCTAAATAAATATGTAAGTGGTCTTATGTACATGGTGAATATATACAAGGAAGGGTGAATTTTATTTTCTTTTTAATTTTCTCATTCTTATTTTGATTTTGTATTTAAAACTACTTACAAATAAATACATCCCATTTTTATTTTTAGAGGAAAATATTTTTATTTATTTATAGGTATATTTACACACATGAGCTTCCTTATCTCTCTCTACTTGGGTTTTTATGCGGTCAGGCCCATGCTGGGCCCTCCCTTGGGATTAGATCGCTCAATATTTATTCTAAATATCTCCCTCTTTTTCTTTTAATTCTTTATTCTTTTATTTATGCACAAAAACATGCTAATTATTTAATTTTACATAATACATGTCAAAAGGTAATTATTGATATTTACAAGAATATACATGTGTTTGGCAAAGGTTTTGTAGCTAAAATAAAAGAATAAAGAGTGATGAATGGGTATTCATCTCCCCCCTATACTTAACTTTGCTGGTCCCTTAGCAAACACTTATTTGAAAAAGAAAAAGAAAAAGAAAAAGAAAAAGAGGAGAATGTACATGGATCAAGGTTGATTATTAAACTTGCCTTCATTAAATTGGATTATGGAGCTCGATCAGATCTTTGGATTATTAATGTGTCGGAACCTTATTTAGACCTAGGTTTAAAACTTAACAACCTCTAAGATCCACTAATCTATAATCAGGACTCCTCAACAATCCAGATCAGAACAAGTCACCATACACAAATCCTGAAGACTATGAGTCCTTCCTTGTACTGTGAATGTGATATATAAGCTCTCCACCTTAGAAATGGCAAGTTGACAACCCTCCCCAACAAGGTAACTCTATGACCCTAGTCTGGCCACTCTTTCCTCGAGGAGCGGGGTATTCCCTTCTAAGTTCAAATACAACCGGCTCAAGAAGAGGGAAGAAGAGAATGGACCATGGCCAGTGTAGCCATGTATCCTTGGGAGCTGAACCAGTGTAGCCAAGTCTCCCTGCTGCAAGCTACATAAGGTGGGACATGAATCTCAAGCATTGCTTATTTGCACTATATACATACTCCGGTGGGATTATCATTTTCTATCAAACCCACCACTTTTTTGAAGTTATTTCCTTTTTGCATTTTTTTTTCAAGTGCATATATACAACATATACATGTGCAGCATATATACAAGGAGTTTTTCCTCTTGAGCCAGTAGACTATCCCTCTTTTGAAGCATTATTGCAACCCACAACTCCTGTCGTTAGACCTCATGGCAACTAGACCAAGTTGAGATGCACTTCCTTCACTAAAAGAAGAAGAGAGGTTCCGCCTAGAAGTACTACCCTCATATGCCACCCCAAGTCAGGGAAGACTGTCTCCTCACTACCTCATCCGTAGAGAGCTCGGTGCTAAGTGCGGATCCAATTAAAGCCATTGTCTATATGAGTCATGTGTGTGTTGTTAAGTGCTCTACTTAGGCTCATTGAGATGACATGTGACCATAGCCTGGTGGACTCAAAGAATTAAGTCACCATGGACCTGAAAAGCCTTAACCCTAAGCCCTATAAGGTTCCTCTTAGAATTAGGTGGATGAAGATCTTAATCAAGCTCCATTTCCCAATTTAATTCTAGGCTACTTTAAATGTCAACTATAATCCAAGAAAAACTATATACAAGTATATACAAAGATGCTATTTACATAATATTTACACAAATGCAAAAAAAAATTGAAAAATGTTTTGAAATCATGGATGTGTGCATGAATGCAAGTTTTGCAAAATATTTACACAAATTTGCACAAGATTTTTGCAAACTTTTGATTTTCAAAATATTTTGGAAAAATTTTGTACTATATACATAATTTCGATATGCACATATTTACACAAACTTTACACAAAAAAGTTTTTGAAAACATTTTTACAAAAATAATTTGTACAATAGCTATGTATGTGCAATAAAAGAATGGTTATTTACAGGGAAAAAATTTTTTAATTTTTTTGGATTTTGGGTGTTTAGCCATTTTTATTTATTCACACACTCACGCAAAGTACGAATTATGGCTAAAGTATATATGAAATATATACACACCCCCCTATACTTAGCTCGAACGATGTCCTCAGAGTCAAGAGCGATGAAGAAGACTCAACTCGTGCTTAGTATAGGGAAGTGAAAAGGAAGGCTATATACAAAGACGAATGAAATAAATAGAAAATCAAGAGAGTCTCGGCTTTTCCCCCTATACTTAGGATCAAATAATCCTAAGTATAGCAGGCTGTACACAAAGGGAAAACCGTATGGAGAATGTACAGGGTCTACCCCCCCATACTTAGGGTAAAATATCCCTAAGTATAGGCAGCAAAAACAGGGGTAAAATGAATCAAAAGAATCCCCAAGAGTCAAACATCCCCCCTATACTTAGGGTAAAGTGCACCCTAAGTATAGCATAATCAAAAGATGAAGAAAGGGATGTGGACTAAAGAATGGAATGATATGGACATCTGGATCTATACAGGTCGGGAGAACAGTGATAATCAGGCGTGAGATGCAATAGATGTGAGTCAAAAGACCACATCTCACGCAAAATGAATAGGGGCAACATCAACGACCCGCGGCTCATGATCTAGAAATGGCTTGAGCCGCTGGTCGTTCACTCGAAAGGTACTCTCAGAAGACAACTCAGATATGTCAATGCTCCCGTTGTCGTGTACCTTTCTCACAAGATAAGGTCCCTTCCATTTGCTCTGTAGCTTCCCTGGAAATAGACGAAGCCTAGCATCAAACAGCCATACTCTCTGTCCAGGCTCAAAATACTTGTGGCTGATATGAGAATCATGCCACTCCTTCACTCTCTCCTTGTATTGTAGGTTGTTTGAGAAGGCGATATCACGAAGCTCCTCCAAGGTTGCTAACTTTGCCCTCCTCTGGTCTCCTACACTATCTGGATCCAAAAGAATATCTGTAACTGCCCAAAGTGACCTGTGTCTCAACTCAACAGGTAAATGGCACGGCTTGCCATATACGAGGCGAAAGGGAGATGTGCCCAATGGTGTCTTAAAAGACGTCCTATATGCCCACAAGACTGAGTCCAAAAGTTGTGACCAATCCTTTCGGTCAGGGAGGATGACTTTCTGCAATATAGTCTTGATCTCCCTGTTCGACACCTCGGCTAGACCATTCGTCTGTGGATGGTATGGAGTGGAAACTCGATGGTCTATGCCGAACTCGCTAGCAAGGGCCTTCACCTGGTCATTGATGAAATGAGACCCTCCCCTCAGAAATCAACACTCGAGGAACCCCGAACCGCGTAATGATGTGCTTCCTCAAAAATCTGCAAACTGCTCTGGCATCTGCAATTCAGGCGGGGATGGCCTCAATCCAACGACTCACATAATCAACGGCCAACAGAATGTACTCAAATCCCTGACTCTTAGGGAATGGACCCATGAAATCGATGCCCCATGCATCAAAAACCTCACAGAAGTGAATGGGCTGCATCGGCATCATATCACGTTGTCCACAAGTGCCCATCCTCTGACAGTCAGTACACCTCTTCACGAACTCATCAGAGTCCTTGAAGAGAGTAGGCCACCATAGGCCGGATTGGAGCACTTTCTGTGTTGTTCTCCTCCCAGAGTGATGTCCTCCTGCCTCAAGCTTGTGGCAGTACATGAGGACGCTATGGTGCTCCTCCTGAGGAATGCACCTACGCCAGACGCTATCCCCTCCTTCGTGGTAAAGGATGGGATCCTCCCAGTGGTAGGACTTGGCCTTCGCTAGGAAGGTCTCAAGCCTCTGTCTGGGCCAATCTTGTGGAACTTTCTTAGCAACACGAAAGTTCACAATAGCGGCATACCACGGGAGAGAGGCGATAGCAAGGATCGCCTCATCTGGGAAGGTCTCAAAAATAGGGTCAATCTGCTCAGAATCCTCAAGATGCTCTAATAGAGAGAGATGATCCACCACCACATTCTTGACTCCAGGCGTATCCTTAATCTCTATGTCAAACTCCTGGAGTAGAAGGATCCATCTAGTCAGTCTGGCCTTGGCATCCTTCTTTGCCATGAGGTACCTGATGGCGGTATGATCAGTATACAAGGTCACTCTATATCCAATAATGTATGATCTGAACTTATCTAGGGCGAATACTACGGCTAGCATCTCCTTCTCTGTGACTATGTAGTTCCGCTGCGCGGAATCCAATGTGCGGCTAGCGTAGTGGATAGCAAATGGAACTCCATCCCTCCTCTGTCCCAGCATGGCCCCCACGGCATCTGTCATGATCTCGAATGGAAGAGACCAATCAGGCGGCTGGAATACAGGAGCCTCTACAACACATCGCTTGAGAGTCTCAAACGATGGAAGACACTTGTCATCGACAAGGAACTCGGTGTCTTTCGTCAGCTGGTCAGTCAACGGTCGGGCAATCCTACTGAAATCATGAATGAATCGCCGGTAGAAACCAACGTGCCCCAGGAAAGACCGTAACTGCCGCAAATTGGACGGCGGTGCGAGTTTTCTAATGACATCTACCTTGGCCAGATCAACCTCCATGCCCATGTTGGAGATGATATAGCCAAGCACCGTCCCTTGAGTCACCATGAAGTGACTCTTCTCCCAAGATAGCACAAGGTGAACCTCTATACATCGCTGAAGTACTCGGTCTGGGCAGTCAAGACAGGAGTCGAATCTGTCGCCGTAAACCGAGAAATCATCCATGAAGACCTCCAAGCACTCCCCTACCATGTCCGAAAAGATCGACAACATGCATCTCTGAAAGGTTGTAGGGGCATTGCATAGCTCAAATGGCATGCGTCGGAAGGCGTATGTGCCGAAGGGACAGGTAAAGGTAGTCTTGTCGTGGTCCTCGGGAGCGATGGCCACCTGGTTGTAGCCCGAGTACCCATCCAGAAAACAATAGTGGCTTTTCCCTGCCAGACTCTCAATGTTTTGATCTATAAAGGGCAGAGGGAAATGATCCTTCTTGGTGGCCTGGTTGACTCTTCTGTAATCAACGCAAACCTGCCAAGAAGTGGGTACCCGTGTAGCAATCTCCTCTCCAGACTCGCTGACCATTATAGTGATGCCCGTCTTCTTGGGCACCACATGCAAAGGGCTGACCCACTTAGAGACAGAGATGGGGTAGATAAAATCGGCGCTCCACCATTTTGATATCTCCTTCATGAAAACCTCTCTCAGATTCGGGTTCAGCCGTCGCTGGAACTCACGCGATGGCTTCGCCTCATCCTCGAGATAGATATGGTGGGAGCACAGGGCCGGACTTATCCCCTAGAGATCTGCTACGCTCCATCCTATCGCCTTGCGGTTCTTTTCAAGAACCCCCATCAGACGGGATTCCTGCTCTCCAATCAAATCGGCGGAGATAATGACTGGGTACATCTCATGCTCACCCGCAAGGAACCTATACTTCAGCGATGCAGGAAGTGGCTTCAGCTCTGGACAACTGGGTGATGGTGGATCTGGACTCTGAAAACTCTACGTGAAGGCTGCCAAATCCGCATGGGAGAACTGAAACTCTCTGTCACTCTCTGAATCTGGAGAAGGCTGCCCTGATGGACTGTCTCTGCTCTGCTCGGCATCTAACTCCTCCCTAGCTGCAGGCTTAATGGAAGTCAGATTTGGTATGTAATCATCAAAATCTGCCCAGTCAAAATCTGACTCCGAGCGATCTGTATCATCCAAGTTGGCCTCAGTACCACCGTCATCACAAAACAAATCAGTATCGCGGTCGAGAACCGGCTCTGCTGCCTCAAAAGTATCCTGGACCAGGAATGTGCTCTCCAAGCTCTCCTCTGCTGGCGGCTCTGCATCAGCGGCTCTGAAAGTGAGAGGATGGCCTGTGCATTTGGATCTGCCCATATTGCCTCATCATCTGTAATCACAAAGTCGCAGTCCTGGTGGATGTCTGGCCTAGCATCTGTCTTCTGCTCTGTATCAGAAGTGGTCTCTGAGCATGCTCTGTCTCTAGCTCTGCTGTCCTCGACCGTCTCTATTTTTACACTTTTGCCCTCGACGTGAAAGTATCCCTTCCTGCTATCATGGTCGGTCACTGCCTTGGCTATGGCCAAGAACGGACGACCGAGAATGATGGGGGTATCAGTCACTGTGTCAGGGATCTCCATGTCCAACACTACGAAGTCCACGGGGAATTGCAGGCCCTGAATAGTGATAACAACGTCTCTAAGCAACCCCTTCCGCCTCTTGACAGATCGATGAGCAAACTGAAGAACTGTCATGCTCTGTCGAAGAGTGCCCAACTCGAAGCGGTCGAGAAGGGCGGTCGAAAGTAGGTTGATCGACGATCCACTATCTAATAAAGTACGGTCGAACCTCTGCTCTCTGATATGGCATCTGACATATGGGGCTCCAGAATCTGGCCTCTTGGCCGGCAGACGGTTCTGGATCGCGAAACAAGTAGCTCTGGTCAGCACATGTATCTCTGAATGGTGGTTCCTCCTCTTCCTCCTAACGGTAGTCATGTCTCTGAGTGAACGCTGGAGTAGAGGGATGTGCTGCAAAGCCTCCTGAAGTGCCAGCTGAATGTGGAAACGATCTATCATCTGTTGGTTGAACTCTTCCTGCTGCCTCTTTTTTGGATTTTCAATTTTCTTTCCCTTCCCCATCTGAAGATCTCTAGGAAAGGGGATCACAGGGTCCTTCTCAGATGAAGGACTAGGAACGGGTCTGAGCTGCTCGACGGTAGGATCCACACATACATCATGCACCACATTGGGACCAGAAGAAAACAAACCCTTTCCTTTATTTCCAGAAGTGTTCCGAGATACAAGTACAGAAGAAAAAACTACAGGACTCTCAGAAGACATGGTGGCATCAGCACCACCCTCGGCTGGAAGGCTCGCGGCCTCAGTACCACGCTCTGGATCAGCAACATGGGTGGCCTCAGTACCACTTCCTCCAACTGGTGAAACGGCGGCCTCAGTACCGTCGGTGGGATCAGCATCCGTGGTGGCATCAGTACCACCGTCATCATCTCTAGCGGCCTCACTACCGCTCTCCTCCTCGTCAGGCGCTCTAGAAGGATTCATGTGGTGTCGCTCAGACGAGGCGCCGCCTGCTGGCATCCTACCGCTCCTAAGTGTGACAAAATCAGTATCAAAAAGATATGCAGACATATCACCAAAAGCATCACTCGGAGTGGCATACTCAATACAAACTACCTGCTCAGATTTCCTCTTCAGGTTGTTGGGGTTCAGCTCTATCTGGAAGGGATGGAAGCCTTCCCTCTCACTATGTCCTGCATATCCTGGCGGAACTCATCCTTCTCCCGTCGGAATGTAGCTTGCTGATCGGTGAGAAGGCGGGTTATGTCTTCCAAGGCGGGGTTCTCATAGGATGGCCCATGAGAACCTGACGGGTAGCCTCTCTGGAAGTGAGGTTGTTGCTGCTGCTGTGGGTGAGAGGGGTAAGTCTATGGATGATGCTGCGGCTGATGAGGCTGATCACGCCTCCAAGACTGTCCCTGTTGATAGGGACGAGGACCATACGACTGTGACTGTTGCGGCTGCTGCTGAGTGTATGCTGGAGGCTACTGCTGCCGGTGATCCCTCTGATGGTTGTACTGGCCACCCTGTCCTGACGGTTGTTGCTGGGGCTGGGCACCTCCGGCCGCCCAACGGAATCCGGGATGGTCTCCTCGGATACCGGGCTGGGGGCGATCGTACCAAATCCCGTTGACATCCATCAACGGCTCTGAATCGTACTGGGGTGGCGGGAGCACTGCCAGAGGCTGATCCGGCTAGTATACCGCCATCTGTGTGTCAGTGGATGGTGGTGCCTGGTAGGTGAGTTGCGGCTGCTGGTACGGCTCCGCCTGTACAAGATGGACCTGTCTAGGCTACTGGTGGGAGCCGGAGCGCTGGGACGAGCTACTGTTGCTACTCGGATCGCCTCGTGCCTGAAGACGAGGCTGTGAAGCCGTTTGTGCCTCGTGGAGACACATGAGCTGTGTCTTCAGGTCACTCAGAGTCTGTGCCATCTGCTCCATCTGTGTGATGCCCTGGCACTGCTTCTTCTCAATAATCTCCATCTGGTCCAGCTTCTCGCTGATGATCCCCATGTCTGCGGCTGAACTCTCTACCTGTGCTGATGCCGCTGACGAACTGGATGGACCGGCGTCAACCCATGCTATCCTCTGGTACTGCACAGTCTGTGGCTGCTGGCGCCCCTGTGTGTACAATCGGGTCTAGGACATCACCATGTAGTTCTCGACCATCTCCTCGTAGATGGCCCAGACCTGATCGTGATCCTTGGCGAAATAGGACCCGCCACAAGAAGCGTTCACCAAGCCCTGAAGCTCTGGTGTCAGCCCGCTGAAAAAGCTCTGAACAAGGTTCGGCTTGGAAATGTCATGGTGCAGGCGTCTATCGGTTAGCTCTCTGAACCTCTCCCATGCCTCGTGAAACTGCTCGTTGGGGAGCATGGAGAAGTTGATGATCATGGCTATAGCGGCGTTCGTCCGCCTGAGTGGATAGTACTTATGCAAGTACTCGGTGCAGAGCTGCTCCCAGGTGTAGACGAACTTCCCCAGATGCTTTAGCTAGGTGGTTGCTCTGTCTGCTAAGGAGAAGGAAAAGGCAATCATCCGTATGGTATCCTGGTCCCCTGACGGTCGTGGACTGTGCTGCAGATCATCAGAAACTCCTGAAGGTGGAGACGGGGCTCCTCAGTAGCGAGCCCATGGAACCAGGGGAGGAGCTTCAAAGTGTTCGGGGGGAACTTGAAGTCCCCCACGATAGCTGGTAGAACAACCCAGTGATGTATCAAGGTCGATCCGGGGTTGTGTAACTCCCGCATCGGTCTCGGTGGATCTGTTGCTGCTGCAGTTGTTGCGGCTGCTGCGACGGCTGCCGCGTGGTCGGGTATCCTCGGCCCGTCTCCGAGCTCACGCTGCTCACGAGCGGCTCTCAACTGCTCCATCTCTCGCCTCATGTCCAACATGAATGCTCCCTGATCCCTCAACTGCTGCTGAACTGTCTCGAGGGAGGTGATCAGGGTGGAGTTGATCGCATCCTAGTCCATAATGAAAGTCTGATCGTGCTGAGGACCTTGGGTGCGGTCGTCATTGCTGCCGGCCATAGTCTCTACAAAATCAAAGCATCCAAACTCAGGTGCAGATAAATCATCTGTCTGTCTCTCCTCTAGCACTAGTATCTCGGACTCAGAAGAAGGGGGATCGAGGGGGAACAGGGTGGAGTCGTACTCGGGTTCGGAGAGCGGGTCTCGGCTCTCGTGAACCAACCTAGATGAGTGGGTAGACGTGCCCGAAAGCGGTGCAGCCAGAGGCTGCCTAAGAGACCGTCTGCCCATCATCTTGATGTGGCGAGTAGTGCGGATGAGATCTGGTAACAACTATGATCACAAGCAAACCCCCAATTCACCAACACAACGTGAGCTGAAGACCATAAAGGCTCGGTCAATTATCTTGTCAATTTTATTTGGTGATCAGTCAGGATAGCAGAGCGATTACGTGACATGTTGGGTAACCCGATATTTTCTCAACCGACTGTCTCGTACAGAAATAGCCGGTAATCAGTCGAGAAGAATATCGGAGGGCTCTATCCTAGTGTTCGGGTCACTCTCTCGCGCAAGCAAACCAGACAATGAGGGGGTTGCTCTCTCCAAGACAAATTTTTAGGTGAGGTGTCTTTTAGGGTCGATAGAGTTAGCAGTCCCAAATTTTATTGTTTTTCTTTTTAGATATTTTTCAATAAAAGCAAAAACGCCTAACGAATTTTTTGGTTCTCCTAGTTATTAAGTCCAAAAATCAGGGGGGAGAAGTCGAAAAAGCTGATGCGCGATGAAATCAATGATGCATGCAGAGTAAGAAATGCGTACCTGACTCCAGCAGTCTACATGCAAAATGATCCGCGCAGAATTGAAAGACAGAAAATAAACTACCTAAATGGTGCAGGCGGAAAACCGAGTCCCTAAGCAGGCAATTCTACTCGAAAGAATAGCTAGTTGACCACCAGTCTCCGATCCAAAGGGTCCGGTCTCGGTCCACCCCTCCTCCTCCCGACAAATCGGGTTCAGGAGCAGCGCTTGGCAGGGTGGGTTGCGGCACGCAGGGTCGAAGGAAGTGAATCAAATATTTTATTATTCTTTTATTATAGGTCCAATTACCAAACTATAGGAACAGGCAAATGTATTAGGGTGTCTGGATCCTACTAGTTACGTCACAATCAAGTAGAAAATCCTAAGGCTAGGGGCTCGAGAAATCCGCAAGAAACCGGAAAAGGCAGTGAAAAATCAAAACCGCGAAAAACCGCAAAGGAAACTAAGGGGTCCCCCGAGCACACCGGTGCTCGGCGAAACAGACCCCGAAAGTGTCTAAGTCCAAGATAGTTCTGATGCCCTTGTATTATTACAATAATTCAAATGGCACTGAAATAAAACCTAATCTAAAGCTACACTAATCCTCCCACACTCAGATGCTTCCTCGCACTCTCCTATGGCTCCATGCAGAAGGGAGCCGCCTCCGATCACCACGGTTGCGCCTGCTACTCTAGAGTCGTTGCCTCGGTCCTCGTACCCTCGCAAGAAAACAAAAGAGTGTCAAATACCAGATAAAAATGAAACAGGTAAAATAAAATAAAGAAAACAGGGTAAATCTGCAAAAATGAAAATAAAAATAGACAAGCAAAAACAATCAAAAACAAAAATAAAAGAAAAGAAAATAAAATTAAATAGAATGAAAATAAAAGAAAAATAAAAAGTCGCGGACTCAGAAAGAGCCACGGAAAGCCGCGAAAAATAAAACAAAATAAAAAGAAAATCAAAACTGACTACTAAGCTGTGCTCCCCGGCAACGGTGCCATTCTGATGATCCGAAAAATTCGAGCAACTAAGGTAAAGGAATATCTAAGGTCGTTGTGACCTCAGTCACTCGAGAAATCCAGATCAACAAGAAAATAAGAGAGCAGACCACAAAAACACAAATAAAATCAGAGAAAATCAATAGTGGCCTTGGCTATTGGATTAGCCTAGTATAGCAATCAAGGTCGGACTTAAGGAGCACGGGTTGGCCTTGGGGCCTACAAGTAGTCAAAAATAAGAACAATCAAAAGAAAATTATTTTTGGTGGGTTTTTAATATTTTTATATTTTTGTGGATATTTTTAATTATAAAGAAAATAGGAAAACAATAAAAACAAGCAACTCAGGTTAATTATTTAAATGCCCAAAATTAATCCAAAGAATCAAACAAAAATATTTTTTGAATTTTTGTATTTTTTACTATTTTTGGTTAATTTTTGGTAATTTTCTGATTTTTATATATTTTTTCTAAAAATGAAACAAGGAAAAAACTGGAAGACAATGTCCAGTTAGGTTCAAGGGCCAAATAAAATGCAAAATGGCCCTAATAAAACCTGAAGGTATTTTTCATGTAAACTAGAAATAAAAAGGTAAAATCAGAGACTGAGTTTCTTATTTTCGGAGTTTTCTATTAATTATTAGAATTTTTATGGGGTTTTAATGTTTTTTATTTTTTTTTAATTTTTATAAATCCAAAAATGACCAAAATTGGCCAGAAAATCAAACACGCTAAAATAAACAAAATCTAATTTTTTTTAGAATTTTTGAAGATGTTTTAATATTTTTTGTGAATTTTAAATCTGGACAGTAAGAAAAATGGATGTTTTTGAATTTTTAAAAATAGAAAAAGTGATCCAACAATTTTCCAAAAATTAGTGAAAATTCTACACAGTGGCAGGAGCCACGTGTCAAATTTTCACTTAATTTGGAGATGATTTGATATTTTATTTAAAGCAAACACAAGCCCACAGTTATAAGGACATGTCTGCAATAAAAATAACTTCTAGGGTCCTAAAAATAACAACACTAGAAATCCAGGGGGTCCAGGTGCAAAATGTCCAAGATCTCATGCGCCACGCACGTGATCTGGGCACTCAGGGACCTTTTTGTAATTAACTTAAGTCCCTGGACCTATTAGTAACACGTACTAAAAGTCTAGGGGCGAAAGTATAAAAAGCCCATTAAATTCGGCACATGTGGAAATAAAGCATTCACAGGGGTATATGTGCAAATATCTAAAAAGATTTTTCAATCAATAACCATCCTAAACAACAGGCCCATCCATGCAATTTCACCAAAAATACACGTGTCGATGCACGTGACCACAACATGCAGGGGTAGAAATGCAATTAACAAAAACTATCAGGTCCACTACGCAATTTTACCAAAATAAAATGAATTAGAGTCGATATTTACAGGACTAAACACTAAAACAAAAAAGAAGGGGGTCCTAAGTGATATTACCCCATTTATTTATCCGAGGGCTGAGATGACGCCGCGTGGCGAATCTGACAGTGGTTGTGCGCTGCGCCTCAGCAAAGGAACCCTCGCTATGATCCAACGGTGGGGAGTGCGCCACGTGGGGGAATCGACGGTCGAGAAGCGGTGCAGCTAACCCTCGCTGGATGGAGGGTGGAGAAGGGGCCACGTGTATGATCGGACGGTGGCTGCTGGCCTCTTCTTCACCCTGATTGGACGGTCCGCGTCTAATCTAGCAGGTGAAGGCGGAACGGACGGTCGGGGAAGGTCCAGGAAGAACAGATGGCCGGTGAGGTTCGCCGGCCCAGAGCTCACGCAATGGACCTCCTCGGGGGCTGCTGATGATCGGAGAATAATAGCCGGAGCCTCCCGCGTCTGAAAAGCTCCTCCGATGGCACCAAGGATCTCCGAAGAGCCCAGGCGACCGTGGCGGAGCTGGAGCTCCTGTGCTGAATGTGGGGGACCTCAGATGGTCCTCCTCTGACCTGGAAAGCTACACATAAGCACTCCTGGGTCGAGGGCAAAGTGCCTCGACCCGGTTAGAGGCGATGGGGATGGTCGGTGCGTCGAAATGGGGGAGCTTCGGCGAAGTGACGGCGGAGGAGCTCCAATCCCAGTTCTTGTGCCAACTGGGTTGAATGGATGGGTGAAGAATATGCGTGGGAGAAGGGCGAAGGTGATGGTCGAGTCCGATGGTCAAGAAGTAGCCGGGTGTGGTCAGAATCGAAGGTCGACGGTGAAGGGGCGATTTGGGGGTAAATGGAAATTATCTAAAACTAGGGAGATTCAAGCTCACTGGATGGTCGAGGTCGACTAGGAAGAAGCTACTGGAGCTCCTGGTCCTAGCCTCGCGGGTCGTCGATGCCCGAGGCTCGAGCACCACGCTGGTGGCGGCGCACGGCGGCGCAAGGCTACCGGATCTATGGTCGGGACTCCTCCTCCTCGCTGCGACACCGCCAATCGCTTGTTGTCACTCAAGCGATGATGGTGGAGGTCCTGGGAAGGAAAGAGAGGAACCAAAGATGAGTGAAAGCGCGGGCGGAGCTGATGCTATATACAGCTAGGGGTCCAGCTAAAGGGAGTTCGGGCGAGCTGATCGGAGCGCGGATCCTCAAAACCCACCCCGAGCGTGGATCAGGGTTGATCAAGGTCGGATTAGGACCCGGGGTTAGCGGATTTGGATCTCGGATCGAGGTGCAATAATTAGGAGAAGTCGGGTCAAAAACTCGGATCCGGAGGACTGTGGTCCAAGGGGGGGAGTTGACCGGGGGGTCAACATCCCCCTTGGGCCAATGGGATGCGGCCACGTGTAAATGATTTGGAAATTCAAAATAAAATAGCAATTGGCTGAATTATTCAAAACTCAAAACATGAAAAATGTTTCTTTTATTTTAAACTATTTTTTCGTGATTTTTATTTAATTTTTTTGAAATAAAAATAAGGTATGTACAATATAGTATAATATACATAGGTATATACAATATATATTTTTAATTTTTGATTTTTATTTAATTATTTTTGTACATTTTTATTCCAATTTTATATTTTATTTATTTATAGCATATTTGGAATATTTAGGTATTTTTATTTTATTTTTATTATTTAATTACAAGGGTAAAATAAATAGTTATATACATTTATACACATGGTATATGTACAATGAAGGAATTGATTTTATTTTTATTTCTTTTTAATTTATTTTTGTTTTTGTGGTTTTTATTTTATTTATTTACATCATGAAATATAGAGTATATACAATTTTTATGGGATTTTAATTTGTTTATTTATAGGGCTAAATAAATAGGTAAGTGGTCTTATGTACATGGTGAATATATACAAGGAAGGGTGAATTTTATTTTCTTTTTAATTTTCTCATTCTTATTTTGATTTTGTATTTACAACTATTTACAAATAAATACAACCCATTTTTATTTTTATTTTTAAAGGAAAATATTTTTATTTATTTATAGGTATATTTACACACATGAGCTTCCTTATCTCTCTCTACTTGGGTTTTTATGCGGTCAGGCCCATGCTGAGCCCTCCCTTGGGATTAGGTCGCTCAATATTTATTCTAAATATCTCCCTCTTTTTCTTTTAATTCTTTATTCTTTTATTTATGTACAAAAACATGTTAATTATTTAATTTTACACAATGCATGCCAAATGGTAATTATTGATATTTACAAGAATATACATGTGTTTAGCAAAGGTTTTGTAGCTAAAATAAAAGAATAAAGAGTGATGAATGGGTATTCATCAATGCCCCATGTGTTGAAGATGTCTGATATCTGAATGAACTTTAGAGGCATTGTGTCTCTCATTCCTATGGTACCGCCCATCTTCTGGCAGTCAGTGCAGTGCTTGACGTAATCTTCTGCATCGTTGAATAATGTAGGCCACCAAAGGCCACTCTAACGAACCTTTTTTGTCGTTCATCTACTTGAATGGTGTCCTCCAGATTCTTGATCGTGACAAAGTGCAAGGACACTCAGAACTTCCTCCTGGAATACACCTCCTCCAGATGCAATCTGCCCCCTCACGAAATAGATATGGATCCTCCCACTGGTAGAAATGGATTTTAGACAAGAATGTGTCTACTTTCAGCTTCAGCCAATCTCGTGGAGTTCTCTTGGATACAAGATAATTCACAATATCAGCATACCAGAGGAGCGAGGTGACTGACAAAATTGCCTCATCAGGAATGGTTTATGTGATCGGTTGCAAGTTTAGCTCAGGAGATTCAAGCTCAGGAAGCCTAGATAAGTGGTCGACCACCACATTCTTAACTCCGGGTTTATCTCAAATTTCAAGGACAAATTCCTAGAGGAGAAGGATCCACCGGATGAGACGTGGTTTAGCGTCCTTCTTCTGCTGTAAGCACCATATGGTCGAATGATCTGTGTAGATGATAACTTTGGACCCAAGGAGATGGGATCTCAATTTTTCCAAGGCAAAGACTACTACTAGTAGCTCCTTTTCAATGATTGTGTAATTTCGTTGAGCTTCATCGAGCGTTCGGCTAGTGTAGTGAATAGCAAATGGGATGATATTTTTCCTTTGTCCGAGCACACCACCGATGGCATAATCTAACGCATCGGTCATTATCTCAAAAGGTTGTGTCCATATCGAAGGCTATAAGATAGGAACTTGGGTGATAAGTTCTTTCAACTGATTAAAGGCAAGGAGCACACGGTCATCTACAATGAAATCATTCTCCTTTCCTAGCAACTCGATCAACGATCTGGCCAATTTACTAAAATCTTTGATAAATTGTTGATAAAAACCGACATGGCCCAAGAACGACCTGACATGTTTGATGGTTGTTGGTGGCTCTAGCTTGGAAATCACCTCTACCTTGGCTGGGTCAACTTCCATGCCATGTTTAGATACAACGTGACCCAGCATAATTCATTTAGTCAGCATGAAGTTGCTCTTCTCTTACGAGAGCACCAGATTTACTTCGCATCACCTCCGTAAGAATCGGTCTAAATAATCAAGGCACTGATCAAATGAGTTCCCTTAGACTGAGAAATCGTCCATAAATACCACAAGAAAATTTCCCACCATGTCATCGAAAACTGCCAGCATACACCTCTGAAATATGGCTGGGTTATTGCATAGCCCGAGAAGCATCCATCTGAAGGCGTATGTACCAAAGGGACAGGTGAACGTGGTCTTCTCTTGGTCTCCAGGAGCTATAGCAACTTGGTTATATCCAGGTATCCATCCAAGAAGCAAAAGTATTCCTTCGTGGCCAGTCTCTCAAGTATCTGGTTTATGAAGGGCAACAAAAAGTGGTCCTTCTTGGTGGTGAAATTGAGACTTTTATAATCTATGCATACTCACCAAGAAATGGGTACTCTGGTTGTGATCTCCTCTCCTTTGTCATTTTTCACGACAATAAACCCTGATTTCTTTATCACTACATGCAGAGGACTCACCCATTTGTTGCCGAAGATGGGATAGATGAATCCTGCAACGCACCATTTCTGAATTTCTTTCATAACAACCTCCCGAAGGTTCAGTGACTTCGGCTATCATAGTAGGTGGTGGTTTTTTTGTATGTTCGGTGTCCACCATGCTCTGTTCTACCTCTATATCAAAAAGTTCACAAAATTCTTCAATAATTTCTTCTTCATTGTAGGATTAATCCACACTCTTCTTTTGGTCTTGAAGGCACATCATCCCCATAGGAATCTCATCAAGTATATCAGCAAGAACTCATCTTGGTTGATAGGAGAAAAATCAACTACATTCTCCAATCCTTCCTAGGGATAGAGGAATTCATGGATCTCATTATCATCCACAAATAGGTTGGTGTCTTGGATTTCTGCCAAAAAGTCGTAGTCGTTGAAATGATTAATCGCCCTCGCACATGTTGTAGAAGTTCCCTCTGTAGGTTTTGCATCGGATATAATCTCTATCTTCATTTTGTTGTTGCTAGAGCCGAAGGTGATCTCTCCAGTGCCATAACTCACTACTGCATTTGTTGTTCATAGGAACGATTGTCCAAGTATGATTGGGTTGAGGAGCAAAGGCGTGGAGACGTCCATATCTAGCACGAAAAAATTGGCAAGGAACTGTATCCCCTGAACCGTGACAATGATGTCCTCCAGCATGCCTCTAGGCCGCTTGACGAATTTGTCCACAAATTGCAGAGTCATCTTTGTAGGTTTGAGCGGTCCTAACCCAAATTCTGTAAGCAGTGAAGCAGACATTAGATTGACAGAAGACCCACTATTGAGCAAAGTGCATTCGAACTCATGGTTAAACATCTGACAGCGAACGAGAGGTACTCCCTTGTCTGCCTTTTTGTCTGGAAGATTGCCGATGGCATTGACCATGGCCATTGCGAGAATGTGCCTTTTAGACTTGCCATCTTTGCTTCAGGCATTGTGAGGATGAGGCATGCGCCTAGTTGTACATGCATCTTTCAATCCTTTCTTCACAGCGGGCATGTACTCAAGAGCCTTCATTAAGGGCATATTCAAGACCAAATTTTGAATAATTTCTATAATGACAGGGTTAGACAAAACATTTTCAAAATTTTAATTTTTGTGTGTTTTTTCATTGCTTCAGAAAAAAGGCATATTTACAAAATCTGAAGCAATATCATTCAAAAGATTGTCCCTATCATTGTTTACAGGTAGATGGCAAAAAGGTATAGAATCATCTACAAGTTGTGGATCAAAAAATGCAAGCTCGGCATTGTATGCAGGCTTTGGATCTGCTCCATGTGTTGGATTCCTCTGCTTTAGTACTGCTTCTACGGTACGTGCAGGCGTCTCCAATACTGGCTGGTCTCCACAAAGTATGCTATTATCTTTTTGGATTTTTTAATTTTCTTCATTTTTTGTAATTTTTGATGGTGGTGCTATTCCAAAAATATTGTTTGGCCCTTGCGCTAGCTGGACTGATGCTTCCCCGTCATATGCAAGATGCTTCCCTTTCGCCGTCGTCGATGGATGGAGTGTCCTACCGCTCCTGAGAGTAACAACATTAGATAAAAAAAGCAATTTAATTCATCTGAATCGGGTTGGACACTACCGACTACTGCTCCTTGCATCGGAAATTATTCGGGTTCGCCTCGATCTAAGCTGGAATGGTTGTTTTCGCAGCCGTCAGATCGTCGATCTTCTGGTTCATCTCATCCATATTTTTCATCAATTGCTCTAGACAGGCAAGGGTTGGGTTTATCGACACAATCTTAGAAGATTCCCCCTGCTGGGGTTTCTGATGTTGATATAGGGGGTGAGATTGTGGCTGGCATCCCTGAGAAACTTGGTGAGGAGGAGGATGGGAGGAATACTATGAGTTCTGAGGAGGATATTGAGCAGCTGACTGCTGATGATACCCTTGATTGCGATACCCGGACTGTTGAGGATCATGCTGATGGTTCTGCCTCTAGGTGTTGCCTTGGTAAGGAGGTTGTTGTTGACATGAGGGCTGGAAGGGTCTTCCACCCTGCTGCTGCTAGTGATAGGTCATGTTGCCCATATTCTGACCTAGAGAATGTCCTTGAGGACGGGTCAGTTGTGCTTCAATAGTCCAGACACCATTGATTTCCTGAATCAGCGGCGGAGGTGGAGAGAACTGCTCGGAATAGGCAGGCTGGGGCTCTGGTTGATATACAACCATCTGTGTTTGGGACTGGGGGGGCTGCTTTGGAACCTGCACATAGTACACGTGCTGAACAAGTTGGGGTTACGGTGGACTCGGTTGAGGCATCTAGTTCGATGATTGCTCCTTATTCTCAGTGAACGTCTCGACAGCGATAAACACAGAGTTGCACATGTTGGCATTCAAAGCTCAGATGAGTTGCACCTGCTGCTGGGAAATCAAGTCGAGCTTTTCCGAGCCCTGGGTCCTCTTCTCAATCACTGATAATTTCTCGAGGTCCTGTGACCTCTTTTTGATGATATATACCTTGGACAGATGGCTCCTAATGATGCTAAGGTTGGAGCTCTCGTCCCTATCCTCGGCATGATAGCCATGTTAACATGCTTGCTAATGGTGGCAGACATCTTCATGTAAGCGCGCGATGAGGATTGAGCGTCTTCTCCTTCAGCCATCTCCTCAAAAATGTTCCATACAACGTCCTCGTCCTTGTTGAAATGAGAGCCACCGCAAGCGTCATCAACGAGCTTTTGGCTCTCAAGTGTCAGCCCACCAAAGAAGTGTTGCACGAGACTGGTCTTTGGAATCTCGTGGTGGGGACACTTGTCTTGTAGATCATTGAATCTTTCCCACGCTTCATGTATCATCTCGTAGGGTTGCTGGCAGAAACTGGAGATGCGAGCACGCATCTGGTTCAGATGACTGAAAGGGTAGAATATGTGGAGAAATGAAGACTTTTACTCCTCCCAGGTTGTGACTACTATCTCCAAGTGATCGACCCAATACAAGACCTTGTCTTGGAGACTAAATGGAAAGGCAGTCATCTTGACTATCCCAATGAGATACGGGGTAGTGAGCAGTGGCGCAAATGCAGCCGAATTTCTTAAGGTGTACATATGATTCTTCAATGGTGTTGCCATGGAATGTAGGGAGCAGGGAGAGAAACTGTGTCTTCAACTCGAAGTGGCATGGATTTTTGAAATTTGGATCCACTCTGTGATACGACCCGCTCTAGGATTGTATGTATGCTTCAAAGTGGGCTTCGGTGGTGGTGGTCCTGCATCCATTCTCTCAAAATTGGGTCCACCTACTGGAAGTTCATCTCCAGAACCTCCCTGATTGAACTCATTCTCTAGATCTAGTTCATCATCTCTTCTTACATCTCTTGTATCATCCCTCCTCCTCAGATCGTTCAGCATGTCTTGGAAGACGATTTGGGCCAAGGTTTGGTTCGTCAACTGTTGCTGGATTGCTTGTATTGATGCAAGCAGGTGGTTGTTGACCTCATTCTGCGTGGTGTATTGCCCTTCTCCCGGATTAACTTCTTCTTCTGGTTGGGGTTGCGGTCCCTTTCCTCTTCCAGCAGCCATTTCAAATTCCGCTTGGATTTGCAGCTCGATATCGGGTTCTTGGTCTGCACACGAAAGAATACCCCGATCAGTCTGAATTGTAGCACCAGATGGAGAGAAGTGTTCTGTGTCAAGGTCAACACAGAACTTTGTTAAGGATGGCGATGTAAAAGGAGTGAAATCAATGGCCATCATAAACAGGCAAAGTTCATGACAAGAGTGATCCCATTTATTGAAGAAGACGACGCGTCTGAAGATCAGTTCGCGGAGTTCGAATCAGCTTCTCAGGAATCACCCCGAATTATTGGAGAAGGCGAGTATATGGAACCGATGTAGGTGTCGACGGAGTCTCGACTCAACTATCCATGCATTGCCATCTCAGAGATCAAGAGGAAGATCGATGTGGATGAAATATACGAAGGTCAACGAGAAACAAAGGAGAGGAAAACAGTAGAATGACTCAAAGTGAGAAAGGGTCAACAAGGAAGGAAGCAAAATGGTGCGAGTGCACGATATTTTTGATCTTGACCTTAATAAATCTAATCAATCAAACACAAAGCAATGGATTCACCTACTTGACCTGTAGAACCGTGAAGGTTCGGTGATTATCTTTGTCGGTTTTAGATATGATTTTAGGATATTTATAATTTAATGAGTCCTTAAAGCGCTACGCTTATAGGATAGAGAGTACTGACGGAAAAGTATCCCGTACTTGTCCTCCTCCTTTGTAACCTGTAATCTGCACTTCTTAAGGTCCTTGTAACCCTTCTCGGATCCCTGCTCAGCCAAAGATATAGAGGGAGGAAGCCGATAGGTAAAACCACTACTTCGGATCTCGCTCACAATAGAATCACCCGTGAGTGTGCGAGAACCTACTCGGACGCAAGACGATGAGACAGACACCCTCGTGAAGGTGTGGCCTATGCTCAATACTTCAGACACGGTCGATGTTCTACACAATAGAGAACATCATTGTTGACTAAGCCCTACTCGTTTACCTAAGATAGAAGCGCCAATACTTCAAAAATCCAGACGATACACACGGTAGCCATAGACTAGGTTTTGGGCTCTAATCCTTACGATGTCGCTCTCTCATTAGGAAGGAGACCTTCCAATGCAACCTGAAAACAAATGAGGGCTTTGCTCACTGATGAAACCATGTTTCAGTCTCTTAATTCATTGAAATTATCCCCCTATCTTAGACTAAGTGTCAATAAGAACCAGACAAATCCCTATATATCAGAGTCTTTGAATAAATTAAAAAAACACAAAAAATAGCTAAATTAAAAATCGTGGTGTTTTTAACCTTAAAAATACTCTCAAAAATATTTTCTGCCTTAGTTTGATCTCATCTCCATTTTTGGTCAACATGAAACTTGTAGTCTCATCGAGATCTACAACTTTCATGTTTTGAGTTTTTTCCAAATTCGGTCTTCTTTGCCCTCATAATTCACTTTATTTCTCTGAATAATGTGATTGGGCCACGTAGCGCTTTCTGGTTGCACCACGTGGCCCGCTCCTTCACACGCCACGCGCCTGCACTTCCCACCGTTAGATCACCTCAATCATCTTCAGATCAGATCCGTTCCTTCCCGCAATAAATTCCCACCCTTCGATCAAGATCTGGAGTCCATCTTAACCGCTCACCTCTGCCTGCACCTATTCACACCACATGGCAGCTTTTGCGCCCTTCGATCCCGCCTTCACCGCTTATCCTCACCGCTCATCATCCCAGTTGTTCTCCACTGCCCGAGCTACCCACCGATCTCATCAAAGCCGTTAGTTGTCGCCTTCATCTGCTAGCACCGCGTGGCACCTGCTGTGTCTTACGATTGCACCACCATCGATCTCATCTAGACCTTTCATTGGAGCATGCTTCGTAGCCATTGGATCATGAGATCCAATGGCTACAAGACCTTCTCCTACCTCCAGACGCCCTCTCTCCCACGATCACCACCTCGCAAGACCACTTCCCCCGTTTTTTTCGAGTACTCGTCCACCATCTCCACTTTCCGATACCTCCACGGCGTTACCCGGTCATCCTTCCTAATCGCGGGCTTACACTCTCTCCATGACTCCCTCTCGCTCGCTCCATATTCTCCCCGCAAAACACGCCCATCGCCATCAGAACCGCCTCATTAGATCTTTAAATACCCCATCTCCGCCCCATTTCTCCGTTGTCCACCTTTACACGGGGCTCCTCCCAGCCCTTCTCTTCCTCCCCGTGACAGGGGGAGGGTTGATCAAGGCGCAATGATGGCGGGAGTCCCCGGTGATGACCCCTGGCCATGGTAGGCTAGGACTGTGGCGGCTCCGCCCTGCCAAGCTACTCCGAGGGGTTGCAGGAGTCCAGCAATGACCCGAGCTCCCCTCGGAGCTCAGCATAGACCGCAGCCTCCATCTCCGACCAGGTAAGCACTCTCTGATTTATGCTCTGCATTTTTATGCAATTTCTTTATTTTTATTATCTCTCTACTCGTACCTTCGCCATCCACTGAGCATCTCTTCAGCTTCCCCACACTTCCGCCACCCACACGCTCCGCTTCGATCGCCTTCTCCCTTACTCCACCATGTGAACACCTCCTTCACCTTCATCATCGCTCGCCAGAGATGAAGATCACTGGGGCTCCACCTTTCTTCGCTCACAAGCCCTCCACTTCACTCACACACGAAGTCCTTCTCTTCGGCTATTGGTACTAACATGCAGGTCTCGAGTCTTCAACGAACAGAGGCCTTGCCGGAGATTCTTTAAGCAGTTGAACATCCGAGACACAGGCGTCCTCTACTCCCTCCAGATATCCCAGTTGCTTCGTCGAGCTTCAAGGTTGGTCTCCAAGTGGTCAAGAGCAGCTGGGGGTCTTCATCGATGCTAGAGATGAGCGGCGAGGCTCGGATCCCTTCGCTGGAGTCCTGGTTTTGCCGCCAGCTGCAGCAGAGGAGGACGGAGCAGTCACCGTAGGATGCACTACCTGGCAGTCATCCAAGGGCGTACGAGGGTCCACATCAACATCGCTCGCAGCTTCCAGCTACCATCCGATCTCGATGATCGGACGGCCTTTGATCGTCCATGTGTCTTCGCCAAGGCCGAACCGAACCTCAGCACCAGACCAGCAGGCTTGGGTACCCCGACCCAATTCCGAGCATGGGTTGAGCCCGAGCCTAATGTCAAGCCTCGTCCGAGCCTACGTGTCAGCAGAGCCTAGAGCGCACGTGCAGGTCACGTGCACTCTGGGTAAATTGCAGGGAGGCCCACCAACTTCTTTAAATTGCAGATAGGTCCATAGCTCACGTGCAGACCACGTGCGCCTGGGGTATTTTGCACTCATACCCTTGCGGGTTTAAATAATTGCAAAAATACCCTCGCATGTGTGGGTTATTTACAGGGAAGGTCCCGAAATTTGTTTTATTTGCATTTTAGTCCCTCTTAGGGACCTGTTTGCTATTTATATTTAATATTTTCTTGCATTTATGTCGTTGTCTTCTTTTATGCATATCTTGAGAACCGTATCTCTATTTCAGTTGATTTCAGTTTCATTTCAAAGATTGTTTGATGAACTTTTTAATGGCATAATTTATTTCCTGTTTTGACACTGTGATTTTAATGTCTTATTTTAAATAGCTAAGTGTCTATTATGTGGTACGCTTATGCCTTGCCTAAATTCTCCAACAAGTTTGTTTCTTAGTTTGAGCCCGAAATTAACGATTGTTTAAATTGGTCATTATTTTATTCTGATTTAGGGCATACTTGCATTGCATTTAATTGCATCTATTTGCATGATTAAAAATCAAATAAAAAATGCATATTTCATGTTTATGTATATTATTGTCTTGTCCTTCATGCATTTCATCGACCTACGATTATTAATCTAACACTTAGTTAAATTAATTTCAGTCCAAATATTACGAGAGAGGCTCGTGTCCCTGAGTTTGACTTTGGGCTTGCCCAAGTAAAAAATATAAATGGACCATTTGATTTAATTGATTATATTATTTAAATGGTTCTTTGACGAATCCGATCTGGCCAACTACAACACATTAAAATAGCTTATTAAGAGGCTGATTTTGCGGTTCGTCACTCACCCAAGGCAATGAGTCCAATTAACCAATTTTATTTAGGTCAAGTATTTTTAACAATCCCTTTTTAATTTTTTTTGATGTTATCACTTGCTTTGAGTAAATTTAATATAAGCGCCAAATGTTTTTGTATTTTCTTTGATTCCTATTTGATCTAAAAATAGAGGGAGATAGTCGGAAAAGCAATGCAAGGTGACGCTAAGATGGAAATCTCACCTTAGTGCCTAAATGATGAATGCTCAGTTAGAAGACTTACAGCACTTCCCGGCTCTCTCCATGCGGGATGCAAAACAGGTATTTATAAACCTATACTAAATGTCGATATGCATATGAAAATCATCCTAAGCAGACAATTGCTACACGTGAAGAACCAAATGTTAAGTACTCAGAATGAAACCTAAGTCCGATCTTTGATGTCGATCGGTACCCGCTACAACAGGTACTGTAAGCATTGTACACGACCTCTCTTGGTACGTGGCTTGAAGACTCTGTACTAAATAATTAATTAATTCTAAGTCCAAACGTGAAGACTATATGTGCATGCAAGATAGTTAGGTGTTTTGCCTTAGACTATACGATCAAGCAAGCCTAGCACTAAGGGCTCATTCCACAAAACAAATAGAAAAAGGGGTGGAAAGCACAAATCACAAGAAATAAAATAAAATAAAGTGATGGAAAACTTAGAAAACTGTGATGAGACCCCAAGTGAACAAACACTTAGAAATTGGGCTCGAGTGTCTAAAGTTCAGAGTACATGTATTATTACAAATTAATATTCAAAATGAATCTCTCTCTCTCACAAGAAGAAGAAAATCCTAAGCTATTGTCCTCTCTCTCAAGAGCCTCTTGCTCTCTCCCATCGTCTAGATCAGAATAGCCGGCTCCTCGTTCCAAGGTTGCGTAGAATCACCTAAGCGATCCTCCTCAATTCGTGGTCCCTCGCAAGAAGAAAAGAGCAGAGATGTCAGACAGTTCAATATAGATAATAAAATAAAAAGAGATAATCTCAAAAATGGCTAAGCAAGTAAAGAGACAAAATCTAGTCTACAAGTTGATGCTCCCCGACAACAGCGCCGTTTAAAAAATGATAAGATGAGAGTCGCTAAATAATGGCCTGATAAATCAAGCTCACTATCACTGAGGCGACTACTCGAATCCTCTCGTTGTTTCAAAAATTAACCCACACAGATAATTAGACAATTAAGAGCAAGAGTTAAAATTCATTATACCCTACTACGAATGTATAATGTCAAGCAAGTACGGGTCGAACTCAGGAAGTAAGGGAGTAGAGCAGACAAAGATAAGAAGGAATCCAAGCACAATTTGTCACTCAACTACTTAGCCAAGATGTAGTTTTTATGGGTTTTAATTTTTAATTTTTTTATTTTATTTTTGTTTTGTATTTTTGTATTTTGATTTTTAATTTTTTTTGTTTTTATATTTTCTTTTCGTATTTTTATATTTTTATATTCCTTTTAAAATATATAATTAAACTATATAGAGAGTATATATACAATATAACATATATAAATAAAAGTAAAAATAGTCAAATAATGAAAATAAAATGTCTTTCTATTCTAACTATTTTTTACTATTTTGGTGATTTTTTTAAGAATTATAGATATTTTTAATATATTTTTAAAGTCAAAAATACCCTAAATCAGGGTTTAACTAAATACCTGAAATTGAAATGGAAGTTAAAAATAGAAAATGGATTCCAAAATTTTCCAAATAAATTTTAATATATTAATAATATAGAGAAATAATACATTGAAAAAAAAACAATTTTTGGGATTTATGAGAATTTTAAAGATTTTTATAATTGTTTTTGGGGTTTTTCACTTTTAAGGTGTTTTCTTTTATAATTTTTTTATAGATTTTGGTCTAAAAATTAAAAACACATAAATAAATCAAATATATTTTTTGGGAAGTTTTAAAATCATTTTTATATTTTTTACGGATTTTTTAGGTTAGACGGTGACTTTTTAGGCTATTTTCAATTTTTAATAAAAAAATAAAAAGTCCTAAAATTGCAAACTAAAATATGGGCATGAAAGTACATGTAATCAGGAATCAACCCCTATTTTTTGGGGATTTTTGGAGTTTAATTGCTATTTAAAATAAATACAAGAAACAAAGAGAAACTACACTACTGGGAGGGGCATTTTTATAAATAATAGAAAGTATGGGGGCCAATCTGCAATTTGTCAAAAATATAGAACGTGTACAAAATGTTTTGGGCCTAGATTAAATACATAAACTTCCAGGGGCATGCCTGCAAAATGTCCCCCCACGTGGGGTGTTATGTGTGGTGATGTGGCATGGACCTGGATGCAATTGTAAGGAGTTCGAGGGGATTTTAGCAAATATTACAAAAATAACTAAGCTGCAGATAAATGATTTAGTTCTAATTTTTAAATACAAAAAGGAGAGGGGCTGGAAATGTAAAATACCCTGCTGAGGCACGGATCCAACGCTGAAGGCGCCTACTTATCCATGTGGCAAGCTCTTGTGCGTCGATACCCCTTCGCGGATGCACGGTCAGGATTAGATCCCAATTGTAGATCTCACGGACGAGGCTTGTGTAATCCAACGGTGCCAGTGCGATCTAGGCTGAGGCCTTGATTCGACGGCAGAGAGACGAGGGGGGAGAACAAGGACGAACTCCACCGAGGTGAAGTTCTCCGGGCATGATCTCCCTCCTCCGTCGGTCCATGAATCTCCAAAATGGCCAGAAACGATCATGCAAAGGTCCTTTATCTGCTGGAACGGCAAAAGGGACAGCAGGGCACTGTAGGACCTCCGCGACGTCGGACAAGGGAAGGCATCCAAGATGCCTCCAGCGAAAGGACAAACTCTCCCCCATGCGCAGTTCTGCACCAGGTACCTGCAGAAACTGTTAAGCGCGTCGAGGGCAAAATGCCTCGACTCTGCAGCTGGCGAATGAAGGCATAGGCGGGTCGAGTGGCCGGGTTTCGATGATGCGAGGAGAGGGAGCTCGGGATCCTCTGTGTAGGAAGAGTTTGAATGGAAGGTGGAGGATCGTAGAGAAGCGGAAAGGGAACGAGATGAGGTTGGCAGGATGCGGCGGAACACAGGTATCGCACGATGGAGGTTCGTCGCAGCTCAGCTCCAGCGAGCTTACAGCTAACTAAGGTGATCAGGAGGCAAACTAAATGTTGGAAATGAAAACCTAGGATCTAAGCTACCTACACAAGCAGTAAAATGGGTACCTCGACTAGCGGAACCGGGAAGGAAGACCTCGACGGCGGAGTTATGCCGGAGTGGATGGAAGTCAACTTTAACGCCGCTCGACCTCGTTGCTGAAGGGTTGGAGAGCTCCCTATCATGAAGCTCTATCCTGAGTTCACAAGAGAGGTGGTCAAACAGGGCCAAAGCGATTCCATTCGTGAGGAGAGAGGCGGAGGGATTTTGTACAAGATTGATGAGGCGCTCCAAAGATTGGGGTGTAGATGGCGATGTAGTCGTTCAACCCCAAGACAAACACCGGGTGTGTAAGACCAATCCTCGAGGAGAAAAATTCATGAAAACTTCGATCCCAAAAGATGCAAGGAGAGGTCTCCAAAAATCGACAAAAATTGGGTTTAACTGAGGATGTCAGGGGGTGCAGCCTGGGGAGAAGAGTTGACCATGGTCAACTCTTGACTCCTGGTTGGTCCACGTGGACCAACTAGAAAAAAGGCTGGTCAAAAAAGATAGGAAATTCATTATTAAATATTAAATGATTTTATTAATTTTAGATTATAAAAAAATTTGTTTATTATTTATCGTAGTATTTTATTATGATTTTTATTTCTTTTTTAGAGGTATATAATTACAAGTTACTTTTTAGGGTTAATATATAGGTATATTTATCTATGTATTTAGGTCTTTTATTTTTATTTTGTATTTTTTATTTTATAAATTTAGTTTATAATTTTATAAAGTTAAAACTTATTTTTATATACATAAATATATTATTATTATGTTTTTCTGAAGTTATATATATACTTAAATAAATAGGAGTGTTGGTTCTATAGGTATAAATATAGGTGTTTCATTTATGTATTTTCTTTACATATTTTCTTTTAATATTTTCTTTATTATTTTATTCATATTTTAATATGTACATATATTATAAATAATATTTACAAAAATTATAAAAATATAAAATTATAAAAAAAAATATGAGTAATAAATAAATTGGATATTTTAATCTGGTAAACTATACAATAGGGATCCAAAGCCTAACTTTCACACCTTAATTCCAAAAAATATGAAACCACCTTCATTAAATAGCTTATAAAAGTTATATACAATTAAAGATGATTTTATAGAGTTTTTATTTGAGAGATATGGGCCTGAGAAGTTGGGATTTGAAATCTTATTCTCAGTATATCTTTTATTTTATATATTATTTTTGTATAAAATCAATTTTGTATTTTTCTATATTTCATTATCTACAACTTTCATGTATAAAATTTCTTTATTTGAAGTATAAAAGGTGGAAAATAAAATTGGTCCCAAAATAAATAAAAAATGAATAAATAAATGGGAATTGTTATTGTATAAATGGCTCTTATCTCCCCCTACTTTATTCCTTGTCGACATAGTCATCAAGATGCCTAGGTCTCAGAGTTTAGGGTCATAAAAATATCTTCGATATTTTATTCTTTTTCTTTTCTTTTCTTTATTCTATAATTTTGACATTAAAAACAATATTTTATACATTATTTACACTACAATGCACGAATGTTAATTCTGCAAATTAGAGGTATTTGCATGCATTTAATAGGGGTTTTAATGCCAAAATGATAGAATAAAGGTGATGAAATGGAGATTCATCAGAATGTGCCATAGGAAATGTAGTGCATGAACAAAAACAATAGAACAAATTTAAAGCAAGCTACTCATGTATGGTCGGAAAAACATCCGACAGTTAGAACATGAGGGGGTATGTAATTAAAGTCATATGTAATCTAAATAATTTTTTTATTATCTTGTATATGTGTGTATGGAATTAATTTCTTGTGGATAATGGCATAGATATTGATCGATGCAATCTCTTTGTGTGCTAAAAGAGTAAAGAAGTAAAATGTGGCTCGAAAGTATAGCATGATAATGAATTGGAGAAGCAATATTTAATTTACTTAGAATGTGTACGAGTTCAATTTAGTTAGAGATATCTATTTAAATGCATGTAACGTTATTCTTTATGAGGAACATGAAACATGATTGCATTCTAACATCCTCTTGATGAATTTCTTGTGTTCTCCCCAGATTCATCATGTCTACAAACAACTAAGCTCAAAGATCTAGGACACATAAGAGGAATAAGTATTATAGATATAGAAGTCAATATGATCACATCTTATATGATCAAATGGAGAAGGTAGAGTTCATGCTGGCACAGAGAGAAAAGCAGCGAAGGACAATGGCAGATCAAATGAAGCATTATCATCTAGGGTTTGTAATGTGTCATAGAGAGCTTGCTCATCATTTGGATGGAGTAGAGGTCTAGGTGGAAGAAGAGATGGAGCCAAGGATTTGGGAAATTAATATGCATAATGTTGATGATTTCTCTTTAGATGAGCAGTAGTTCCTTTTTTGAATAGCTTCTTAGTTGTGATATCTAAGTTTATTGAATATCATTAATTTACTATTTTTTATGTTTTATTAGCTAATCGAATCTCAGTTACTTCATGTTTTGTTAAATACATATTGTTAACTATGTCATGTGTACTTCTTTTTAACATGCATGCTTATCATATGTTTAGCATATGCATGGAGTTATCATGTTTATGTATATTTAGCAAGTCAATAGATTTACCATGTGTAGGTATGTGTAGAATGAGTCTACCTTTCTATGAGCATATAAAAGTCCTTGAACACAATAAGGACCCACTCATTCCTCTTTGAGGTAGACTCGTATCATTCTGAAAAGTAATTAACAAAGATGACAAAACAAAGTGCACTAAGGAGATATCTAAACTTCATAGGAATATATAGATCTTTGGAGAGTGACTTATTTTCTAATGTAACTCTCGATTGTGTTTTTACTTATCAATATGTGCATTTCTCTCTCTTTATTTTTCTTACATTGAAAGAAGAATTTAATGGACCAAGGTGTATAGACCTTTCTTTCTTATATAGTTGATCCTCTTATACCACAACTCAATTGAGTTGTCATAATGGGTCTCATTTACTATATTCGTAGAAAAATTTGGTGCTTGCATAATGTAGAGATTATTGCCGGACTTCTTCCTTTGAGCAATAAATGAAGTATTGTTGGTAATATTTTATTATCCACCATCAAGTATGTTACAATAGTATTCATTATCAGATTTTTTTAAATTGGCATCAGGTTCAGATGCACAGGAGTGCCTCAACGTTACCCCCGCCAATAACATGAAACAATGACTATTACCCATCTTAAGAATGTCAAAATCACCAAAAGTATCAACTAGGTAAAGCATCATATTGGAAGTCATGTATAAGAATAATCTATCATCGACTGGCAAATGTGTCATCTCTGGTTGCGTTAACCAGAACCAAGTTGGGCATAATGAACAAGTCATGCTCAACAACGATAATAATATTATCGTCCATGTCATTTCTTTCTTATTTTTCCTCTCTTTTCTCTCTTTAAGTTGGAAGTAATATTATTTAACGTTGCATTCCTTCTTGTAATAATAATAATTGTAGATCTTTATATTTTGGTATGGACTCTCTTCAATTTTTATATGTACCTTCCTCTTTTTTGAATCTATTTCTCTCTGTATTTCTTGTGACTAAATCATTTGATTGTAAAAAAGAATCTTGAGATTTTCTCCTCAAATATTTGTTTAAAACAATAGTCCTAACAATTTCTTAAGAATTAACTCCATTATGTATAGAGTTAATAAGAGAAATTTTAAGAGCTAACTCCCAACTATATGAAAGAATAACAAGTAGCAATAGACCTATAACTTCATCTTTGAATTTTATTCTTATATTAGAAAGATGACAAATAATATCGTGAAATTAGTTAAGATGGTCAGGATAGAAGTACCATATTTGAATTTCAATTGCATCAATATCCTTAGAATAAACAACTTGGTGTTTCTTGTCAGTGAGGAGTGCAACTTCTTCAATTCAGACCAAGGTATTCATGCATGCGTCCGAATGACAATGTGATTATACACACTCTCATACATGAATTATTAGATAATGATTTTTCTTATGATCAAACTCTCATTCTTCATTGCTAATGTACTCAGATTTTTGGATGGCAAGAACTAAAAGATTTAGGTCCTTTGTAAATATTATATCTTTCATCTTATCTTCCCATAAACAGTAGTTGATCTCATTTAAGTTAATCATCTTGCTGGCAATGGATTCCATCTTAGCAATCTTTTGGCTTCAATGCAACTAGACGTGAATAGATTCCTTGTATAGATCGAATCATGAGAAAACATAAAAAATGTTAGAAGCTCCTACCCATATATCAAATCCAAGGAAACTTCAACCATAAATAAAATCCAACATAAAATATAGTCGCATATGCAAAAAGGAATTCTAACGTGTAAAACTCTCAACGTATGGGTGAAAAAACCATAGGGGGTCGCAAATAAAAGATCAAGTACCATAAGCAAATTAGTCTCCTATGCAAGGGGATGGCACAAAGCCGACCCTCCATACTATGCTAGAATCACCGAACAATAGATAAAAGTAGAAAGGTAATATATCACTAAGCATATAAATCTGCTTTAGGGGAAAATGTCAAAAAAATAGAAACCAAAAGCTTCTTATTCCAAAAATTGTTGCAAACTTTCTTTTGTCTTTTCCTCTTCTTCTCTCTAATTTGTTTCGTATGCTATAAAAACTTGTGTTAGAATGCATCATTTCCTCCCTATTTATACTTCATGAGGTCTTTGTGCATTCATCTTCTCTTATAATAATAAAGGAAGTCTCATTAATCAAATAAGAGATGGTTAAAAAGTTATAAGAATCATCAATCAATCTGAATTTGTTGATATGAAGTAATATAGGTTGTCAATCATTGTATCAGATTTCCATAAGGACATGGAAGGGCTAAATTAAGATAAGTTCCCATACGAAGGGAACTTGCCCAATATCACGATAGGTGTCAAAGCACATCGGAAGAACCAACAACCTAGACAAAGCTCAAGGAAAACATGTAGAATGTAGGAGAATCAAACCCTCTCTTTGATTTTTGTAACATAGTGCGACTACTCAAGAGTCGCTACAATAATCGACCGTGTTATCATGCATGAATCCTAATAAAAAATCTAACTTTTGAATATTTAATTTGTAAAGGATCAAGATTTGTGATTTCAGAAGTCTAAACTTAAGTAGGGGTGTGTATGCACATGTATGTTGTCCTTCTGTGCCCCCCTTTAATTGTTTTTGGCATGGTGATTGGGGAACAAACAACCGAAGTTTTAGTTACTAGCAACGTAATATTATCTAATGCTTACTCACAAATCTATATTATTTTTTTAAAATCAAAAGGTCTTAAAATTGAATATCCCAACAAATATTCTATGACTCTTAATCAACAAAGAGAATGATAGCCAATATTAGAATGATGATTTTTTCCAATGAAAAGAGCAAAATGATGAAGTTAAAACCAAAATCCCATTAATGGAACAAATGATATGAGCATTGGATTAGTGTCACACCCTGGGATATGGATACTCGATAAATCATTTCCTTGTGCACGGATCCACATTCTAGATACACAAGCATGCGAAATTATAGCATAAAAGATAGAAATTGAATTTTTCCTTTTTAATAAATTTATGTTTACAATATCCATGATACAGTCCATGTCCACAAATTATACATATATGCACGTCCACAAATATATATATATATATATATACATATATACATGCATACATATGCATGTAAAACAAGTACAACGAAAAACTGTCAAAGTAAACATTCACGACCCACCCCGCTAGTCAAGACGGGCGTGACAAAAATCCAATCTTTTCTTAGAACTCATAACAGAATGTGCGTAAATTGTAAACATAACTTCCTTTATCAAGCATTCCTTGAAATCATCATCAAAATATATTCTTCATCAATGACAAAGAAAACCAAAATGACCATCCATATCAAAAACTTCTTTAACATATAACAATTGTTATAACTACCGCTTACAAGAGTAATCTATCTTCCCATCACATAGTCATGTTTACACTAAGTTATACAACTCTATCTTGAAGTACAAAAAAATACAAAATATCCAAACTACGGTATAAGATGGCTCAACCTCCAGCTACTATGTAGTATCCTTGATCCTTCTAAGATTCTCGCTCGAGTGTGTCTGTAAATAATAATAAATAAAGGAAGGTTGAGTCTAAACTCAATATGAGCTTAGACCCAGTGAATGGGTCTTAAGCATTTCAGTAAGAAAAATAAGGGTTATTTTGAAAGTCACTTTGCATAAAATATGGAAATATTTGGAAAAAGAAAATACTTTAATAAACAAAACTTGGAACTTTTCCAAAATGTCGTTGTATAAACATTCAACTTCCAATAAGGAATAAGTGCACATTATCTAATTCTAGCTATTAAAAGTATTGCAAGTCTATAGTTACTAGACATAACCATTGCATTAACACCATTGTAGTTATATGTACTAAGTCCATGAACACTAAAACAAATCGAGTCATATGCGTAGATAATCCCAAAGGTCATAGAACACCCTGCATACAACACAAAGGCTTTATGTATACAGAATACGGATCCAAAGTCCTCTGAACTATATCTAATGGTCGACATATCTAATGGCTTTGTCATATCTAATGACGCATTTCAGGGTCATATCTAATGACGTGTTTTAGGGTCATATATAATAACATCACCATATCTAATGGTTAGTTCGTGACTTGTTTGAGAGCAACTACGGTGTTCAACATTTATACAATATTTTTTTCTGAAACATTTCTATAAGCCAAAAGTATATGATATCATATCACTTCATAAAAACTTCACTTCTTGTTTATGTACAAAATAGCTGGAAACTAAAAATTCGCAAGTTGTATTGTAACACTCACTATATTAAAAGATGAAAACTAAGATTTTTATAGCAAATAAAGAACTTAAAATACCATATTATTGCAAAAAAAATATTTGAATACTATGCTTCGTGTACCATGGCTAAAACTTATCTGATTTCCACTTAATTAAAAAATATATAATTATATAATCTAAAGATACCTAGAAGTGTTAACATTAAATTTAGTGATCAAAATATGATAGAATACTGAAGATAGTGCTTGAAAGACCACTCACATTCAATTTGATGTTTACGCCTCTTAATAAGTGTATCTCGATCCACCAACCAAAATCGATTCGTCTTCTATGTAATAGAAATGCATTTAATGTATGTCATCTTCTAACCCATGTTTATGCATTCTTGTGTTGACTAATCTAAATATACGATATCTTGTGTCCTTAAAAGGTAATGTTTCTTAATAATGTTTCTTTATATAATAAAATATTAATTAGTTCATTTAATATTTCTTTTGGAATTTACAAAGTATTTTTTGAATCTCTTTTTCTGGTTGGTCCACGTGGATCAATCAGAGCCTCTCAACAGTTAACCTCAGGTCAACTATCCTTCTTCCTCCTCTGGCTCGTGTCAGACTCACATGCATGCATGTCTTCCCCCATTTTCTCAAGCATGAACTAAGTCTCGAGAGACCATGGTTCCTTCACCAAAATCACGCCCAACACACCCAACCATCTCACTAGAACCTTAGCATGATTGCATGATCAAGCAATCGAGCTCCATCTCGTGATCTTATCCCCCCAATTCTTTGTCTATAATTAACATCCCAGATCCAACTTTTGCGATTTGATCACTCTTTTTCTGTTCTTTGCCCCTCAGATCATCTCCACGGGATTCCTGCTAGTCAGGAGCAGATCCCCTTGATGTGCAACGAGGAGGAGCAAAGGAGGAGGAGATCCAGCCATCTCCAATGCTACGTCATGAGGTTCAGTCCCTTGTGGTCTTAGACCTAATCAAGGTTGTTTCTTTGCAATTTTAGATTAGTTTCAATACTAGGTTTAATTTTGCACTTTAATTTCAGTCTTTAGCTAGTAATTTAGGTTATTTACAAGATCTTCGTACACCTGGATCTTGTGCTCCAGATCCAAATCACCATGAAACTCATCGTGATCTGCCCCACTCTCACCGCCATATCGATCCTCGATGCCCTCTCCATCAAACCCCTCTATTTTCCTCTAGATTTCTGCTAGGAATAAAGTTATCGAGCTCCATCCCTCGCCCTTCGCTGGAGCTGCATAACCACTCCATTCCATCGTACTTTCTATCTTCAATTTGGGCCGAGGCGAGTAGCCTCGAGCTGCTGAAATTTTTGTACAGGACCCGAGCTTCAACCGACACTTGGAGGAGCGAATCAAAGCCCCAACTTAAGCCCCAGGTCGAGCAAACAAGAAGGCCCTCCAGATCCACATCATTGGGATATGGAAGCCATCTGAAGCCGATTGTAGCTGCGGGACGTTTCTTGGAAGCTACAGACCCCATCGATGAGGATAAGCCGCCGGTTGAGGGAGATATCTATGAACGAATCCAGTACAACCCGTTGTTCTTGGTTGTTCACCTAATGCCTCTCATAGCCATCGGATGGTGAAGGGCGCCCAGGTCTAATGCTGAGTGCGGATCACGAGCGAAACGAAGCCCTCCCCTACCGTGTGATCTGTTTAAGTGAGTCAACGTGGCTCACTCCCCGCCGTCCACTTCCACGCGGATCTAGGTAAATATCAAGACACCCCCATCGCTTTTTGCATTTCCTAAAGAGTATTGTAAATATTTCAGTACATGTAAAATTAATTGGGAAAAGTGTAGTAAAGCCCCTGAATTTTATTTAAAGGATATTTACACCCATAACCCTGAGTAGTTCCGTAATTACCCTGGATACCCTTGATAATCACGATTTACATACAAGACCTTGAGTAATACTTAACTCTTACACCAAGAACCCCGTGTTAATTTTCATTCAATTTTCTGTCAACTATAACGGTATCTGTCAAGGATTTTATATTTTATACCCTTAAACTTTTAGTTATTTACAAATAAGACAAATGTCCCCTCCCTCCTCCTTCCCCTTCCTCCTCCCAGCACACCCACCCAAGTCGAGGTCTCCCGCCGGCCGCCCCGCCTCCCTCAGCAAGTCCGCCTGCACCCCTCCCCTCCGGGCAACCCCACTCCCGCGCCTCCTCCTGGGATCGAGCCATACCCAGGTCCATGCCCGCGCCTCCTGGGATGAAGCTCCAGGGCAACCCCCGCTCGCAGGTCCAGGCCCCGCCCGCACCCCGACACACCTCCACCTCCCACAGGTACAGGCCCTGCCCCCCCCTCCCCCGCCTGGGATGGAGCTCCAGGGCAGCCCGCGCCCGGCCGACGTGCCTCCTCTGCCCGCAGGTCCAAACACTGCGCCCCCCCCACCCCAAGGTCGGTCGCACCCCCCCCCCCCCCCGATTGGGATGGAGCTCCACCCGACGCACCTCCTCCGCCCGCAGGACGCAACCTCCTCCGCCCGCAGGTCCAGGCTCTGTGCCCCCCCCAAGGTCGATCGCACCTCCCAACCCCCCCCCCCCCCCCGATTGGGATGGAGCTCCAAGGCAGCCCGCGCCCGCCCGACGTGCCTCCTCCGCCCGTAGGACTTGACTCCTCCGCTGAAAAGCGAAAAAGCGAGAGTCGCTAAATAGTGGTCTGACAACACAGACTCATTGTCGCTGAAGCGACTACTCAAGCCTCTTCGTTTGTCAACAACTAACCCACACAATCAATAAAGCAATCAATAGCAAGGATTAAAATTTATTATACCCTACTAACAAAGTACAGTGGCAAGCAAGCAGGGGTCGAACACAAGAAGCAAGGGTGTAGAATATAGACAAAAATCCAAACCTGGGTCTAATAAACCACTTAGCCAAACTAATTTTTGTGGGTTTTTAATTTTTATTTTTTTTTAATTTAATTTTTAATTTTTAATTTTTATCTTTTGATTTTTAGTTTTCTAATTTTTATAATTTATATTTTATATTTTTTTTTCTTTTTTTTCAATATTGGAATATAAAAATAGTGTAATAAAAGGGAAGATCAACTATTTATAAAAATGTGCAAAAATAACCAAAAATTCAGAAATAAAATGTTTTTGATATTTTTAGAGTTTTTTACTGTTTTTGTGATTTTTGGGTATTTTCAAAATGTTTTTGGTATTTTTAAATGCTGAAATGAAAGAAAACAGTGAAATAGGTACTGGCTGGGAATAAAATGCAAATTAAAAATAACAAACAGTCACAAAAATTTTCCAAACTAGTTTTCAAATAAAGTCAATAAAATGTGGAATAAACAGGAGTTGAGTTTATATCTTTCTGAGTTTTCTTTGATTTTATATATTTTTTTGAAGTTTTTATGTATTTTTGAATTTTTAAGGTTTTTCTTTTGAAATTTTTACTGGTTTTTGGCTTGAAAGTAAAGTAGGTCAAAACACACAACAGAGAATATTTTTGGAATTTTTTAAGGCCTTTTAATATTTTTTTGGTATTTTCTAAGCTAGACAATGCTGAAACAACATGTTTTTGATTTTTAATAAATATGAAAATACAATAAAATTAAAAACTAAAAATATGGCGTGAAAGTAGAAGTAAACAGGAGCTTAAACCTATTTTTTGAGAATTTTTGGCAATTAAATGAGGCGTGAAATAAAAAGCTCATGCATACAAAAATCCTAAGCCTAGCAGGGGTATAAATGCAATTATAGAAACATCCAGGGGCGCAGGTGCAAATTCCACAAAAAGACACGCGCAAGGCATGTGTTCTGTCATTCACAGGGGCATAATTGTAATTAATGAAAATCGGCTGGGCATACATGCAATTTTTCCAAAAACATATTTAATTAACTACTTACAGGGATATAATTGCAAATACCTAAAAGTTCAGGACCAAATATGCAAAATACCCAAAAGTCACACGCCCTAGTCACGTGAGGTGACATGGTGTGGACCTAAGTGCAAATATAAAAAGTGTGGGGGCCTAAGTGCAATTATTACAAAAAGTTTTAAACTTCAGACAAAAGTTTCGAGACAAAAAGGTAAATACAAAAATGCTTGGGCTTAAGATGCAAAATACCCAAGCTCCCGATCGTGCGGCCGATGGAGATTCACTTGGACACGTGGCGAGCATCGAGCGGCTGGTACCTCTTCGTCCTGGACGGCTGAGATTAGAACTTGGATGGCTGATCGAACGGCTGGGCACAACAGGCAATCGGACGGCTGGCGTAGCGTCTGGAGATGGCTTCTGATCCAACGGCAGGGGGAGGCTCACGAAGAACACCTCCCCGGCGAGCTTTGATCGGTGATTGCGGCTGACACACGGCCGCTCCGGCCCTAGGATCAAGGGCAAAACGATCCTGGGGCCTCTCCGCGTCTGATGGTGGCCTCCGGCGAAGCAAAGGCAGCGTGGGATGCTCGGACGGTGAAGGCGACCTGGGGAGCTGCTCCTGGGAACGTCGAGGCTCGATGGAGCCTTCTCTTGGGCTCTGACCTGCAAGGGAGAAGCGCAAAAACCAGGCGAGGGCAATGGTGGGGTTTGATGAAGCGATGGGAGCGGAAGGTGGCTCGGATGGGGAGCTCCAGCGAGCAGCGGAGAGGAGAGCTCGGTTGACTCGATCTGGGCGAGATCGAGGTGGGTGAAGGGGTGGAGCGTGATGACGGAGTGAAGGGGAAGAGAGTGGAGGTGACATGTGGTCGGGTCGTTGCTCGGGATGGATGGGAACGGCAGGCGGAGCTCAGCTCCGCCGCGGATTCGATCGACACAATCACGGCAACTCACGCAAAGACACGCAAAGCTGTTATATATCTAACCTATACTAAGTTACAGCAACAAGAAAATGGAAGTAGAAGGGGAAGAGACTCATCGGGGACGTCGAGAAGAACTTCACGGTGGAGCTCCGGCGAGGGACGAATCTCTTCGATTCGACGCCAAATGCTTCAAACCCAGGCTCGATTCGACGCCTGCTGTCACCAGGAACACGAAGGGCTAGGGGTTTGAGGGTGGAAATGGCGGAAGAAGGATTAAAATTTGAATTGAAGTTGGGGGTGCTCTTTTGTAGGGTTGATGGGTGGCGTGGAAGACGAGGCTCGAAACGCCTCGATCAGTGGTCTTCAGCCCCAGATTTCACTAGGGCGTGAATCACCATTGATCGAGGAGCAAAAATGCCGAAGGCATCGACATGGTTTGATGCAAGGTCGAGCCTAGAGAATAGCGAGAAGATGAGACAAAATGTCTTCTGACAGGTCAAGGGGAGGAGGTCAGACAGTTGACCGAGGTCAACTGTCAGACCAACCTGGTTGGTCCACGTGGACCAACCAGGAAAAATCCCCTAAAAATCATTTCAAAAATCGAATAAAAATAGAAAATGGACGAATCTCATTTTGGTTAAAAAATAAAAAAAAAGTTTATTAATTTATGAAGTATTTTATTATGAAATTTAATTAATTTTATGAGATGTATTTTAGAAGTTACTTATTTTGGCCTATATAGGTATAATATCTACATATTTTGTTCTTTTATTTTTATTTTGTGTATTTTAATGTTATTAATTATGTTTATTAATTTATATAATTATAACATACTTTTATACACATAATTATATTTTTATTTTATTTTATTTATGTGTTTTGTATATTTAGTAAAATAAGAGGATATAAAGTACAGGTATATGTGTGTGTACTTTACCTATGTATTATGCATACATGTATTTTATTTGGGGTTTTCTTTGAGTTTTATTTTGATTTCAAGGGACATAATTAATATAGGTAATATTTACAAAATAACAAAAATATAAAATTAAGAAAATAAAGAATAAATAATAGAATGAATATTTTAAGTTGTACAAGTATACAATAGGGGTCCAAAACTCAACTTTCAAACCGTAACTCCGCCAAATGTGAAACCACCGCCATTAAATAGATTATTTTATTCTATATACAATTAAAGGTGAGTTTGCGGCATTTAGAGTTTTTATTTGTGAGATACGGGTCTGGGAAGTTGGGATTCTGGATTTTTATTCAGATCATAACTTTTTATCTGTGTATTATTTTTAAGTGAAATCAATTTTGTATTTTTTTTATTTAATTATCTACAACTTTCATGTACAAAATTTCTTTATTTGATGTATAAAAAGTGGAACCAAAAATAGGTCCCAAAATGAATAAAGAAGGAATAAAATAAAAGGAATTTTATTGGTATTTTTGGCCCTTATCTCTCCCCTACTTTATTCCTTGTCGACCTAGTCATCAAGATGCCTAGGTCTTGGGGTTTCGGGTCATAAAATATTTACAATATTTTATTCTTTTTCTTTTCTTTTATTTATTATATAATTTTGGCTTTTAAAAACCACATTTTATACACTATTTACACCTATGTGCATGAATGCTAAAATGCAGGAATTAAGGCTATTTACAGGCATTTGCCAGGGTTTTTGAGGCCAAAATGATAGAATAAAGATGATGAAACGTGGATTCATCATCCCCTATACCTTACCTTTGCTAGTCCCTAGCAAACACTTATGCAATAAGTGCAAAAAGAAAAAGAAAGAAAAGAAAAAGAAGAACTTGGATTTAGTTCAATTATCAAACTTGTCTTCACAAAATCAAAGTTTGGAGCTTAAGTCGGACCTTTGGAATTTTAGTGCGGGCGGAACCTTAGTGAGAACCGAATTTGAAATCCAACAGTCCTTGAGAATCCCAAAACTCTGCTCAAGTCTCCTCAATAGCCAGGTCAGAAATACTTCAACTCATACGCAAACTCTTACGACTATGAATCTGACTCGTACAGTGTAAGTGATGGTGGCTCTCCCCAACTAGAATGACAAAGAGACTGACTTCTCCAGTACAACAACCCAATGATTCCCCAATCCAATAACTCCATCCTCGAGGAGCGGGGTATTCTCTTCTAAGTTCAAGTGGCAACCAGCTCAAGAGTAGGAGGTGAAGAGAAGAATGGACGGTAGCCAGTGTAGCTACCTATCCTGGGATGCAAGACCAGTGTAGTCAAGTCATCATGCTGCAGGCTCACATATTTGACTTTGGAGCTCAAGCTTGCTTATTGACTTTGTACATACTTCGCAGGCTCTTTATTTTTGTACATGCCTGAACACATTTTTTTTTAATACTATATACAGCAGCATTTACATACGGAGTTTTTCCTCTTGAGCCAGTAGACTATCCCTCTTTTGAAGGTTTATCGCAACCCACAGCCTCCTGTATTTAGACTTCCTCATCACTGGACGGGTTGGGGTGCACTTCCCTCCCTAGAGGAGGACAAATGTTTCCACTTGTGTGCGTCTCATACCGGCAAATCCAATCCCCTCACCACTCCAACTGAGTTGAGCCATGTGAAAGGTGCAGGTGTCCAAGTTAGGTCATTATCAACAAGAGTCGTGCGTGTGCTCCGAAATACTCTACTTAGGCAGTCAAGAATCCATTGAACCAAGTCTCGTAATCCTCAAAGAATTAAGTCAACTAGACCTGAAGTACCTCAAACCTAGTTCCTACAAGTTTCCTGTTATTAGGTAGATTTTAAGGTCCAATCAAGCTCCAATCTCCGGATTTTACTTAGACTCGTTCAACTATCAAACTCAATCCGAAAAATGCTCATGCTATGCAAATGATATGCAAAATGCCGGAAATATTTTTGTGATGCAATTTTCAAGATTTTTGAATTTTTTATGGACTTTTGAAAAGATGATGCATGCATTTTTTTGTATTTTTCAGAAAGATTTTTCAAGTGTTTTTGGATTTTAATTTTGCAAATGTTTTTGGGAATTTTTGAAAATAAAAAGATTTTGGCTGAAAGCTGGGTGAAAATATGTACACGGGAGTGCTTCTTATATATACAAGAAGTGGGTTTTAAGAATTTACAAGGGTAGGTGATCAATTTTATACATATATAAGTAAGGTGTGATGTAAATATTCCTCAAACTTATTTGACACAAGCTTTTTCACACAATGTTTTGGAAACTATAGTCCAACATAGTTTTTACAAACATTTTTGCAAACATGTACACATATTTGAAAATCATTTTGCAAAGGCTTTCAAAACAGTATAAATAGATTTTTCAAAACATTTTTGCAACCATTTTTCAAACCATTTGCAAATCATTTTTCAAACATTTTATTTCACACAAAGAAAATAAATTTTGCAAACCACACATTTTTACACAGGTTTGAAACATGTAACAAAATATTTTCAAAATAATTTTCAATAGATGTTCACAAAGATTTTCAAACTATTTTTCAAATATTTTGCAAAAAACATTTTCACCTGATGTATTAATCAGTATATACAAAAAGAATTTGAGGAACAAAACACCTTTTTATTAAGGTTTTTAATGAATTTTAATGAATTATAAGCCATATTATTAAGAAAATACGAAAGTACGAGTTATGGCTAAAGTATATACGTAGTATATACGACCCCCCTATACTTAGCTTGAGCTATGTCCTCATAGATCAGAGAGAAAAGAGAAGACATAACTCGTACTGAGTATAGAAAAGTCTAAAGAATAAAGGAATACCAAGATGAATGAACGAATGAGAAGTTGACCGTCCCCCCTATACTTAGGATCAAATAATCCTAAGTATAGCAGACTGTACACAAAGCAGGGAGGGTCAAGGGTGGGAATGAACAGATCGTACTCAGATTGTCTCCCCCTATACTTAGGGTAAGGTATCCCTAAGTATAGACAAGAAGAGGAGACAATGGAGAGGATCGACAAGAATAGAATTAACTCAGGGTGCACACCCCCTATACTTAGGACAAAGTACGTCCTAAGTATAGAAAACTGTCTACAAGGGGCAACACCTTTTTGATAGATAAAGAAGATAGAATAGGAAAAGAAGAAAAGAAGAAAAGAAGAAAAGAGATGAAATTGGGTTTGAACAACTCGGGATGCACATCCCCCCTATACTTAGGATAGAGTACATCCTAAGTGTAGCAGTGATGAAAGGGATGGCATCAATTCGGTAGAAGAGGATAAAAGAAACTGAAAAGAAGAAAAGAAGAAAAGAAGAAAAGAGAAATCATTCAAAAATATTTTGATGTGCTTCGCCTTCCTCTGCCTCTTTCGAGATATTCAGCTCATCCTCATAGATTACTTGAATTGAGTCAACGACGGCCATGAATGTACCATGTTCAAGGTATGGCTTCAGAAGCTGTCCATTGACTACAAAGGCTGTGCGTCAGCTGACAGATTGGATAGCAATACACTTCCATTGTCACGCACCTGCCTAATCATGAACGGCCCGGTCCATTTGCTCTTCAATTTGCCTGGAAAGATCTTTAATTTTGCATCGAACAACCATCCTTCTGACCTGGATCAAAGGACTTGTGGCGGAAGTGCTTGTCATGCCATGTTTTGACCTTCTCCTTGTACATCAGGCTGTTGTCATATGCATAATCTCTGAATTCCAGTAATTTGTTCAGATCTAGTTTTCTGTTCTTTCCTGCTTGCTTGGAGTCCAAATTACAGATGTTAATAGCCCATAAAGATTTGTGAATAAGTTCCACGGGCAATTGACATGGCTTGCCATACACAAGACGGTACGGAGACATTCCCAATGGTGACTTGTACGCTATTCTGTAAGCCCAAAGAACGGAATCAAGCAGCTGAGACCAGTTCTTGCGATGCGGACGCACGAGTTTCTGTAGAATTGTCTTGATCTCCCTGTTTGAACATTCAGCTAAGCCATTGGACTGCGGGTGGTAGGGTGAAGCAACACGATGCTCGATGCAGAATTCTTGGGTTAGCTTCTTCACCTCTCTGTTTATGAAATGACTACCCCCGTCAGATATGAGAATTTTGGGAATCCCGAACCGTGCTATGATGTGATCTCTCAAGAATCGACAGACAGTCCTACTGTCGGCGGCTCGGGCGGGAATAGCCTCCACCCATCGACTGACATAATCGGCAGCAAGCAGAATATATTCATAACCCTGACTGTTGGGAAACGGGCCCATGAAGTCAATGCCCCATGCATCAAAGACGTCTGAGATCTGAATGTATTTCAGAGGCATTGTGTCTCTCATTCCTATGGTTCCACCCATCTTTTAGCAGTCAGTGCAGCGTTTGACATACTCATCTGCATCTTTGAATAAGGAAGGCCACCAGAGGCCACTTTGAAGAACTTTTGTTGCCGTTCGTTTGCTTGAATGGTGTCCTCTAGAATCTTGATCATGACATAGAGCGAGGACACTTGGAACTTCCTCCTGAGGAATACACCTTCTCCGGATGCAATCTGCTCCCTCATGAAACAAATACGGGTCTTTCCACTGGTAGAAATGGATTTTAGACAAGAATCTGTCTATTTTCAACTTAGGCCAGTCCTGTGGGATTTTCTTGGTCACCAGATAGTTCACGATGTCCGCGTACCAAGGAAGTGAGGCGACAGACAGAATTGCCTCATCTGGAAAGGTCTCTGTGATAGGCTGTAGGTTCAGCTCAGGAGACTCTAGTTTAGGAAGTCTTGACAGATGATCGGCCACTACATTCTTTACCCCAGGTTTATCTCTGATTTCCAAGTCAAACTCCTGGAGGAGAAGGATCCACCGGATGAGATGTGGTTTGGCGTCCTTCTTCTGCTACAAATACCGAATGGCCGAATGATCAGTGTAAATGATTACTTTGGACCCAAGGAGGTAAGATCTGAACTTTTCCAAGGCAAAAACTACCGCTAGCAGCTCCTTTTCAGTGACAGTGTAGTTTCTCTGGGCTTCATCGAGCGTTCGGCTAGCGTAGTGAATTGCAAATGGTACATTATCTTTCCTCTGTCCCAGTACAGCCCCGATGGCATAATCTGACGCGTCGGTCATGATCTCGAAAGGCTGAGTCCAAATTAGTGGTTGTAGGACAGGGGCCTGCATGATGAGCTCTTTCAATTGATTTAAAGCAAGGAGCACACGGTCATCCACAATGAATTCATTATCCTTGCTGAGCAATTCAGTCAACGGTCTGGCCAGTTTGCTGAAATCTTTGATGAATCGTCGGTAAAAACCGACATGGCCCAAGAATGACCGGACTTGCTTGATATTTGTAGGTGGCTCAAGTTTGGAAATTATATCCACCTTAGCTTGGTCAACCTCCATACCACGTTTAGAAACAACGTGACCCAGCACGATTCCTTCGGTCACCATGAAATTGCTCTTCTCCCAGGAGAGCACAAGATTGACTTCGCAGCACCTCCGTAAGACTGGGTCTAGATAGTCCAGACATTGATCAAATGAATCCCCGTAGACCGAAAAATCGTCCATAAAGACTTCGAGAAAGTTGCCCACCATATCGGCAAAAACTGCAAGCATATACCTCTGAAATGTGGTTGGGGCATTGCAAAGCCTGAACGACATCCGCCTGAAGGCATATGTTACAAAAGGACAGGTGAACGTGGTCTTTTCTTGGTCCTCAGGAGCAATAGCAACTTGATTATATCTAGAATACCCATCCAAGAAGCAGAAATATTCCTTCACAGCCAATCTCTCCAAGATCTGGTCGATGAAGGGTAGAGGAAAATGATCTTTCTTGGTAGCGAGATTGAGTCTTCTGTAGTCTACGCACACTCGCCATGAAGTCGGTATTCTGGTTGCGATCTCCTCTCCTTTGTCATTTTTCACAATGATGATCCCTGATTTCTTGGGCACAACATGCAGAGGGCTCACCCATTTGCTGTCAGAGATGGGATAGATAAATCCCGCATCACACCATTTCTGGATCTCTTTCATAACGACCTCCCGTAGGTTCGGATTTAATCTTCTCTGCAGTTCACGAGAGGGCCTGCAATCTTCTTGCAGAAAGATGCGGTGCGAGCAGAGTGACAGATTGATCCCATGGAGATCAGAAGTTTGCCAGCCTACACCTTGTGGTTACGTTCAAGAACCTCCATCAGACGAGATTCTTGGTCTTCGGTCAGATGGGCATTGATGATGATCGGATACATGTTCGCAAGGAAGGCATACTTCATATTGGAGGGCAAGGGTTTTAGCTCTGGCGGGGTATGAGCTGCTTCAATGGTGACCTCAGCTATTAGTGCATGTGGTGATTCATTCAAATGTTCGGTGTCCACCATATTCTGATCTGTTTCTTCTCTCAAATCCTGACAGAATTCCTCAATAATTTCTTCTCCATTCAAGGATTCTTCAGACTTCAGCTCTTGGTTCTGAAGGCACATCACTCCCACGGCAGTCTCTTGCAGCACATCAGCGAGTTCCTCATCCTGATTGATAAGGGGAAATTCGACTGCGCACTCCACTTCCTCCTCGGGACAGAGGAGTTCATGGATCTCATTGTCATCCAGAAATAAATTGGTATCTTGAATTTCTGCTAGAAAGTCACAGTCGTCAGCATATTCAATCTCCCTTGCACATGATGTAGATGTCTGCTCGGCTGGTGTTCCCTCAGACAGGGTCTCTACTCTGATTATTTCATTGCCAGCGCCAAAAGTGATTTCTCCCGTCCCATAATTCACTACTACGTTTGATGTCCGCAGAAATGGTCTTCCGAGTATGATCGGGGTAAGGAGCAATGGAGAGGGGACGTCCATATCTAAGACCACAAAATCGGCCGGGAATGACTTTCCCTGAACCGTGATTATTACGTCCTCCAACAGGCCCCTAGGCCGCTTGACTGACTTGTTTGCAAACTGCAGAATCATCTTTGTAGGCTTGAGCGGTCCTAACCTGAACTCCGTGAGTAGAGAGGCTGGCATCAAATTGACAGAAGACCCACTGTCGAGAAGTGTTCGCTCGAACTCCTGATCAAACATCTGGCAACGTACAAGAGGTGCTCCCATATCTGGCTTTTTATCCGGGAGATTGCTGATGGCGTTCACAGTGGCCATTGTGAGGATATGCTTTTCGGACTTGCCACCCTTGCTTCTGGAATTGTGGTGGTTCGGCCTGCGCTTGGTCGTGCATGCCTCTTTTAATCCTTTATTTACAGCTGGCATGTACTCAAGAGCTTTCATTAATGGCATATTCAGCACTAAGTTCTGAATGATTTCTATGATGGCAGGATCAGACAAAGCACTTTTCAAATTTTTCATTTTTTTGTGTTTTTTCATTACTTCTGGAAAAGGAATATTTACAAAATCTCCACCAATATCATTCAAAATAGTGTCCATATTGTTGTGTATAGGTAGATGACAAAAAGGAATGGATTCATCTACAATTTGTGGACCAAAAATGACAGGCTCGGCTTCAGGTGCTGGCGTTGGACTCGCTGCAGGTGCGGTGCTCCTCCTGTCAGAAACTGGCTGTGAGGCAGGTGCAGGCAGCTCCAATGCGGGCTGATCTCCACCGAGGTTGCTGCTATCTTTTTGGATTTTTCTATTTTCTTCATTTTTTTGTAATTTTCTGCATGCTGGTGCCGCTCCCAAAATACTGCTCGGCCCTGGTGTTGGCTGGACTGACGAATCCCCATCAAATGCAAGTTGCTTTCCCTTCGCCGTCGCCGATGGCTGGAGTGTCCTACCACTCCTGAGAGTAACAACATTAGATAAAAAACAATTGAATTCACCTAATTCGGGTTGGACACTACCGGCTACCTGCTCCTTGTGTTGGAAATTGTTCGGGTTGGCTTCGACCTGGGCTGGTATGGCGGTCTTGGCTGCCGTCAGGTCGTCGATCTTCTGGTTCATCTCAGCCATATTCTTCATTAGCTGCTCTAAACAGGCCAGGGCTGGATTGACCGGCACAATCTCAGAGGAGTCCCCCTGCTGTGGTCTAGAAAGTTGATATGGCGGCTGAGATTGCGACTGATAACCTTGTGAGAATTGGTGAGGAGGAGGGTTAGAGGAATGTTGATTGAACTGAGCAGTCGGCTGTTGGTGATATCCATGTCTGCGATATCCAGACTGCTGAGGACCGTGCTGGTAATTCTGCCTCCAGGTGTTACCCTGAGATGGAGGCTGGTACTGGTAGGAAGGCTGGAAGGGTCTCCCACCCTGCTGCTGCTGGTGATAGGGCATGTTGCCCATATTCTGACCCTGAGAATGTCCCTGAGGACGGGTCAGTTGCGCTTCATTGTTCCATACACCATTGATCTCCTGAATCAGTGGCGGGGGTGGAGAGAACTACTCGGAGAATGCTGGCTGGGGCTCCGGTTGATATACAACCATCTATGTCTGGGACTGCGGGGGCTGCTCCGGGGCATGCACGTAGTACACGTGCTGGACAGGTTGGAGTCGGCTGAGGGTTTTTCTGCATTGCGGGCTCCTTCTTCTCAGCATTTGGCTCGGCAGAAGTAGACACAGCGTTGCACATGTTTGCATTTAACGCACGGACGAGCTGCTCCAGCTGTTGGGAAATCTGGTCGAGCTTTTCCAGACCCTGGGTCCTTTTCTCAATAACTGCCAATTTTTCGAGGTCATGCGACCTCTTCTCGATGATATCCACCTTCGACAAGTGGCTCCCAATGATGCTCAGGTTGGAGCTCTCATCCTTGTCTTCGGTGTGAGAAGCCATGTTCACTGGCTTGCTGATGGCGGTTGGTGGCTTCATGAATATTCTGGACGAGGATTGGGCTGCTTCTCCTTCAGCCATTTCTTCGAAGACGTTCCATACCATGTCCTCGTCCTTGTTGAAATGTGAACCGCCGTAAGCTGCATCTACAAGCTTTTGGCTCTCAAATGATAGCCCCCCAAAGAAGTGTTGTACGAGACTGGTCTTCGGAATATCATGGTGGGGGCACTTTTCCTGAAGATCTTTGAATCTCTCCCACGCTTCATGAATGGTCTCGTGGGGCTGCTGGAAGAAACTGGAGATCCGGGCACGCATCTGATTTAATCTCCCAAGAGGATAGAATTTATGGAGAAAGGCAGATTTCAATTCCTCCCAGCCTCCCAGGTGGTGACGACCTTCCCAAGATGGTCAACCCAATAAAGGGCCTTGTCTTGAAGGCTGAAGGGAAACGCGGTCATCTTGACTACATCCAGAGGGATTCCGGGGTAGTGAGCAGTGGAACAGATGCGGCCAAACTTCTTGAGAAAAATGTATGGTTCTTCAGTGGTGTTCCCATGAAAAGTGGGAAGCAGTGACAGAAATTGCGGCTTCAGCTCGAAGTGAGCATGCATACGTGGAACTTGAATCCACTCAATGATGCGCCCCGCTCCTGGGTTATAGGTCTCCTTGATTGTAGGCTTGGGCTGCGGTGGATCCTCTTCTGCTGCTTCATATTCGGGTCCCACGGAAAACTCATCTCTGACTTCATGGAAATTGGGATCGAAATTCGGATAATCCTCTCGTCGGCCGTCTCTCGCATCGGCCCTCCTCCTTAGATCGTTCAGCATGTCTTGGAAGGCTGTCTGGGCCAGGGCCTGATTAGTCAACTGCTGCTGAATGGCTTGGATGGAAGCCCGCAGCTGACTGTTAACCTCGCCCTGCGTGGTGTATTGTCCTTCCCCTGGATTGACTTCTGGTTCAGGTGGGGCCTGTGGTCCTTTTCCTCTGCCTCCTGCCATCTCGGATTCTGTCTGATTTGCTGGCTCGGGCTCTAAGTCTGCACATGGTATAATGCCCCGATCAGTCTAAATTGCAGCACCAGATAGAGAGATGTTATTTGTGTCAAGGTCAACACAGAATTTCGCTAAGGATGGCGATGTATAAGGAGTGAAATCAATTGCCATCCAAAATAGAGAATTCAGGACGAGAGTGATCCCGGTTTATTGAAGAAGACAGGGAGTCTGGAGATCGGTTCATAGGGTTTGAACCGGGTTCTCGGGAATCGCCCTGAATTATTGGAGAGGGCGAGCGAATGGAACTGATGTGGGTGCCGACAGAGCCTCGACTAAACCGCCCATTCGTCGCCATCTCGAAGATCAAGAGGAAGATCGATGTGGATGAAAGATACCGAGGTCAACAAGGAATCAAAGGAGTGCAAAACAGTAGAAGGCTCACAATGAGCAAGGGTCAACTGGAGGAAAGGCAAAATTTTGCGTAAGGGCACGATATTTTTGATCTTGACCTAAATGTGACTAGCAATCAAACACGAGACAAGGGAGTTCACCAACTCAACGCGTGAAGCTGTGAAGGTTCGGCTTTTATCTTCGTAGTCTTTATCTTGAATTCAGGAATTTATCTTTCAACGAGTCCTTAGAGCGCTACACCTATAGGAGCAAGAGTACTGCCGGAAAAGTATTCCCATACTTGTCCTCCTCCTGTGTAACCTATAGCTTGCGCTTTTTGAGGTCCTTGTAACCCTTCCTGGATCTCTACTCAGCCAAAGAATAAGAGAGAGGAAGCCAATAGGCGAAACCGATACTTCGGATCTCGCTCGCAACGGAATCACCCGTGAGCGTGCAAGATCCTACTCGGACGCAGACGGTGAGACAAACACACCCGTGAAGGCGTGGCCTATGCTCGGTACTTCGGACAAGGTCGGCGCTCACACAATAGTGAGTCACCAATGACGACCAAGCCCTACTCGCCTACGTACGATAGTAGCGCCAATACTTCGAAAATCCATGCGATACACAAGGCATCCACAAGCTGGGATTTTGGGCTCTAATCCTTACGAAGCGCTCACCTCACTTGGAAGGAAACCTTCCCATGCAACCTGAAAACAAGTGAGGGTGTTACTTTCCCCAATCAATGAGTCCAATTACCAATTTTATTTAGGTCAAAGTTTTCTTAGCAGTCCCTTTTTTAATTTTTTTGGTGTTATCGCTTCTTTTGAGTAGATTCAAACAAGCGCCTAACGATTTTGTATTTTCTTGATCCTACTTTGTCCAAAAACAAAGGGAGAATAGAGTCGGAAAAGCCGATGCAAGTCGACACCAAGGTGGAAATCTCACCTTTGTGCCTAAATGATGGATGCAAAGTAAGAAGACTTACAACGAATCCCAGCTCTCTCCATGCGGGATGCAAAGCAGAAATTTATAAACCTAACTATATGCCGGTATGCAAGGCGGAAATCGTCCTAAGATAGGCAACTGCTAGCGTGAAGAACCACAAGCTAATCACTCAACTCCAATCCTAAGGTCCGATCTAGGCTCACCCCTCCTCTGCTCAACACACTTGAGTTTAGGAGAAAGCGCTTTACAGGGACAGCTCGTGGCGCGCAGATCAAAGAAGAGTGACTTCGCTGTTTAATTAAACTAAGTCCAAGCACGATCTATAGGTACATGCAATTGTTATTAGGTGTTTGGACCTAATCTAATCGATCAAGCAATGCCTAAGTCTAAGAGCTTAATCCACAAAAGAAAATGAAAAAGAAATCAAAACCGGAAAATGACAGTCGAGAAAACACGAGAAAACCGCGGTGAGCCCCCGGGTGAACAAACACCCGGAAATTAGGCCCGAAGTGTTCAAGTGTCCAAGTCCTGTATTATTACAAATTAAACAAATCTCTCTCACACAAAAAAAATGAAAAGCTAACTGTCCCTCTCTCTCTCAAGCTCTCCTGCTCTCTCCTGCCGGCTAGGGTAGAATAGCCGGCTCCTCCTCCCAAGGATGCGTAGGATCCCCTAGGCGATCCTCCTCGGTCAGCGGTCCCTCGCAAGAAAACAAGAGAAGTGTCAGACAGTTCAAAACAAATTATGCAAGAAAAACAAATAAGCAAAAATGGCTAAGTGAATAAAAGACCCAAAGGTACTCTACAAGCCGATGCTCCCCGGCAACGGCGCCATTTGAAAAGCAAAAAAGCGAGAGCCGCTAAATAGTGGTCTGACAACACAGACTCACTGTCGCTGATGCGACTACTCAAGCCTCTTCGTTTGTCAACAATTAACCCACACAATCAATAAAGCAATCAATAGCAAGGATTAAAATTTATTATACCCTACTAACAAAGTACAGTGGCAAGCAAGCAGGGGTCGAACACAAGAAGCAAGGGTGTAGAATATAGACAAAAATCCAAACCTAGGTCTAATAAACCACTTAGCCAAACTAATTTTTTGTGGGTTTTTTATTTTTATTTTTTTAATTTAATTTTTAATTTTTAATTTTTATCTTTTGATTTTTAGTTTTCTAATTTTTATAATTTATATTTTATATTTTTTTCTTTTTTTTCAATATTGGAATATAAAAACAATGTAATAAAAGGGAAGATCAACTATTTATAAAAATGTGCAAAAATAACCAAAAATTCAGAAATAAAATGTTTTTGATATTTTTAGAGTTTTTTACTATTTTTGTGATTTTTGGGTATTTTTCAAAATGTTTTTGGTATTTTTAAATGCTGAAATGAAAGAAAACAGTGAAATAGGTACTGGCTGGGAATAAAATGAAAATTAAAAATAACAAACAGTCACAAAAATTTTCCAAACTAGTTTTCGAATAAAGTCAATAAAATGTGGAACAAACAGGAGTTGAGTTTATATCTTTCTGAGTTTTCTTTGATTTTATATATTTTTTTGAAGTTTTTATGTATTTTTGAATTTTTAAGGTTTTTCTTTTGAAATTTTTAGTGGTTTTTGGACTGAAAGTAAAGTAGTCAAAACACACAACAGAGAATATTTTTGGAATTTTTTAAGGCCTTTTAATATTTTTTTTGGTATTTTCTAAGCTAGACAGTGCTGAAACAACATGTTTTTGATATTTAATAAATATAAAAATACATTAAAATTAAAAACTAAAAATAAGGCGTGAAAGTAGAAGCAAACAGGAGCTTAAACCTATTTTTTTGAGAATTTTTGGCAATTAAATGAGGCGTGAAATAAAAAGCTCAAGCATACAAAAATCCTAAGCCTAGCAGGGGTATAAATGCAATTATAGAAACATCCAGGGGCTCAGGTGCAAATTCCACAAAAAGACACGCGCGAGGCACGTGTTCTGTCATTCACAGGGGCATAATTGTAATTAATGAAAACTGGATGGGCATACATGCAATTTTTCCAAAAATATATTTAATTAACTACGCACAGGGATATAATTGCAAATACCTATAAGTTCAGGACCAAATATGCAAAATACCCAAAAGTCACACGCCACAGACACGTGAGGTGATGTGGTGTGGACCTAAGTGCAAATATAAAAAGTGTGGGGGCCTAAGTGCAATTATTACAAAAAGTTTTAAACTTCAGACGAAAGTTTCAAGACTAAAAAGTAAATACAAAAATGCTTGGGCTTAAGATGCAAAATACCCAAGCTCCCGATCGTGTGGCCGATGGAGATTCACTTGGACACGTGGCGAGCATCGAGCGGCTGGTACCCCTTCGTCCTGGACGGCTGAGATTAGAACTTGGATGGCTGATCGAATGGCTGGGCACAACAGGCGATCGGACGGCTGGCGTAGCGTCTGGAGATGGATTCTGATCCAACGGCAGGGGGAGGTTCACGAAGAACATCTCCCCGGTGAGCTTTGATCGGTGATTGCGGCCGACACACGGCCGCTCCGGCCCTAGGATCAAGGGCAAAACGATCCTGGGGCCTCTCCGCGTCTGATGGTGGCCTCCGGCGAAGCGGAGGCGGCGTGGGATGCTCGGACGGCGAAGGCGACCTGGGGAGCTGCTCCTGGGAACGTCGAGGCTCGATGGAGCCTTCTCTTGGGCTCTGACCTGTAAGGGAGAAGCGCAAAAACCAGGCAAGGGCAATGGTGGGGTTTGATGAAGCGATGGGAGCGGAAGGTGGCTCGGACGGGGAGCTCCGGCGAGCGGCAGAGAGGAGAGCTCGGTTGACTCAATCTAGGCGAGATCAAGGTGGGTGAAGGGGTGGAGCGTGATGACAGTGTGAAGGGGAAGAGAGTGGAGGTGACAGGTGGTCGGGTCGATGCTCGGGATGGACGGGAACGGCAGGCAGAGCTCAGCTCCGCCGCGGATTCGATCGACACAATCACGGCGACTCACGCAAAGACACGCAAAGCTGCTATAGATCTAACCTATCCTGAGTTACAGCTACAAGAAAATGGAAGTAGAAGGGGAAGAGACTCACCGGGGACGTCGAGAAGAACTTCACGGCGGAGCTCCAGCGAGGGACGAATCTCTTTGATTCGACGCCAAATGCTTCAAACCCAGGCTCGATTCGGCGCCTGCTGTCACCAGGAACACGAAGGGCTAGGGGTTTGAGGGTGGAAATGGCGGAAGAAGGATTAAAATTTGAATTGAAGTCGGGGGTGCTCTTTTGTAGGGTTGACGGGTGGCGTGGAAGACGAGGCTCGAAACGCCTCGATCAGTGGTCTTCAGCCCCATATTTCACTAGGGCGTGAATCACCATTGATCGAGGAGCAAAAATGCAGAAGGCATCGACATGGTTTGATGCAAGGTCGAGCCTAGAGATTAGCGAGAAGATGAGACAAAATGTCTTCTGACAGGTCAAGGGGAGGAGGTCAGACAGTTGACCGAGGTCAACTGTCAGACCAACCAGGTTGGTCCACGTGGACCAACCAGGAAAAATCCCCTAAAGATCATTTCAAAAATCGAATAAAAATAGAAAATGGACGAATCTCATTTTGGTTAAAAAATAAAAAAAAGTTTATTAATTTATGAAGTATTTTATTATGAATTTTAATTAATTTTATGAGATGTATTTTAGAAGTTACTTATTTTGGCCTATATAAGTATAATATCTACATATTTTGTTCTTTTATTTTTATTTTGTGTATTTTAATGTTATTAATTATGTTTATTAATTTATATAATTATAACATACTTTTATAAACATAATTATATTTTTATTTTATTTTATTTATGTGTTTTGTATATTTAGTAAAATAAGAGGATATAAAGTACAGGTATATGTGTGTGTACTTTACCTATGTATTGTGCATACATGTATTTTATTTGGGGTTTTCTTTGAGTTTTATTTTGATTTCAAGGCACATAATTAATATAGGTAATATTTACAAAATAACAAAAATATAAAATTAAGAAAATAAAGAATAAATAATAAAATGAATATTTTAAGTTGTACAAGTATACAATAGGGGTCCAAAACTCAACTTTCAAACCGTAGCTCCGCCAAATGCGAAACCATGCCATTAAATAGATTATTTTATTCTATATACAATTAAAGTGAGTTTGCGGCATTTGGAGTTTTCATTTGTGAGATACGGGTGTGGGAAGTTTGGATTCTGGATTTTTATTCAGACCATAACTTTTTATCTGTGTATTATTTTTAAGTGAAATCAATTTTGTATTTTTCTTTATTTAATTATCTACAACTTTCATGTACAAAGTTTCTTTATTTGATGTATAAAAAGTGGAACCAAAAATAGGTCCTAAAATGAATAAAGAAGGAATAAAATAAAAGGAATTTTATTGGTATTTTTGGCCCTTATCTCTCCCCTACTTTATTCCTTGTCGACCTAGTCATCAAGATGCCTAGGTCTCGGGGTTTCGGGTCATAAAATATTTACAATATTTTATTCTTTTTCTTTTCTTTTATTTATTCTATAATTTTGGCTTTTAAAAACCACAGTTTATACACTATTTACACCTATGTGCATGAATGCTAAAATACAGGAATTAAGGCTATTTACAGGCATTTGCCAGGGTTTTTGAGGCCAAAATGATAGAATAAAGATGATGAAATGTGGATTCATCATCCGCCCGCAGGATGCGCCTCCTCCCGCCCATGCTCGCCCGATGCGCCTCCTCCGCCCGTAGGTGATATCGCTCCTGCTACCCTTGTTAATTTGAGAAAATTAATGTTCAAATTAATTACTAATGTTCGTTGCAGTCAGATAATGAGAGCAGCTCAAAAACCACTTTTAATTATATTCAAGTTAATCTCGAGCGGCAAAATTTTTTTCTTGGTGGAAGTCCAAGGTCGAACTCAGGGAGGCATTTGTCTTATTAGGTTAATTTTTAGCAATGTCCAAAGTGTGATTTTCAGAGAATAAGATTTTTTATCTTTTTAGGTTTTTTTATGCAAGACACATGCGAAATCAGGCCAGTTTAAATGTTAATTCAGATAAGTGATCAAATTAAGTCCAAAAATAATGAAACATGGCCAGATGATGAAATATGATGTAATTAAGCTACCCTATTTTTTTAGAATTTTCTGACACTAAATGAATTAAATATGAATTAAAAATGAATACAAGGTGATTTTGACTAATTTAATTTTAATAAATGCCAAATCACATTTGGGAATAAAAATTACCCTAGATAGATCTAAAGATGAGGAATCTAGAAAAATTATCAAACCTTATATTTGATGTGAAATGAACCTATTAAAAATAAATTAAGGAATTCACCAAATGAATTATTTAGGCCTCAAAATGCGTGCAATTGAGATGAAATTTTTATGCAAGGTGAAGCTAATTATCCTAGATCTAATGTAATTTTTTAGGAATTTTTGGAGTTACAGAGAAATTACTATTAATTAAAAGGTTAAATTGGGAAAAATAAACAAAAATGAACCAATTAATTAATAAATAATTCTACTGATATTACAAAAATGTGCCATGTGTCACATAATAAGGAGGACAATGTAAGCTACACAATGCAATTTTTAAAACTCAAAAATGAATTAAGATGAATGCCTAAATATGCGTGCAAAGATAGGGGTATAAATGCAATACAAGAATTAAAATTGCTAAAAATAAAACATGCTGACAAGGACTATTATGCAATTACCTATAATGCAGGGGGGTGAATGCAATTTCTCCACAGATGCACGTGCTCCTCACGTGGGGTCGCTTTGCAGGGACTGAAATATAATATTAGAAACCTTCAGGGGCCTCAATGCAATTTGCCCAGGCTGCACGTGCGGATCACGTGGGGTGTCCTAGGCTCGGTGGACGTCGGAGGCTCGGAGCAAGGCTCAGCTGCTCTGGAGGTTCGGATCGAGGCTCGGAGAAGCTTCGGGTGATCCGAGCCTAATGGTCGGTGAGGAGGCTCGGATCAGGCGACGTGGGTGAATCTGGGCCGTAGGAGTGAAGATGATCCCACGGCTGCCGGTGGCTGGCGCGTGAAGGATGAGAGCCGTTAGATCAAGATGATTCAACAGTTTCCTGGGGGCTCCAGTGATTGGTGACGTGGCTTGCTCCGGATCGTCCGATCAAAGAGATCGGACGGCTGCTGCTTTTCGTCCCCGATAGCCCTTTGCCTCCTGCGGAGGAGAAGGCGGGGCTCCGGCGATGCTGGGCTGGCTCCGCCCTGTCCTCCAGCCATCGACGAGGGGTGCAGGAGACTATGACGTAGCTCGGAAGATGCGGGGAAGGCTGGCGAAGCGTCTGGTTGTCTAAAGGGGGAACGAGGTGCTCTGGAGCTCGGTGGCGGAGGAGCTCACATGCAGCTCCGGCAAGCCTCCGGCCAATCAAGAAGTGAATACCTGCAAGGGGTTAGGAGGTAGCCGAAGCGTGCTATATCATCGTGGAGTGAACGTGAGTGCAGTGTGAGGCCTAAGGGCGATGAAAGTAGTCGAGTGGTGATGCTCCGCCAAGGTGGCGTAGCTTGCGGCGACGTGAGATGAAGTGCGTGATCTGAGGATATGGAAGGGTGCGCGAAGGTGCAGGCTCCGTGGCGAAGCTTTGGAGGGTGTCAGATGAAGGCGTAGTTGGAAGAGGGCGGCGAATAATTTATGAGAAAGCTCAAGAAAGAGAAGGGGAAGATCGGAGGGAAGATGGAGGCGTCTACCTGGGAAATGGAGCTCGAAGGCGTGCTCCCGGTCGTCGCTCGAAGAACGGTAAATGGTTCTGAGCTCGTGCAGCTCACGGAGGAGGCTGCAGCACGGCGGAGACGGTCGTGGATCTCGCTGGAGAAGAATCCCAGTTATCACTCAACGTCTCGACGAATTGCTGTCACCAATTAGAAGGGCGGAGCTAAGGGTATCTCTCTGGAATGGCGGATGGGGAAGAATGTGGTCGGAGGACGACGATTTATAGGGTGAAGGTGATGGGGTGGCTGGTGACGAGGTGAGGTTCGTGGAAGTCGTGGGGCGAATCTGGGGTTCATCGTGGTGATTGAGGGAGCTTGCGAGGTAGAAGGAAGAATGGGCTCCATCGTGGTGGTGTTGGCGGTCGGAGAGGGTGGCTGGAGTGGGGTCGAGAATAGAAAGGGGGCGAGTGTTGCGTGAGGCTGAGAACGTGGGAGAGAGGTAGTCTAGAGGTAGGAGATGAAGTCTTGGCCGTTGGATCTTGCGATCCAACGGCAGAGAAGAGATCACTAAGGATAGGCTTGGATTAGATCTTAGGTGACGCAATCTAAGGGTGTACAAGATGCCACGTGTCGAGTTGCGAGAGCGGCGCTAACGGGCGATCAGGATGTACTCTGAGGTTGCTCAATCAGATGGTGTACGAAGCGCCACGTGGCGAGCTTATAAGCAAGCGGCAACGGGCGGTTTAGATCAGATCTGACCGCAATCGAAGGGCTGCGACATGGCTTCGGGATTGGCGGCTGAGATGGATGGATGAAGGAGCGATCGAAGGGTGCAAATTACGCCAAGTGGAGGCTTTTGGACAAGGCATGAGCGGGCGGTGAGGATAAGAGATGGGAAAACATCAGACGGCAAAGGAAAGAGACGGACGTGGAAAGAGCTGGGTTGTTGGTTCAAAGGAAGATCCAACGGCCCAAAGCGTGGGCGGATGATGCTAAGGGGAGCGGGCTGCATGGCGCAATCAGAGGGCGCCACGTGGCCAGCTGTGAGTGGCTGCAAGAAGAAATGAGATTAGAGAGAGAAGGAGGCCGAATTTGGAAAAACTCAAAACATGAAAGTTGTAGATCTAGATGAGATCTACAAGTTTCATGTTGACCAAAAATGGAGATGAGGGCAGATATGATACAAAAATACAGTAATACAAATATATACAGATATAGTATACATAGAGGCCCAAAAATCCAACTTCTTCTTACGAGCTCTGAATTGAATGAAATTAGTCTCAATTTAAAGGTCTCTGGATGTATATTAATCTGAAAGTGAGTAGACCTATTTTGGAGTTGGTGCAAGAGAACTATGGGCCCTCTAAGGTCCATGGGTTTTAGGGCTTTATTGGGTGTTTTACAAATGAGATCTCTGACTTTCTTCCTTATATTATTAACTGAAGGTGTATAAGGGAGGTGTTGTTTTATAGGTGGATATTTTACAAGTGATCTTGGCTTCTTATTTAATGCAAATATGAATGCTAAAATGCAAATGTTATCAATGTATGCATGAATGTTAAGTATGCAATATAAGTAGAAATATGCATATATTTACTCGGGAACCCAAAGATCTATTTTCAACTTTAAGAGTGATGAATCACAGATTCATCAGTAGGTCCACCACCCCCAGGTCGGTCGCACTTCCCAAACCACCCACCCTCCCCCTTGCGCCTCCTGGGATGGAGCTCCAGGGCAACCTCCGCCGTGCCTCCTCCGCCTGCTCCAACCGTATGCGAGCCCTCCTCCCTCTCCTCTCCTGCCTCTGCTCCCGAGGAGGCATGCGCCCAGCTCCAACCGTGAGCCCTCCTCCTTGCGTCCAGTTCCTGCCTCGAGCCACACCGCATCCCCCGCCTGCAACCCGGAATCAACCCCCTTCCCCGGTCGCACCTGCAATCGCGTACCCTCTCCCCTGCCCTCCACCGCCTACAAGCTTCCCCCGGCGTCTGCAATCAGAAACCCACCCCCTCCAGTACATGGGTCATTCTTCTTTTTTTTCTTCTTTGACTTAATTTTAGCCATTGGATCGATGGCTAGGTTAGATTAACTCAATTGTATGGTTGGGTTAATAGTTGAAACTAACGGAAGGTTATGTATGTAAGACGGAGTAATTACTCAGGGTTTCTCATGTAATTCGTGATTATCGAGGGTATCCGGGGTAATTATGGAACTACTCAGGGTTATGGGTGTAAATATCCCTTTATTTAATTGCTAGTAAGTCCATTACCAGCTCATCTCATGTGGCGCCCCACGTGAGCTGGGTATGTTATGCTTGTACCCCTTCGACTTTATGTATCCATTTTAATATATAAAAATCAACTTTTAGTGTAAAGTTTCCGGTATGTTTACATGTAACCCTTGCCTTTAATTTTTATTACAAAAATGTCACTGCCAGCTTAGTTAATTTTTGTGTATGATTTTACATTTTTCATAAATACTTCCTCTGCTCCAAAACCCATGAAAAAAATGATTATGTGCCTAATTAATTGCTTATTCATGTTATATATTTTATTGTGTATTTTCATGCATTTCCTAATTACTAAAAAGCAAAAGTGCACGTTCAACCCATGTTTGCCTTAGAAAATACAAAAAAAATATAAAACCATTAATAAATATTTCAAAAAAATTACCGAGTATTTATCACCCTATTTTATTACTCTAGATCAAAAATCACAAAAAATATCAAAAGAAATTCTAAAAAACCTTTGCTAACCCTAAAAAATGCAAAATATTTTTAAAACTCCAAAAAATAGTTTTTTGTCCCATATTTTTAGTCAAGTAGGTGAGCTCATAGGCCCGTTCGGGAAGTTGACAAAGAAGAACCACCATTCCCTAGCCGAAGAAGACCCTGTCCAATTCTCGTAGTTGACCCCTTTCCTCTTGATCAGAGTCGCGAAGAGAAAGATCACTTGTTTAACCACCCCAGATATAGATATATATGACTAGATTATAGGGGACGAAAAAAATTAGATAATCAAATAAAGGCTTTCCCAGGACCTGTAAGTCCCCCCTCCCCGTGTATGCAGTCTTAATATCTATGAAAAAGAAAGGAACAAGCTGACTTGACACTGATTCCCTTCTTTCTTTAATTAAATGATATAGGACATAATTGGTGTCGGATATCTGATATCCGGAACATACGACGACTGAGATTATAGAACCGTTATTTATGCAGGGTGCTGGGATGATCGATCTTCTGCCTAACTCGCGAACCCACATTTGTGCCAGCCTAATGTCTCTCTTTCTGCTCCCTGCAAGTCCGCCTAAGGTCAGCCTGCCGCTCAGAGCTTTTATACTCACCATCGGGAAGAGCAATTTATAATATTACTCTATATTAAAATTAGTTTTGAGAAATTTTGAGCTTATTTAGCATTTTTAAATATCAAAATAATTTGGCACATCTATTAAGTCTCTGATTTTGTATATTTTGGACTTTAAAAATACCTAAAAATTAGCAAAAAATCCTAAAAATCAGAAAACGGAAGGAAAATATAAAAACACAAAAATACTTTATTTTGTAAATTTTGACTATTTATAGCTATATTTATAATTATAATACCCTATATTGTATTATATACAGTCTATATATAATTATATACAGTCTACAATTTTATTGATTATAATAAAAATTTTATAAATATTTTTAAAACACCTTAAAAAAATAAAAAGGACTGTACTTGTTGGTATTTTATAATTTTTGTATATTTTATTATATATTGTGTTATACACTACTTATATTATATATATTACTTATATATACTATAATATATACATATATTATCTATTAAAAAGAAAAAGAAATTAAAAATCAGAAAATTATAAAAAGAAAACAAAAAATAAAAATAAAAATATAGAAATATAAAAATATAAAAAAATTAATTAAAAATAAAAAAACCCAAAAAACTGTAATTAACTAAGAGAGTAAATAGTGTACAAATATCCATTATTATTTAGTGATAAATAATAATATGCTACCCAGTTTGTTCCTAGTGTCCGACCCTTACTTGCTTGTCCACTATACACACTTGTTAGTAGGTTTATAATAAATTTTGATCCACATAACCTTGATTTGTTTGCTTGATTTTATGGTGTGGGTTAATTGTTGAATTTAGTTGGAGATCTTTGTCAGATGTCACTTCAGCGACTTCGATCTCGCTTTGTGGGATCGTACGATCTCCTCCGATACCTCAGCTATTTCAAATGGCACCGTTGCAGGGGAGCAACGGAGTGTAGCATGTAGTTGTAGTTTTTTGTATATTATTTTTCTTTTTATTTTCAACTATTTATTATTGATAATTATTTGATTGATCGGATCCATAGTACTTTGTTGCTTTTCTTGCTAGGGACCGCGTGGGTGACGATTGCTTCTTAGGAGGCGGATGCACCCGAGCCATGAGGAGGTTGGCAGTTCTATGTGTGAGACAATCAAGAGAGAGCAAGAGAGAGACAAAGAGAGAAGGAGAAGAGCATGTAGTAGCATAATTTTTTTATTTTATGAGGAGAGTGTTTTATTTTTGTACATTTATTTGTAATAACTTGGACACTGTCATACATAACGAGGTCTATTGCTCGTGTGTCTATTCACTTGGGGGCCTTGTCGCTTTTCTCGTCGTTTTCATCATCTTTCTTTTTATTTATTTCATGTGTTTTGAGTTTTCCACCTTTTTTATTTGTTTTATGTGATTGAGCCCCTAGATCTAGGTTTTCTTAACTCGGTAGATAGGTCCAGAGCCCTAATAGAAGCATGCACCTATAGTGATATATGCTTGAATTTAGTCAAATAATTAACTACTAATTACTTAGATTTAGAACCACAGGCATTGAGAAACTCCACACATTGCTTGCAGAACCTGCTGTGGCAGGCACCAAGAAGTTTCCAAGATCGGTGTCACGACCCCAATTCTAGAGTCGTCGGATCCTCCCATAATCGGATCTGGTTACTCAGCAATAATTTATTCAGCAATCCCAACTAACATTTAGAAACAGACTGCAAATAAAGTATATTTAGAAGAAAGTATTCCAATACTTTTCCATTCACAAAATAAAGTTCAGATTATACATTGTCCCACTATAACCATTTACATGTACATCAGCTTGAAAGGAAAAATACACAAAAGATTACTAACTACCTTACAGAGAAGAGCTACTGTAGCGGGCTGGAGATCTACTAAGGTCTTTGCGATGACTCACCAACACCTGTTGGGTTTTTCATAAATCATAGGATAAAAATTAGCAAATGCTAAGTAACGAAGAAGAGAAAATCAAACAAATTGTGTAATTTTGCAAAACTTGCTGTCATTGAAAGTTATATTCCTTCTCATTAATTTAAGTCCTATTCTTTTCTATTCCACATCAGGGATTAGTCCAGGGGAACCCCACCATTCTTGGACTCCGAAGCTGTGGACATTTTAGGATTGGAGATTGCGTTGATCTTGGTAAGCTTATGCCGTTGCACGTTGCCTCAACCAATCCTCCAATACTACCCGGTCAATTTTCTTTTCTTTTATTAAACAGTGTCTCAAACCCTCAGCATGAAAAACAAATGAGCACACCGTCCTCAAGGACTCGGTTGCTTAAAACCCCAGGCTAACATTTAATCATATAACCTAGCGACTTTAACTTTATATTATCGTGACCCATCCACTATTGAACCACCCGTGCCTCCACATGGCATGACCACATCTTCCGTCGTTCAACCCAAAGATATTGGCTCCCTGTACCACGCATTGCAGAACATTCATTTCGTGCGCACTTATCATAACAGGGCAACCGTGTACCACCTAGGTAGGGAAACGCCAATGCGGGTTCCTTCTGACAAACCTACAGGTTGCATGCCCAACATGTAGTTCTACTCCCAGTCATCCTTAACATGACACACGATCTTTTCAGGATCCAAATCAAACCACATCAATTCCCATGATGTAATTCTTTCGTTAAGTCTTCGATTTACATAATCAGCAATACTTAGAATAAACTCACATATATATTATTCATATGTGTATATACTCGTATTTATGCCTATTTTAACTCCCAAACCCTAACTTTCAAAGCCATCGCATCGATTTGATGCTTAAACATTATTTTAGTGGGAATCACAAAGCAATTGTTGAGACTTTTTCAAAAATAGCCAAAATTAGGGTTCCTTATAGCAAAGAACATAAAATCAAGAATTTCAATAATCTCGTTTGAAAACCCAACAGCAAAAGGAAGGATTTCGTTACCTAATCGAGTTCTCTCTCGTGTATGCAAGGCTTTATCATGTTTCATTTTTAGAAAAGATGTTTTAAGGCTCCTGAAAAGATCGAATTTCATTTTCGTATCAAAAACGCTAAGATCGTGTCAAGAATGCGAAGAATGAACGAAGAACACGAAGAACGCGAAGAACACGAAGAACACGAAGAACGCCAAAAACATATTTTCTCTTGAAATTTCAGCAGAGCTTCCCCTTATACGGGGTGATATTTTTAGGAAAATTTCGGTAGAGTTTTCCCTTATATCGGGATATTTCTCGGAAAATTTCGGCAGAATTTCCCATTATATCGGGACATATTTCTCGGAAAATTTCGGCAGAGTTTCCCCTTATATCGGGACATATTTCAAAAAAAAATGAAAATAGTTTCCTCTATAAAATCAATCGTGAGGAAAACAACAGTGAAACTGAAAGAATATACTCAAACAATAAAAGATGAAGAATCGGTAAACACCACGCATCTTAGGTGAGTGAATGTGTGAGGAATCACAAGGTTCACTGACGTGCATAGCCGTCCGCACCTAAGTAGGGTATTACACAGATTTCTCCATCAAAATAAATTTACAAGCATAATTAAAAGAATAGAAACATAAGCGACGGAGAATCGGTAGACACCACACATCTTAGATGAGTGAATGTGTGACGAATCACAGGGTTCACTGACGTGCATAGCCGCCCACACCTAAGTAGGGTGTTACACAGATTTCTCCTTGAACCACAACAGAAAACGAATCGGAATAGAAAGATGAATCAAGAACACAGCTTGGAAGAAAAGAGGATGAATTGAAATCCTAACTTACGAAACAAACTAAGAGAGGATCATACCTTTCTCCTCCTCGTTCTCCCGGTAGCGCTTCACTAGCGCTCCTCCCTCGCCTCCCACTCCTCCTCCTGATCTCTCGACCCTATCCCTTGGGTTGGTGGTGGTAGTGGAAATAGTAGAGAATAAATGGGTAGGAGGGTCTATTTATAGGCTCCAGAAAACCACTAACCATGGTTAGATAACCATGGTTTATACCTTAACCATGGTTTAGCGGCCCATGGTTTTGGCCCATGGTTTTGGCTAAAACTTATTCCAAACTTCGGGCTTAAGTTAGAACATTTTAGAGGATTCTAGATTTGCTAATAACGCTTAATTAACACTAATCGTGATTAACTTTCACTAATCGCGATTTAACTTTTGCCGCTTACGCTTATCTTTTGCTAACTATTGATCAGTGTTTGCTAATGATCATTAGCGGTTTTCAATCCATCATTAGTTTCTTTAATCATGTTTAATTAGTATTAATGACAGTCATTATGAGTTAATGACATTTTAGCCTTCCTTACTTCTCTTTCTTCTGAAAATCATAACAATTCGAAACGAAGTCCGATTCACATGAAACAAATTCCGTTGGTTTTCTCTTGACGAGCCGGATCTTATTATATAAGATCCGAGATATGCAAGTACAAGGCTTTACAATTATAACAACCTTAAAGAAAGTCTCATCCTCGAGACTAGAAATGCATGCATAACAACCTTAAAGAGAATGAACGCCATTTTATTTATAAAGAAGATATGCAATACATAGTGTTATTACTCAAACAGTAGGGGTATTTCTCTCTCATTTCCGCCTCAAGTTCCCATGTGGCTTCTTCAAACTTTTGGTTCTGCCATAATACTTTAACTATAGGCACCTCTTTGTTTCTCAACTTCTTGATATCCCTGTCAAGTATTTGCACAGGGAACTCTTAGTATGTCAAGTATGACTCAACATGTAAATCATCATAACTTATCTTATGCTTTGTATCCTTAACGTACTTTCTCAGATTTGATACATGAAAAACATCATGTACTGCCGAAAGATGTGGAGGAAGTGCAAGTCTATATGCCACTTTTCCAATGCGCTGAATAATTTCAAAGGGACCCATGAACCTGGGTGCTAACATCCCATGCACACCAAACCTTTGAATTCCCTTCATAGGTGATACTTTGAGAAATACAAAGTCACCTACCTCAAACTCAAGGTCTCTTCGCCTAGTATCACTATAGATTTTCTGATGACTTTGAGCAGTCAATGGTCTTTTTCGAGCAAGCTCTACAACTTCCCGTGTCTCTTGTAGTGTACCTGAATCATAAAGGTTCTTTATCCCGACCTCTTGCCAACACAAAGGAGTTGTACACCTATGTCCATAAAGTGCTTCAAATGGTGCCATGCCAATACTTGTATGGTAGCTGTTGTTGTATGTGAATTCTGCAAGAGGTAAATGTTTAATCCATGATCCCTTCCATTCTAAGGCACATGCTCGTAGCATATCCTCTAGTGTTTGAATCGTACATTCTGACTGACCATCTGTTTGTGGATGATATGCTGTACTCAAGTATAGTTGTGTACCTAAGGCTTTCATGAAGTTCTCCCAATAGTGTGAGGTGAATCGTGAATCTCGATCAGAAACTACTTCCTTCGGAATACCATGGAGGCGAATCACATATGTAATATATAACTCAGAAAGCTGGTCTGGAGTAAAAGATATGCTTATCGGAATAAAGTGTGCTGCCTTTGTCAGACGATCTATTATAACCCAGATACTATCTTTACTACCAGTCGTCTGAGGTAAGCCAGTAACGAAGTCCATGGAAATGCTTTCCCATTTCCATTCAGGTATAGGGAGGGGTTGCAATAATCTTGGCAGCTTTTAGTGTGAAGCCTTTACCTGCTGGCAAGTGAAACATGAATTCACAAACTCAGCAACATCTTTCTTCATTCCCGGCCACCAAAAGTATGAATGAAGATCCTTATACATCTTTGTAATTCCTGGATGAATAGATAATCTTGAGCAGTGCGCTTCATGTAAGATGTTTTTCCTTAGTTCAGGTGTGTTTGGGACACCAACTCTGTGGTGGTTATACAGTAACTCATCTTGTAACTAGAATCCCTCTATCTCATTCTTCTCAAGTTGTTGTCTCGAGTCTTTAAGGACTGGATCATCCCCCTGTCCTTTCTTTATTCTATCCCAGATCTCTGGTTTGTATTGGTGAGGAATAGTTATAATATCAGCACTACTATCAAATGGTTTCCATTCACTTAACGTTGATAGTAAACCCCAGAAATGGATAGCACTCACCAACCAAGGTGAACAGGTTCTTCTGCTAAGGGCATCTTCTACGACGCCCCCCTTACCAGGGTGGTAGGAGATAGTGCAATCATAGTCTTTCAACAACTCTAGCCATTGTCTCTGTCTCATATTGAGTTCCTTCTGATCAAATAGATATTTCAAGCTTTTATGATCAGTGAAGATTTCAAAAGTAATAACATAGAGGTAATGTCTCCATATCTTTAAAACAAAAACTACAGCAGCTAATTCAAGGTCATGTGTTGGGTAGTTCTTTTCATGTGTCCTAAGCTGTTGTGATGCATACGCAACTACCTTAACATGTTGCATAAGAACTGCCCCAAGTCCTTCTTTAGACGCATCAGTGTACACTGTAAACCCTTCACTCCTAGAGGGTAGAGTAAGGATTGGTGCAGATATTAGGCATACTTTCAGTGTCTGAAAACTAGTTTCACATGTATCAGACCATAAGAATGGAACTTCCTTCTGGGTCAACCTAGTCATTGGCAATGTTATTCGTGAAAAGTCCTTCACAAATCTTCTATAATATCCAACTAATCCCAGAAAAGATCGTATTTCTGTGACAGTCTTCGGGCGTTCCCAACTCATCATCGCACTAACCTTTGTAGGATCAACTGATATACCTTCCCCAGAAATAACATGGCCTAAGAAAGATACTTCAGATAGCCAGAAGTCACATTTGCTATATTTAGCATACAGTTTGTTCTTCCTTAGAGTTTCAAGTGCCTGCGTGAGATGATGTTCATGCATGTATTTATCCTTGGAGTAAATAAGCACATTATCAATAAAGACTACTACAAAGTGATCTAAGAACTCCTTGAATACTCTATTCATGAGATCCAAGAAAGCTGCTGGGGCATTTATCAGTCCAAAAGGCATAACTAAGAATTCATAATGTCCATATCTAGTTCGAAAGGCTGTCTTGGGGATATCCGCATCTTTTATCTTCAACTGATGGTATCCAGATCTTAAGTCAATCTTGGAATACACAGTCGAACCCTATAACTGGTCAAAGAGATCATCTATCCTTGGTAGAGGATACTTATTCTTTATTATCCTCTTGTTTAACTATCTATAGTCAATGCACAACCGCATTGACCCATCCTTTTTCCTGACAAATAAAGCAGGTGCTTCCCATGGTGAAGTACTAGGACGAACGAATCCTTTATCTAAAAGTTCTTGCAACTGTGCCTTTAACTCTCGTAACTCAGCTGGTGCCATCCTATATGAAGGGATAGAGATAGGTTGAGTATCAGGTATAAGAGAGATTTCAAATTCAATCTCTCGCTCAGGTGGTAATCCAGATAGTTCCTCTAGAAATACATCAGGAAATTCGCACACTATAGGTACATCTTCTATCATTCTTTCTGACCCTGATGTAGTGGATATATAAACTAAATATCCTTGACATCCTTGTTCTAGCAGTTGTTGAGCGTTTAAAATAGATATGTACTTAACATCATCACTGGATGTCTTTCCAATAAATTGGAACTCTATCGAGTTAGGAATGTGAAAAGTTACTGTCTTCTGGAAACAATCAAGGCATGCATGATCCCTTTCTAACCAATTCATCCCAAGAATGAGATCAAAGACATCCATTTCAATAAGTAATAGGGAAACAGGTAACTGATGTCCTGCTATCAGTACTACACAATCATCCAGGATTTCTCGGATTATAAACACTTGTCCTCCTAGTCCCTTGATCAGATACGATTTTTATTATTCTACTGGTACCTTACCCAAAGTGGGTACTAACCGTCGAGCAATAAATGAATGTGAAGCACCAGAATCAAATAAGGCATGTACGGAAAAGCCATGAATAGTAACAGTACCTCGTACGATCGTGCCTGAATTGTAGGCTTCTTCTTCAGTAATTGCATTGAGCTGGCCATTAGGAATAGGCAATCTAGAACCCGCAACTCTTTATGGTGGTTGTTGTGTAGGAGATGCTCCTTGTGAGCCACGAACTCTACCATGGCTTCCTCCGTGTGTTGCTCCATTGCTCGGGGTGGATGTTATACTGTTAATCGGAGTTGTTTTAAACTCTGAACCTCTCAACTGCGGACAGTCTTTCCTAGTGTGACCTTCTTGATAACAGTGATAACATGCACGTTTTCTTGTCTGAGATGAAGACCCAACCACAGAGATACTAGTTCCTGGTGCTGAGTTACGAGGGTATAGTGGAGGTCTAGAGAAACCCCCTCTTCCTGATAATTCCTGACCCAAGGTCTGTGGTGAGCTTATATTGGAACCGACTGGATGATAGCGACGATATCTACGATTATAATGTGCCTTGCATTTGGATGGTCCACCATTAAAGTGAAAACTTCTTCTTTGGCAGTTTTCATCCCTCTCCATCTTAATACGAGAGGCAATGTCCATTGCTTCATCTACGGTTGTAGCTCTAAAACCAGGAAGCTTTTCTCGTAGATCTCCCTGAAGACCGCTAACAAATTTGGTAAGACACCCTTGTGGTGAAGCTTCTAAAACTGGTGAGTAACGTAGTAGCTCAGTGAAGTGGATATGATAATCTTGTACGGTCTTAAAACCCTGATTCAGAGAAGCCAACTCTCTCCTCTTTAATTCTTCCCAATGAGAGGGACAGAAGTGAGCTCGGAACCTCTCTTCAAAGATATCCCATGGAACAGGATCTGTTAATTTCTTGGAATTTGCTCTCCACCATCGCCGTGCGTAATCTGCTAGGGAGTAATCAGCAAAGTGCACGCAGGTGTCAACTGGTGCATGGATTATCCTCAACATCCAAGTAACATCATCGAGCCATAATTCAGCCTCGGCAGGTGTCTCTACACCTTTGAATCGAGGAATTTTTCCCTTTCAGTAATTATCTAGTAATGTTTGGTGTCTAAGAAGGGCCTTCTCCATTGCTCCTTCAGTCGGATAGGAGTAGACTCAGTTGAAGGATGGTAACTAGATTCTTCCTCAGAAAGATGGACAGAACCTTCAATCCTAACATCCGCAGGCTTAGATGCCTCGAGTCTCTCAGCTTGTGAATTGAGCCTCTCCTCCAATGCTTGCTGCCTTTTCCCCATGTCTTGGAGCGTTGCCATCATAGTCGCTAATTGTCTAGACACGTCTTGGTCTACCATGATCCTGGGATGAGTCAAGGTCAATGGTCAGATCCTATATATCTTAGCATGATGTACATAAGGGACATTGACTTGTGAATGGTACTGCAGTCAGTTATTAAGATCAAAGGATCTTAATACAACTTTAGTTTTCTGAATACCGCTCATAGTTGTTAATTACTAAATAAATTACTGGAGTAACCTGGCTCTGATATCAATCTATCACGACCCCAATTCTAGAGCCGTCGGATCCTCCCATAATCGGATTTGGTTACTCAGCAATAATTTATTCAGCAATCCCAACTAACATTCAGAAACAGACTACAAATAAAGTATATTCAGAAGAAAGTACTTCAAAACTTTTCCATTCACAAAATAAAGTTCAGATTATACATTGTCCCACTATAACCATTTATATGTACATCAGCTTGAAAGGAAAAATACACAAAAGATTACTAACTACCTTACATAGAAGAGCTACTGTAGTGCGCTGGATGTCTACTAAGGTCCTTGCGATGGCTCACCGACACCTGTTGGATTTTCCATAAATCATAGGATAAAAATTAGCGAATGCTAAGTAACGAAGAAGAGAAAAGCAAATAAAGTGTGTAATTTTGCAAAACTTGTTGTCATTAAAAGTTAGTCCAGGGGAACCCCACCATTCTTGGACTCTGAAGTTGTGACACTTCGGGATTGGAGATTGCGTTGATCTTGGTAAGCTTATGCCACCGCATGTTCCTTCAACCAATCCTCCAATACTACACTGACAATTTTCTTTTCTTTTATTAAACAGGGTCTCAAACCCTCATCTTGGAAAATGAGCACACCGTCCTCGAGGACTCGGTTGCTTAAAACCTCATGCTAACATATAATCATATAATCTAGCGGCTTTAACTTTATATTATCGTGACCCAGCCGTTGTTGAACCACCCGTGCCTCCACATGGCACGACCACATCTTCCGTCGTTCAACCCAAAGATATTGGTTCCCGATACCACACGTTGCAAAACATTTATTTCGTGCGCACTTATCATAACAGGGCAACCGTGTACCACCTAGGGAGGGAAACGCCAATACGGATTTCTTCCAACAAACCTACAGGTTGCATGCCTGACCTGTAGTTCTACTCCCAGTCATCCTTAACGTGACACACGATCTTTTTTAGGATCCAACTCAAACCACATCAATTCCCATGATGTAATTCTTTCGTTAAGTCTTCGATTTGCATAATCATCAATACTTAGTATAGACTCACATATATATTATTCATATGGGTATATACTTGTATTTATGCCTATTTTAACTCCCAAACCCTAACTTTCAAAGCCATCGCATCGATTTGATGCTTAAACCTTATTTTATTGGGAATCACAAAGCAACTGTTCATACTTTTTTCAAAAATAGCCAAAATTAGGGTTCTTTATAGCACTTAACATAAAATCAAGAATTTCAATAATCTCGTTCGAAAACCCCAACAGCAAAAGGAAGGATTTCGTTACCTAATTGAGCTCTCTCTCATTATGCAAGGCTTTATCGTGTTTCGTTTTAGAAAGGATGTTTTAAGGCTCCTCAAAAGATGGAATTTCATTTTAGTATCAAAAACGCTAAGAACGTGTCAAGAACGCGAAGAACGAACGAAGAACACGAAGAACGCGAAGAACACGAAGAACACTAAGAACATATTTTCTCTTGAAATTTCAGCAGAGCTTCCCCTTATACGGGGTGATATTTCTAGGAAAATTTCGGCAGAGTGTCCCCTTATATCGGGACATATTTTTCGGAAATTTCAGCAGAATTTCTCCTTATATCTGGACATATTTCTCGGAAAATTTCGGTAGAGTTTCCCCTTATATCAGGACATATTTCAAAATAAAAATGAAAATAGTTTCCTCTATAAAATCAATCATGAGGAAAACAACAACAAAACTGAAAGAATATACTCAAACAACAAAAGATGAAGAATCAGTAGACACCACGCATCTTAGGTGAGTGAATGTGTGACGAATCACAAGGTCCACTGACGTACATAGCCGCCCGCACCTAAGTAGGGTATTACACAGATTTCTCCATCAAAATAACTGTAAAAGCATAATTGAAAGAATAGAAACATAAGCGATGGAGAATCGGTAGACACCACATGTCTTAGATGAGTGATTGTGTAACGAATCATAGGGTTCACTGATGTGCATAGCCGCCCGCACCTAAGTAGGGTGTTAAACAGATTTCTCCTTGAACCACAACAGAAAACGAATCGAAAAGAAAGATGAATCAAGAACACAGCATGGAAGAAAAGAGGATGAATTGAAATCCTAACTTATGAAACAAACTAAGAGAGGATCGTACCTTTCTCCTCCTCGTTCTCCCAACAGCGCTTCGCTGGCGCTCCTCCCTCGCCTCCCACTCCTCCTACCGACTTCTCGACCCTAGCCCTTTGGGTGGTGGTGGTAGTAGAAATCATAGAGAATGAATGGGTAGGGGGTCTATTTATAGGCTCCAGAAAACCACTAACCATGGTTAGAAAATCATGGTTTATACCTTAACCATGGTTTAGCGGCCCATGGTTTTGGCCCATGGTTTTGGCCAAAACTTATCCCAAACTTGGGGCTTAAGTTAGAACATTCTAAAGGATTCTAGATTTGCTAATGACGCTTAAATAACACTAATCGTGATAAACTTTCACTAATCACGATTTAACTTTCGCGGCTTACGCTTATCTTTTGCTAACTATTGATTAGTGTTTGCTAATGATCATTAGCAGTTTTCAATCTGTCATTAGTTTCCTTAATTATGTTTAATTAGTCTTAATGACAGTCATTATGGGTTAATGACATCTTAGCCTTCCTTTCTCTTTCTTCCGAAAATCATAACAATTCGAAACGAAGTCCGATTCACGTGAAACAAATTCCGTTGGTTTTCTTTTGACGAGCCGGATCTTATTACATAGGATCCGAGATATGCCAAATTCAAGGCTTTACAACCGGACACTTAGGATCTATTTTTGAATGATTAGCATTTGGTTCTTTCCGATAATAGCAATTCTTAGGATGCTTTATCGCTTTGCATACCATACATATAGTGTAGATATTAAATTCCTATTTTGCATCCCGCATGGAGAGAGTTAGGAAGCATTGTAAGTCTCCTTAATTTGCAATGTTTGCATGCATCATTTGATATGAGAGTGAGATTTCCAGTCTAGTATCCACTTACATGGTTTTCTGTCTAGTTTTGCATATATTAATACTTAAAGAAAATATAAAAAAAAAATCATTAGGTGATTTGCTTTGAAAAATACTCAAAATAATTGAAAATCCAGAGATTGAAAAAAGGAGACTACTAATAAAAATTTAACCTTAATTAAATTCCATAATGGACATCCTTATTTTGGGTTCAAAAATCCCTCATTGTTTTAAGGTAGCTTTCAGACTAAGTGAGGCACGACCCCTAGGAATAGAGCCCAAATCCCTATTTGTGCCAACCTTGATTATCACCTTGGATTGTGAAGTATTGATGCTTCTATCATATGTGACCGAGTAGGGCCTTATCGAGCACGGTGTTCCCGTCTTGAGTGGAGCATCCGACTTGGTCTAAAGTACTGATTTTAGGCCATGCCCTCACGGGTGTGTCTGTCTCATCGGTTTGAGTCATAGCACCTCGCTTGTGAGGGAAGTATTGATTTTGCCTATCGACTTCCTTACTATATTTCTTTGGCTGAGTAGCCCCCCAGGCATGAGATCAAGGACCTCAAAGTGCAAAGATCACATGTTACAAAAGATGTGGAAGAAGTACGAGGTACTTTCCTGGCATTACACGCACTCCAATAGGGATAGCACTCATAAGGACTTGTTATAAGATTTGTCTGCAAAACAATATCAAACTTGAAAAGATAAAAATAGTCGAACTCGTATGGCTTGACTTGTTTTGAGTTATTGAATCCACAACTTGTCCGATGTTTGTTTGATTTTAGTTAAGTTCAAAGATCAGTCATGCACATTTTGTGCCATTTTTTATTTCCTCTTTCATTCCCCATTTGACCCCCGTGGCTTCGATCCTTCTACTGTTTTGCACTCCCTTTATTTCTTGTTTATCTACGTATCATTCACCCTTCATCGATCTCCCTCTTCATCTTCGAGATGGCGACTCATGGATAGCTTAGTCGGGACTCAACCGACAACCACATCGATTCCATGGGCTCGCCTTCTCCAATAAATCGAGACGATTCTCGAGAATCCAGTTTAGACTCCGTGAATCGATCTCTTGGCTTCACGCCTTCATCAAGAATCCAGAATCACTCTTATCCCTAACTCTGGTTGTTTTGGATGGCAATTGATTTTACTCCTTATATATCACCATCCTTAATGAAGTTTTGTGTTGAGCTTAACACAAAACAATTCTCTACATATGGTGCTTCTATTCAGACTGATCAAGGCATCATTCCATGTGCAGATCAAGAGCCCAATCTGGAGCTAGAGATTTTGTTAGATTCGGACTCAGATACAGACATGGCTCCCATGGGAAAAGGAAAGGGACCTCAGCATCCACATCCACATATTGGACAGAACTCAGATCGGAATGCAGTGAATGCCCACTTTCTCGCCTGTATTTAGGCGATTCAGCAGCAGCTCACCGACTAGGCATTGGCCCAGGTCGCCTTCTAAGACATGCTCAATGATTTGAGGAGAAGGAGAGACACCCCGTGAGGAGGAGGAGGAGATGAAAAGAGAGTAGATGGATCCCTTGGAGGTGGTGCATACGAGCCAAGAGGAGAGCGACCCAAGCTGACTCTCAAGGAGACGTACAACCCCGAAGCTGGACAAATGACTGAATGGATTCAGATCCTTGATGTCTGATGAGCGCTCCGCCGATCAGGGTTAAGTCTGGGGAAATCAAATCAAGGTCGTTGCGACCGCAACCGACGAAGCGAAGCTCAATCAAGAAAAATAGACCACCAACTAAAGAAATCAAGCAATCAAAATGAAGCAAGCAGTCTTGCTAGTTTATTTTACCTGGTATAGCTACCATGGCCGATCACAAGGAGCACGAAATGACAAGTCTACGAAGTAGTCGGGTTACCAAGAAAAAAGGAGAAATTTTATGGTTTTTAATTTTTGAATTTTTTTTATGATTTTATAAAGAGAAAAAGGATAAAGGAAAAATCAAAAAGCAACACTCAAACAATTATTTAAGGGTCCAAAAATACTGAAAAATTCAAAATAAAAATCTTTTTATGTTTTTAAAATATTAAAATGTTTTTATTAATTTTGTGGGGTTTTCTGATTTTTAATAAATTTTCTAAAAATCAAAGAAGGAAGAAAACTGCAATCAATGTACAGCTTGGATATAAAGGCAGATTAAAATTATTTAAAATACCTATAAAATCCTAGCAGTAATTTTATGTGAAACTACAAAATAAAATCTACTTACAGAAAAAGAAAACACAGTTTTTTATTTTTTAAGAATTTTTAATGATTTTTATAAGTTTTTTACTCTTTTTCAATTTTTAGGAGTTTTATAAATGGGAATGAAATGAAAATTGGATAGGAACTAAAACAACACAAAATAAGTAACGAGGATTTTTTTTTAGATTTTTTCAAAATATTTTATATTTTAATGGATTTTTCAACACAAACAGGGACACTTTTTAGGGTTTTTGAATTTCTAAAATAATAAACGAAATCAAAACAAAACCCAAAAATTCCCAAAATTCCTACGCAGTAGCAGGAGCTACGTGTCAAAATCTTAGGATTTTTGGAGCAATTTTGCTATTTATTTAATTAAAAACAAGACTCACATCTCACATGGACCAAAATGCAATTAAATTAAGTTCTGGAACCAAACAATAACAAGCAAGAAAGGCCTAGGGTCCGATCTGCAATTTCTCCATTAAAATCTGCACATGTCACAAATCAACGTTCACAGGGGTATATTTGCAAATATGGAAAAAAAATTCAATCAATAACAGTAGAGAAGTTCGGGATCAATAATTCAAATACCCCAACTAAACACGTGACGAAGCACGTGGTTCCACACAAGCAGGACTAAAATGTAAATATGAGAAACTACAGGGACTGGAATGCAAAAAGGTTCAACTGTGATTTTTATTTTACAGACTAAAATAGAAACTCAAATAAACACAGGGAAGAAAGTGCAATATACATATGAAGTACGTGAGAGGCGCGTGAGAGGATGCGTGGAGGCCACTGATGAGGTCTGATCGTGCATCTCTGGACGCATCAGATGTCAGATATGACGGTTGTCAGATGGTCGACGACGTGGCTGGTACAGGACCGTTAGATCCGACATCTAACAATCTGACACCTCCAGAGGATGAACGGGTGCGATGACGTCTGGGAGGTGGGCTCGATCCAACGGCGGAGAGGTCGCCTGGAAGAACTGCATCTGGGCGAGCTTCACCGGAGCACATGATGTGATCCATAGCTCCGGTGAAGGATCAAAAGGCGCCAATTGAATCGTGGAGCTCCTCTGCGTCAGATGAACGGACCCGATGGAGCAGCTGACGATCAGATGATCGTGACGACGGCGAGGACTTGGGACTACTCTGGTGAGCCTCATACGGATGGAATCAGATGTCCTCGAAGCGCTCTTTCACCTGCAAGGGGAAGCTCTGACTCGGAGCTACACTCCAGTCGGGGTTATTGGTACTAGAAAGCATAGAAGTGACGGTGGATGGATGTGGGTCTCCGACGAAGGTGGTAGGGGAGACCTATCTCCTAACCTCAATGTGATGATCAATGGTAAGGGTGATCAGGATGTGGAAGAAGATGGAAGGCGAGCGTGGGTTTCGATCTGAGCAGGTGAGTGTGAGTAACGGAGCTCCGACCAGCTGGTCAGAGCTGGCGGAGCTACGGCGGCGAATAAATGAAAGATCGAGCAAACAACGGAGCTAGGAATGATCTGAAGGGTATCTGAAGGTCCAAGAGTAATCCTGAGCTCCAGGGGATGTGAATGGTGGGGTTGTGGCCTTGACCACACAAATGCTGGTGAAGGAGGCTCCTCACGACAGTTCTCCGTCCACGACAAGTGAGCTGCAGCTACACGGCACCAATCCGAGCACCATAGGTGGCCTCCGACGACTGTCACCATGAAGAAGGTATCTAGGGTATCGGAAAGGGGTGCGGCGCGAGCTAGTGAGCTGGGGAAGCGAGTGAAGACTTTATAGAGCAGTCCCAGGTAGCCGGAAGAATCGGGCTAGGGCACGCAATCCGAGAATGATCTGCGCTTCCCTAGGGATCCGCGAGGAACATGGATCCATGGGGAAGGCACTGGCAGAAGTTCGGAGCAAGAGGATGCATGACCCGATCGGGATAAATGGGAGAAACGGGTCCGACGGAACAGTCGGGTTGGGTCAAGCCCTCGAAGAGGGGGTTGACCCGAGTCAACGTTCCTCCATGGACCAATCAAAAAAAGGATGTACAAAAATATTTATAAATTCAATTAAAAATAGCAAATGATTTTAAATTAAAAAGTGTACAAAATGAAAAATATTTTTATTTTCCAAACTATTTTTCTGTGATTTTCATTTATTTTTATGAAAAAATAAATTATGGTATATATAGTATAATGTATTATATACAGATATAAAATACATATGTATTTTGTACAATTATTTTAAATTTGTTATTTTTATACAAATACCCAATCTTGTATTTTATTTATTTACAATATAATTTTTGGAGTATAAAATAATTTTTGTTTTATTTTTATTATTTATTTACAAGTATACTATAAATAGCGAAGGATGCTCATATACATGTATTATGTACAAGTGAGAGAGAGAATTTTATTCTATTTTTATTTTATTTTTCTGATTTTTATTTTATTTTTAGAAATATATACAAGGAAGTTAAAACACCTTTTTATATTTATTTTTGTAAAAAATATTATTACATATTTGGTACATATATACAATTTGAAGTGGCCCTATCTCTCTCTACGTATTTTTATTTGGCGATCAGGCCAATACTTGGCCCTCTCTTAGATTTAAGTCACTCAATATTTATTATAAATATTTCCTTCTTTTTCTTTTATTCTTTATTCTTTTATTTTTGCACAAATACAAGGAAGGCATACTTCATATTTGCTAGAAGTGGTTTGAGCTCAGGTAGGGTCTGAATGATTTCTGTAGTGACTTCAGCTTTGAACTCAGTGTTGCACAAAATTCCTCAATGATTGAATCTTGTTCACAAAAGTTTTAAATAATGTCATGTTGTTCTGCTAAGGACAGGTGTCCAACAAAGCATTCTTCTGGCAAATCAGCGAAAATCTCATCCTCAAAAACATCTTCTAACTAGACTGTGATCTCCACTCATTCCTTTATGGAGAGGAACTTGTGGGTCTCGATATCATCCATGAAAAGATTTTTATCTCTGATCTCAGTAAGAAAGTCATAGTCTTTTGTCTGCTGCTCTGTAGGCTCGCTCTAGTCTGATGCAGACTCAGTCGGTTTCAACACTTAGATCGTCTCAATAGGCACCTTGTCGCTGCTTGAACGAAAGGTGATCTGCCCGGTCCCATAGTCCACCATTGCTTCGGTTGTTCGAATGAATGACCGTCCAAGGATAATCGGGGTATGTAGAAGAGGAGCAAAGGTGTCTATGTCCAACATGATGAAGTCCACAGGGAACTGCATTCTCTAAATAATGATAATGACATCCTTCAAAATGTCCCGTGACCACTTGATTGAAGTGCCTGCGAACTACAGAATCATTTTGGTTGATTTGAGCAGTCCCAACCCAAATTCTTTGAGCAATGAAGTAGGTATCAGGTTGATTGATGATCCGCTGTCAAGAAGAGTCCGGTCGAACTCTTGATCAAACATCTGACATCTGTCAAGAGGGGCTCACATGTCTTTCTTTTTGCTTGGGAGATTGTTGATTGCATTCACGGTAGCCACGATGAGGATGTGTTTCACATGATTTTTTATGGCTCTTCACAGTTGTCTCTTTGAAGTGCATGCCTCCTTTAATCAGTTCTTGATGTTTGGCGTGTATTTGATGGCCTTAAGAAGAGGCATAACAAGTTCTGAATAATTTTGACTACATCAGGGTTCGATAAGGAAGTTTTCAAATTTTTATTTTATTGGATTTTCTCAAAGCATCTAGCAATTGAATATTTACATAAACCAAAAGCAGAAATATTGTTCTTATTTACATCAAAATAAATTCCCATATCAGGTTGTACATATGGATGACAAATAGGAGTGCATTCATTCATGAGAGGCAGACATTCAAAAAATACAAGCGAGGCTTCATCGGCTGGCATTGAGTTGATTGCTGGTGTGGTCTCCTCTGTTGCTAGCACGATGGTGCTTTGACTACTGTTGTTGCTATTTCTTTTTTGGAATTTTTGTTTTTTTAGATTTTTTTGCCTTTTCTTTCTTGTGCTTCTTCTTTGTCTTCTTCTTCCTCACCCGGAATGGTTGCTGGACCGACTGACGCAGAAGATGATGATTCACTGGCAGTCGGTAGTAAGGTCCTATCGCTCTTGAGAGTGACATCATTAGATAAAAAACAAATCATGCACATCTGACTCTATTAGACCAGCTAGAACATCACAAACTACATGCTCTTTCTTCCTGAAATTATGTAGTCTACCTGTGCCGAAATTGGAGTTTTGACGGCGGTAAGGTCGTCAAGCTTCTGTCTCATTTCTACAAGGCTCTTCATCAACTGAGCCAAGTAGTCCAAGGCAAGGTTCACATGAGCAGCTTCAAATGGTTCAACGTGTTGTCCACGTTGAGACAAGGAATGGTGTGGAGTCTACATGTAGGAATACTGATTATGGTATTGAGGAGAAGGGTGGTACTACCGATGGCACTGAGGAGGGTGTCGATATGGCACAACCGAGTACTACTGCTAGTACGACTGGGTCTGGAGATACTGTAGTTACTGGTACCGATTCTGCCTCCAATTTCCATGGTATTGTGGAGATTGTTGTTGTTGCTAAGACCGGTTGTTCTGGACAAATCTCCCTCCTTGTTATTGAGAGATTGGACGGTTGTCAGAAGGTTGGCCCTATTGGTGTCCACCGGGACGGGCCAAATGTGTATCATTTCTCCATACACCATTAACCTCCTAAATGACATGTGGAGGTGGGAAACATGGATCTAGAATGTGAAAGGGCTCAGGCCGGTAAACAACCAGCTCTTGCTACTGTTGAGGCGATGTAGTCTTGGGGGCCTGCATGTAGTATACGTGTTGGACTGTTGGCTGCGCTAGATTCTGCCGAGGAGGCTGAGGTGGTGATGGCTCCTTCGTCTCAGTAGGAGTTGAAGTCGATGTAGAAATCGATTGGTAAGAGATGATGGTTCTCAATAGCAGCTCCAACTTCTTGGTGATCTGATCTAATTTGTCCAAATGTTGCATCCTATGTTCGATCACAGATAAATTTTCCAGGTCATGTGATCATTTCTCGATGATGTCCACTTTGGATATGTGGCTCCCTATGATGCTCAAATTGGAGCTCTCGTTCCTGTCCGGTTCGTGTGATGCTGCCATATGCATTGGCCTCTATATACCGTGCAGTTGATGTTGATATGCACATGACAACGATAATGCAGCCTCTCCTTCAGCCATTTCCTCGAAGATATGCCAGACGACGTCCCCATCCTTTGTTGAAATGCGAACCACCACAAGCATTATCCATGAGCTTCTGGCTTTCAATAGTCAGTTCCCCAAAGAAGTATTGGACCTGACAAGTCCGGGGGATATCATGATGGAGACATTTCTTTTGTAAATATGTAAACCTCTCCCAAGCCTCATGAATGGACTTGTGGGTGGCTTGGGTGAAGTTGAAAATGCATGCATGCATCTGATTCAGCCGCTTGAGAGGGTAGACCTTGTGTAAGAAGGCAGACTTCAACTCCTTCCAGGTGGTGATGACCTTCCCCAAATGATTGATCTAGTGGAGTGCTTTATCCTAAAGGCTGAATGGGAATTCCATCATCTTGGCTACACCTAACAATATGTTAGGGTAGTGAGTTGTTCTACGGAAGCGCCCAAATTATTGGAGATAAATATAAGGTTCTTCATTTGAATTCCCATGTAAGATGGGAAGAAGCAGTGATTATCAATTCACAACTAACTGAGGAGAAAGAATCTCGTCTGTTCGAGATTCTAGAAAGAAATTGCAAAGCCATCGGCTGGAAATTTTCTGATCTCCATGGGATAAACCCATCACTGTGCTCACATCACATATACCTTAAGAAGACAGCAAGCCATCCTGAGAGTTCCAATGTATATTGAATCCAAAACTCCGGGAGGTTGTGATGAATGAAATTACCAAATGGTATGATGCATGCTTTATATATCCCATCGTCGACTAACAAAATGGGTGAGTCCCATGCATGTAGTGCCCAAGAAATCAAGGATCACCCTTCTGAAGAATGACAAAGGAGAGGAGATCGCATCCAGAGTTCCAACCTCTTAGAGCGTCTGTGTGGATTACATATGCCTAAATTTAGCGACCAAGAAGGACCATTTTCCACTCCCGTTCATCGACCAAATAATCGAAAGACTGGCCGTGAAGGAGTATTTCTATTTCTTGGACGGATACTCTAGTTATAACCAAGTTGCAATAGCTCCTAAAGATAAGACCACCTTCACCTATCCATTTGGGATATATTCCTTCCACAGATTATCATTTGGTTTGTGTAGCGCTCCAGCGACATTCCTGCAATGTATGTTGGTTGTATTCGTAGATATGGTTGGCATTTTTCTTGAGGTTTTTATGGATGATTTCTTAGTCTACGGAGACAGTTTTGATAAGTGCTTATCTTATCTAGACCAAGTCTTGAACAGATGCTACGAAGTGAACTTGGTGCTCTTGTGGGAGAAGAGCCATTTCATGGTGACCGAAGGGATTGTGCAATCATGTCATATTTAAATGTGGCATAGAGGTGGACCCTACAAAGATGGATGTCATTTCAAAACCTGAGCCACCTACACTTTTAGAGCAAGTCTGATCATTCCTTGGGCATGTGGATTTTTGTAGAAGATTTCACCAAGATTTTCTAACCACTGACTGAGCTTCTGGGCAAGGAGGTAGATTTTATTGTTGATGACAGAGTCCTCCAGGTCTTCAATCAGCTGAAAGAATCAATCACTCAGGTCCCTATCTTTCAGTCGTCAAATTGGTTTCTACCATTTGAGATCATGACAGATGTATTGAATTATGCCATTGGAGCGGTTCTAAGACGGAGAAGAGACAATCTACCATTTCCTATTCACTTTGCTAGTAGGACATTAAATAAAGCTCGGGAAAACTACACTATCACTGAAAAAGAGTTGCTAGCAGTTGTCTTTTCCCTGGAGAAATTCATATCTCATCTGCTTAGATCCAAAGTCATTGTATACACAGATCATTTTGCCATCAAGTACCTACAAGACAAGAAGGATGCTAAACCAAGACTCATCAGATGGATCCTTCTTCTCTAGGAGTTCAATCTTGAAATCTGTGATAAACCTGGAGTTAAAATTTTGGTGGTGGACCATCTTTCATGGTTACTGGAGTCAGACACTCTTGAGCAGAGCTTGATGCCAATAACTGAGACCTATCCAAACGAGGCAATTTTGTCAGTCACCTTGCTCCCTTGGTTTGTAGATATTGTGAATTATCTTGTTTCTAAGAGAAATTTGCAAGATTGGCCGAAGCTGAAAGTTGACAAGTTCTTATCAGATATTCATTTCTATCAATGGAAGGATCCATTTCTCTTTTGTGAGGGGGCGGATTGCATCTAGAGGAGGTGTATCCCTCAGGAGGAAGTCCATTGTATCCTAGACCATTGCATAATCGAGAAGCAGAAGGACATCACTCTAGGAGAAGAACTACAATGAAAGTGCTACAATGCAACCTCTAGTGGTCGGCTTTATTCAAAGATGCGGAAGATTTTGTGAAACGTTGCACTGATTTGTTAGAAGATGGGTGGGACCACGTGAATGAGAGATACAATGACCCTGAAGTATATTTATAGTTCAGATGTGTTTGACGTGTGGGACATTGACTTCATGGATCTATTTCCCAACAGTACAAGTCACCTTTGGAAATGTCTCCCTACCGCTTGGTATACAAAAATCCACGCCATTTGTCTGTGAAATTGATTCATAAATTTTTATGGGCAATAAATGTCTGTAATTTATATTCCAAGAAGGCCGAAAAGATCAGAAAGCTGGATCTGATTGACTTCTCAAATTCCACGACTATGCATATGACAGTAGCCTAATGTACAAGGAGAAGGTCAAGAAGTGACACGAAAAGCATATCCATTGCAAGACTTTTGAACCGGGTCAGAAGGTTTGGTTGTTCGATGCAAAGTTAAAATTATTCCAAGGGGAGTTGAAGAGCAAGTGGACCAGACCGTTCATAGTGAAGCATGTGCGTGACAATGGAAACAAATCCGGTTTATCAGCTGATGCACAACCCTTCATCATCAACGAAGAACTTCTGAAGCCTTATCTCGAGCATGATACTTTCCTGTTAATGGTTGATTCTATACAGGTGGTCTACCATGAAGAGCTTACAATAGTAGCATCCGTGCAATCAGATGAGGCACAAAAAACCATTTTTGATTAGTTAATCATTTTCTTCTTTTCTTATCTTATTTTCATTTTCCATTATTTCATTCTACCAAAAGTGGTACTCATCCTATTCATCATTGCTATACTTAGGACCTACTTCATCCTAAGTATGGGGGAAGAGTGTGTTCAGGTGTTCATTCTTTGATCCATCGTATGTCTCCTCAACTCTTTATATTATGTTTATACTCAGGGATATTTTACCCTAAGTATAGGGGGAGACATGTCGAGCTGATGATTCATTTATTCGCTCCCACCCTTGACCCTCCTTGCACGTTGAATACAGTATGCTATAGTTAGGATAAATTGATCCTAAGTATAGAGGGATGACTGACTTCTCATTCTTTATCTTCAGTCATTGTAGTATATACTTTTCTATACTTAGTATGACTTATGTCTTCCTTTTCTCTCTGATCTATGAGGACATATCTCAAGCTAATTATACGGGGACATATATACGGTGTATATACTTTATCCATAACTCGTACTTTCGTATTTTCAATAATATGGCTAATTAATAAAATCTTTATCACACATCAAATTCTTTGAATAAACTGATTAATAAACCAGGTTAAAATATTTTGCAAAATATTTGAAAATTTATTGGAAAATCTTTTGAAAAAGCCTTTTGAAATTGTTTGGAAAATATTTTGTAAATCATTTTCAAATCTTTGTAAAAATATTTTGTTTGCGAAAAAATTTTCTTCATTTGAATAAAATATTTTGAAAATCTATTTGCAAATGGTTTTGAAAATGGTTTCAAAAATATTTTGAAAAATCTATACAAATTGTTTGAAAAATCTTTGCAAAATGATTTTCATTTTTTGTAAAACTTTGTAGAAATTATTTGTCAAATTATTTGCAAAAATAAACTTTTCAAAATATTTGTCAAAATATTTTCAAATTATTTTGAGAACCGTATACATAATTCAAAAAAATTAAAATTCTTTACAAACTTATAAACAATAACTAATATAAACTTGTAAATATCCAGTGTAAATTCTCTTACCCTAATTCTTGTAAATAACAAGACACACTCCCATGTAAATATCTGCACATATTTCTTTCACCAACTGTATTATTTTTGAAAAATTCCAAAAAAAAATTACAAACCGAAATCCATAAAAATTTGCAAAAAGTTTCAAAAAATTGCATAAAAAATTGCAATTCTTTTTCAGAAATTCCATAAAAAGCTCAAATCAGAAAATGCTTCACAAAAATATTTTCTTGCATTGTGCATAGTATTTGCATTTTTCGGATTGATAATGATAATTGAATGAGTCTAAATAAAATCCAAAGATTAGAGCTTGGTTGGACCTTAATCCACTTAATCACAGGAACCTTTAAGGAACTAGAATTGAGGTACTTCAGGTCTGCTAGACTTAATTCTTTGAGACCACAAGACTTGGTCCAATGTCATCTTGACTGCCTAAGTAGAATATTTCGGAACACACACATGACTCTTGTCGATGGTGACCTAACTTGCACATCTGCGCCTTACACATTGCTCAACTAAGTTGAAGTGGTAGAGGGCTGGATTTACGGGCATGAGCCATAAGCGAATGGAAACGTATGAAGTCACGGTACCATGGCCATTGTGTCCCAACCCAATCTAGTAGCCATGAAGTCTCATGACAGAATGTCGTGGGTTGCAATAATGCTTCAAAAGAGGGATAGTCTAACATCTCAAGAGGAAAAAGTCCTTATATAAATGTTGTTATATATAGTATTGAAAAAATACAAAATCAAAAACTCCAAAATAATAAAAGGGTAAAAGTCAAAGAAAAATCAATTCTCGTCGGAGAATGTATATATTCAATAAGCAAGCTTGAGCTTCAAAGTCAAATATGTATGTGAGCCTACAGCCGGATGACTTGGCTACACTGGTCAAGCATCCTAAGATAGGTAGCTACACTGGCTACCATCCATTCTCTTCTCTACCTCCTCTTCTTGAGGCGGTTGCACTTGAACATAGAAGGGAATACTTCGCTTCTTGAGGAAAGAGTTATTGGATTGGGGAATTAGGGTCACCATGTTGGAGAAGCTTGACTTTTACCGCTTCAGCCGAGAGGAGCTACATATCACACACACTATACAAGATAGACCCATAATCATAAAGGACTGTGTATGACATCGACTTGTTCTGACCTGACTTTTAAGGAGACTTGGGCAGAGTTTTATGATTCTCAAAGGCTGTTGTGTTTCAAATCCAGTTCCCAATAAGGTTCTGTCCAAACTAAAAATCCAAAGGTCCGAATGAGCTCCAAACTTTGATATTATGCATACAAGTTTAAAAGTTAAAATCAATCCAAGTTCTTTCTTTTTCCTTTCTTTATCTTCTTTTGTGCACTTATAGGCATAAGTGTTTGCTAGGCACTAGCAAAGGCAAGTATAGGGGGTGATGAATCTCCATTTCATCACCTTTATTCTTTCATTTCGATCTTAAATCCCTAGCTAAATGCATGCATATGTTATTAATTTGTCAAAATAAATACTACGTAATTTGTGTAAAATATTGTATATTTAATGTATTTAAGTCCAAAATAAAAGAATAAAGGAAATAAAAGAAGAAGAATATAGTGTTAAAGACATTGAGTGATCCTAGACCCCGAGATACAATCATCATAATGGCTTGGTCGACAAGGAATAAAGTAAGGGGAGATATGGCAGAAGAACTGTACAGAGAATACACAGAAATCCACACACAAAACCCTAATTTAATTGCACAAATATTGCTTTTTGGGACCTATTTTATTTAATTATTTCTACACATCAAATAATAAAACCCTCTATATGAACATCATAGATAAAAATACAAAGAAAAATACAAATTTGATTTCACATAAAAATAATGTACAGTGTACCATATACACACAAGATAAAAAGCCATAAAGAAAACTTCACAAATATGTATCTTCTCCATACTATATCAAAATTGATCAAAATCACCTTTAATTGTATATAACTTTTAATAAGCTAATCAATGAAGGTGGTTTCATTCAATTTGGAGATAAGATGCAAAAGTTAGGTTTTGAGCCTCCATTGTGCAATATATATGTATATTATATTCAATATATTTATTCTTTGTATTTTTCAATTTTTTTATTTTTATAAAAGCAAAAATATTATATGAATTACATATATATAATTAAAATTAATTAAAACCATAAAACTAAAATAAATCAATTAATTTAATACATAAAATGATATATATACCTATGTATACTTGTAAAGAATACATACATGATTATCTAGGTATACAAATTAACTCATAAATATACAATAATAATACCTAAATATGTAATTAAAGAAATTAAAAAATATAAAATACATGTATATATTAATAAAATATTAAAAATCAAATACTCAATATACATTTAAATTTACCTATATATGTACATGTAAAAAGTAGCTTATAATAAATGACCTCGAAAAAATAGATAAAAATATGTATAAAATACTACTTAAAATTATAAAGTTTTTTATTTTATTGTAAAAAAATAATTAATTAGTTTAATATTTATTTTGGAATTTACAAAGTATTTTTGAATCTCTTTTTCGGGTTGGTCCACGTGGATCAACCAGAGCCTCTCGACAGTGGACCTCATGTCAACTGTCCCTCTTCCTCCTCTGGCCCATGTCAGACTCACGTGCGCGCATGTCTTCCTCAATTTCTCAAGTATGAACCAAGGCTCGATAGACCTTGGTTCCTTCACCAAAATCAGTCCCAGCACACCCAACCATCTCGCTAGCACCTTAGCTTGATTGCACGATCAAGCAATCGAGCTCCATCTCGTGATCTTATCCCCCCAATTATTTGTTTATAAATAACATCCCAGATCCAACTTTTGCGATTTGATCACTCTTATTCTATTCTTAGCTCCTCAGATCATCTCTACAGGGTTCCTGCTTGTGACAAGAGCAGATCCCCTTGATCGACAACGAGGAGGAGCAAAGGAGGAGGAGATCCAACCATCTCTGACGCTACACCGTGAGGTTCAACCCCTCATGGTCTTAGACCTGATCGAGGTCATTTATTCATTGTTTTAGGTTAGTTTTCAATCCTAGATTTAATTTTTCACTTTAATTTCAATCTTTAGCTCGTAATTTAGGGTTATTTCCAAGATCTTCGTATGCATGGAGCTCGTGATAGTTCCAAATCACTGTGAAACTCATCGTGATCCACCCCACTCTCACAACCATATTGATCCTCGATGCCCTCTCCATCAAACCCCTCAATTTTCCCCTTGGTTCTTGCTAGGAATCAAGTCATCGAGCTCCATCCCTCTCCCTTCACAGGAGCTGCATAACCACTCCATTCCATTGTGCTTTCTAGCTACATTTTGGGTCGAGGCAAGTCACCTAGAGCTGCTGAAACTTTTGTGTAGGACCTGAGATTTAACCAGCACTTGGAGGAGCAAATCGAAGCTCTAACTCGATCCCCAGGTCGAGCGAACAAGAAGACCCTCTAGATCCACATGTTGGGGTCTGGAAGCCATCTGAAGCCGCCTACACTGCGGGACGTTGCTTGGAAGCTACAGACACCATCAGCGAGGAGATTAGTCACCGGATGAGGGAAATATCCACGACCGAAGCCAGTACAACATGTTGTTCTTGGATGTTCATCCACTGCCCCTTGCAGCCATCAGATGGAGATGGGTGCCCATATCTAATCCTGAGCATCAGATCAGGAGCGAAACGAAGCCCTCCTTTGTTGTGTGATTCGTTTAAGTGAGTCAACGTGTCTTACTCCCCGTCGTCCACTTCCACGTAGATCTGGGTAAATATCAAGGACCCCCACCGCTTTTTGCATTTCCTAAAGAGCACTGTAAATATTTTAGTATGTGTAAAATTAATTGGGAAAATTGTAGTAAAGGCCCTAAACTTTTATTTATTTCAAGTCCACTGCCAGCTCGACTCACGTGGCTCCCCACGTCAACTGGGTATTTTATGCTTGTACCCCTTCGACTTTGTGTATTTAATTTTAATATATAAAAATCAACTTTTAGTGTAAAGTTTCTGGTATTTTTGCATGTAACCCTTGCCTTTAATTTTTATTGCAAAATGCCCCTGCCAGCATAGTTAACTTTTGTGTATGATTTTCTATTTTTCATAAATACTTCCTATTTTTCATGATTTTGGGAGCATAATAAAATATATGGTGTGAACAACCTGGTAGGGGCATTAAGAAAAATAGAAAATCATACACAAAAAGTATAAAATATTTTTAATAAATATGAAATGCGTGAAAAATGCACAATAAAATATACAGCTTGAACAAGCCATAAAAATCATAAATATTTTATTATGCATTTTTCACACATTTCATATTTATTAAAAAATGAGAATGTTCAGTCCTTGTTTTCCTTAGAAAATAAAAAAAATATAAAATCTAATTAAAATTTCCAAAAAAACCTAGTGTTTATTATCCTATTTATTACTCCAGACCAAAAATTACAAAAAATATCAAAAGAAAATTTAAAAATAAAAAATCCTTGCTAACCCTAAAAACTTTCAAAATATTTTTAAAAATCCCCAAAAAATAGTTTTTTATCCTATATTTTTATTTATACATATTACTATATATTAAATTTAGTTTTGAGAAAATTTGAACCTATTTAGTATTTTTAAATCTCAAAATAATTTGATCAATTTATTAAGTCCTTGATTTTATATATTTTAGACTTTAAAAATACCTAAAAATCATAAAAATAGAAGAAAAATATAAAAAATATAAAAGTATTTTATTTTGTAATTTCTTTTACTATTTATAGCTAAATCTATAATTATAATACCCTATATTGTATTATATACCTATATATAGTTATATATAATATATAATATTATTAGTTATTATAAAAAACTTTATAAATATTTTAAATACACCTTAAAAAAAGGAGGAATGCACTTGTTGGTATTTTCTGATTTTTGTATATTTTTTATATATATTTTATTATGCACCACTTATATTATACATATTACATATATATACTCTAATATATACATATATTATCTGTTAAAAAGGAAAAAAAATAAAAATCAAAAAAATATAAAAAATAAAAATTATAAAATTATAAATCATAAAAAATAAAAAATAAAAACCCATGAAAATATTAATTAACCAAGAGAGTAAATAGTGTAGAAATATACATTATTATTTAATTATAAATAACAACAATGCTACCCAGTTTATTCCTTGTGTTCGACCTTTACCTGCTTATCCATATACACATTTGTTTGCAGAATTATAACAAATTTCGATCCACGTTGACTTGATTTGATTACTTTATTTTATGATGTGGGTTAATTGTTAAATTTATTCGGAGATCTTTGCAAGAGGCCACTTCAGCGACTTCGATCTCGCCTTGTGAGATCGTACGACGCTCTCCTCCGATACCTCAGCTATTTCAACTCTATAAGGTGATTTTATAAGTTGACTTATGTCTTATTATTCATATGCTAATGTATGATTTTATAAGTTGACTTATGACTTATTATTCATATGCTAATGTATCACTTGTGATACATACTAACATCATTAATAATCAATTATCTCTCAAGAGTGAAGGGATAGACATACATTAATGTTCCACTTTCAATTTATACGAATATCATCATTAATTTATGTTATCTTGTTAGTGAAGGGGTAGTCTGCGGTCTTGATCAGTGATTGTCTCAGGTTGTTACACTATGACTCTAAGATACTCAATAATATTAACATTGGGGGCCTTTGTCGGCATGCAGTGAAGTAAATGCATCCTGGCTAAGTTCCCAATCATCCCTTTACTAATCAACTTCAACCCCTTTATTCCATTCATTTACAGATGAGACCGCTCAAACTGAACCTCACGAAGTCGTCGCGAAACACCCAAATCCACTACCCATCGGCAAAGTCCATGATGGTCTTGGGTACAACCCATGACAATGCTCACCAAGATCACCCCAACATCATAGTTGGAACGACCATCAACTACCACAACATCTCCTTATGCATAGGAGAAAACCCCGCAAAACATACCCCAACTTCAATATCCCAACTTCCAGAGCTCCTCTCTTAGTGCTAACACTTGGAGTACTAATGAATGTGGTCTACATTAGTTAGCATCTAGGTGTTAACTCAGGGTGAAAAAGTGAAATGCAAACTACCTGTCATGATTGCTTGAACTACACATTGTATACCATGGGAAACACCGTTACAAAATATATCTCAAGGTGTGCCAAACAGTATGTCCCCTAACCAATGCAACTATTAGGATCATGACCATCTAAGTTCCAACCCAGGATTTCAAGGGTGCATTCCCCTCCCTTGGCGGCACCTACTCCATTACATGCATGTCACTTAAGGATACCACTGTAACATATAACTGAAGCTACAACGGAAACTCATCCGTCCATAGTCTAACAGACGAATTTGATTTGGGATCCCTCAGATGTATGTATGATGCTCAAGATGCCCATACTCTCTGTAGACTCACCGCATTGTTTTTATTAATCTTTTTACTTCCACTTGGGAGCCATTTCATTCCTTTACCATTTATAGTATTCATTCCAGAGATTTGTCACACATAATAATGTTCTAATTGATCTACTCATTTCATAATCTAATTTCATTATTTTTAATGTCTAAATGTGATCAAAACTCCAAAATTATCGATCATTTTAAATTATGATCGATTATTTCAGGCACAAAATGATCGATTAGTCAGAATAGCACGATTGATCAATATAACTATCTGATCGATTATGCTGATCGATCAGACCCGAGGATAGAGTTGGAATCGTCTCCGACGACATCTGACCGCGAAGTCACTTTGATTGTTGATATGATTACAACATCTTGCTCTCGCTATCACCCATATCAAATTATACTTTTCATTTACATGTAAGCCACAAATCATAGAGAAATTTCAAAAACATAATACGATTAAAAATTTGGGACTCTCCCCAAAGACCGTTCACTTACAAAATTCGTCACCTCTCTCGGGTAGAAAACCACGGCCAAAACCCCAGGTAATGAAATAGTGATAATCCAACAGTAATGAAGTTTCAAAACCGTAGTTGTGGGGATGTTCCCTCGTAATCTTCCTTCACCCATAACGATGATTCCAGGTCGCTTCACGTAATATGTATGTTCCCACATCGATCGATGTATTGCGATTTTAACAGCAATACCTTTAGATTTCCACTCGGTGCTGAAATACGTCTCCTACGGTGGAGCTCTAGCGAACATGAGGAGCTCTTGATATTGGCTTGGCTGGTCTGGTAAGCCAAGTCCAAAATGGACTCCTTTACATAGGCTCAACACAAATCAAATTCAGATTCAAATCCAATAACTGTAACTTGATTTTATTTTGTGCATAACTTTCTCATACATGCTCCGATTTCAATGTTCTTAGACTCGTTGGGAAATCTCGATGAGTACTACAAGATAGAGTGGTCATTATCTGATTTGGATACTTGATCGGGTCAAACTTAAAAAGAGTGAAATCCCATACTTAGGATCTTATAGTTGAGCAGGCTCGACCCAACCCATGAGTCCAACCCGAAATTCAGGCACATTTATATCGAGACAGGATTGAGCTAAAAACATGGCTCATTAAATAAATGGATCGGGCTCGGACCAATCTCAATCCCAACCCATGAACCCACCGACCTGACCCGATAAGAGCCCAATAAGACGTCTCATATAGTTGTTTTCAAATTATTATAGTGCAATTCTCTATATTCCCATCATTTTTTACTACCTACACACACAATTGTCCGCTCTCTTCTAAACCCAAGCTCGTTAAGCTTTTGTCATTATCTTCATTATAACATCAATTTTTCTTATAACACGATGAGTATCACTTCTCATCTTGTTCATCCTGCGTGTCTTGTATAATATACTCTCTTTTATTTCTAATTCATTAGTTTTAAATCAATACTTCACATACCAATAATCCATGCATACCAATTCATCTTTTGACTGTTCTGTCAATATCTCATGTACCTTCAATCACTCATTTTTTTCTCAATGCTCCCAACCAAACTTTTTATTGAGTTGGTCCGGCATGACACTGAGCCCGTATTAATTAGGCTGGGCCAGGCCGTGGGTCAAGCAAGAGAAAAATTTCAAGCCTCGACTTGACACATGATCCATTACTTTTCTTGGACTTTGAACCGTATCACCTTGGATTTGAAGGGGCCAAACCTGATGCTTATCGATGATTAGTGGGTATAATTGTCATCAGGCAAAAACCCACCCACGAGTTGAAAACCAAATCGAGAGTTTGAAGGGATGGGAATAAAAATGAGTGTGAAAGGGATGTGAACCTTCTATTGAGATATTTAATCTCTTTACGCATATGTGCAGGTGATTTGTTGAAGTATCATTGGATTTTGTACTACAAAGTGACAAAAAAAGTGGAATTGAGTAACTAAAAACAAATGCCTTCAGGAGGGGGGAGCACACAACATGGCGTGGGGAAGCGAGACCCCGTAGGCTTTCTAGAAGGCGGTGGTAACTGGTGACTGAGAGTGACGACAAGGCGCGAGCGGTTTCCGGATTCCCCCCCACCCCCCCCCCCCCCCCCCCCCCCCAATCCCCACCCGGCACCAGTGTGTGAGAAAGCAAGAAATAAATAGTCATCAGCGCGCGCTTAGGGAGGAAAATAGGAAAGCGCAATAACGCATCACCAACACCAACGACGCACCCAACAACAGCAACAAAAAGGGGGGAAATAAACGACTGGCTGTTGTCCATTTGCCGTTTTTTGTGGAGCGTAGCTCACCTCTCCCCTTCTCCTCCCCTTTCCAATCCCCTCTATCTCTATCCCCCTCCCTCCCCCACTCCAATCCCACCCCCCTCGCCGATCCGATCGTGAATGCCGATCCCGATCGCCCGCGGGGGGCTCTGATCGATCGCCGGATCACGAATTTCAAGCCTCGCGCCCCCGATCGCACCGTGTCTATGAAGGTGCGCCTCTGCCTAGGGTTGTTCCCGCTGGTACTTTATTTGTTGGTTTCCGATCGGATCGAGGTGTTGTTTTCTCGAACACTTTTGGGAATGCGAGTATATTTGCGATCCGGATGCGTTTGTGATGTACGGCTTGAAGTACGTGTTCTTTAATAAAAATATATTTTTTTTTTGTTTTTAGACAATGTTAGTTGGACTCTACGATGCAATTGGCAGATAGTCGGTTGGAATTTTGGATGCGGATTTTTTAATGGAATTGAACTATGTGCCATGTTGTAGGTGATGCAGGGGGGGAGATGAACCTGAGGCAAGAGGAGGCGATGGAGGTTGGGCCGTACCCTGAGCGGCCTGGCGAGCCGGATTGTACCTATTATATCAGGACCGGCCTTTGTAAGTTTGGGATGACATGCAAATTCAATCACCCGCCGAACAGGAAGCTGGTAAATTTCAAAACACAAGTATAGACGCTGATCACTTGATGCTTTAGTAGTACCTGAGTGGATAATTTGGTGATAATCTTTAAGGAAATTCGGATGCATACAGCATTGCGAATTTGAATTTTTCTGTTTATTTGCCTGCTTTGTTTCTCGAAGATAATGTTTAGGTCCTTTGTTGCATGTATGCATGTCTCTATTCACTTTTGTCCTATTGTAATCTGTGGGTGTGATGACCTTGTTGTTTCTTTTTGTATCAATTCAATCCTCCTTAGGATGCATGGCTAGCGAGAGCTGATGTATATACTCTTTATTAAAGCAAAAAGGACATGAAAAGAGTTGCATGCATTTGTTGATTGTTGGAGCATTTCTGCTTGACTGTCAATGATCAAAATGCATCTTGTGAACTTATCCTTAATTAGAGCAAATGAACAAGGTTGCAAAAATCAGTAGTCAGTACTCCGTTGATCGGTCACTGACTAAGGATTAATTAGCAGTCATGCGACTAATCGGATTTAGTTGGACTCTACACGATTTTGATTTTTTTAACTATTTTAAATATTTTTAGAGTAAATTACACAAAAGTCCCTGAACTATACACCTAATTTGGTACTACTAAAGCAATGCCATACCCGAACTTCCAAAAGTAACAATGTGGTACCTAATCTATTGATTTGGTAACAATGAGGTACCTGGCTAATGGGAAAGGCTAACCACCATTAAATTAATGAATTGAATGATGGAAATACCCCCGTCTTTGTCCCTTTGTGCCCTTCACAAAGAGGCACCCATCTTCGGTTTTTCCATCAAAGCCTCTGCTACCGCCCAATGACCTCCGCTTGAGACCTGACCACACAACCTCCTCTCCTTCCTCGCGAGCTACTCCCCACGAGGAGAGGGAGTGTGACGCACAAACTCGTAGATACAAGAGGAGCCATGCGATGGATCGATCTTGACAGACCCAACTCGTAGATTCGCATCACGATCGCTCCGGTGGAGGTGATGCACAACCCCAAAAGGCCTTTGATCAACTACACAAACCCGGAGATCATCAAGTACCTCTCCCCCAGGATGTACATCAGGTTCTCGGTGTCTAAGACAACGTATTGAAGAGCAAAAGATCTTGGCTTGGGCCTTAAGCGACACAGGTAAGCCTCTGAGGGAGATTGACACCACCAACCTTCCCGTCTTCCAGATCCCCAAAGATCCATCTTGATCCCCCACGTTCTTCTCCGATCTGGTCACCGAGGTGGTTGTAGGCTTGTAGCCAGTGTGATACTTCTATCCATTTGTATCCTCTTTTTCTCGGGAGCTCGAGTTCTGGCCACGGAGATTCTCCTATCTCGACCTTTACGACACTAGCATGGGATTCTCCTCCGAGAACATCCTCGGGTACGACAGGTTCAACAAGGTGTACAATAGGGTCCTCAAGGACAGGACCGAAACGACTACCAAGTGCATCTCCCATGAGTCCAATTAGGGGCTTAGGGAGTTCATGGCGGAGATCTCCAGCATGGGTCGATTGCAGCACAAAGGCCTCATCCCGATGAGAGGATGGTGCCAGAAAGGTCACGAGCTCATGCTCGTCTACGATTACATGCCAAACGAGAGCTTCAGCCGGTGGATCTTCCAAAAGAAGAGCGACCCATCTGGGATTTTGGGTTGGAGAGGCAAAAAGAGGGTCCCACTGGATGTGGCAGAGGGTTTGCTCTACCTCCACGAAGGGTGGTAGAAGGTGGTGCTGCATAGGGATGTGAAGTCGAGCAATGTACTAATGGACAGGGAGATGCAGAGGAGGATAGGAGACTTCAGGTTGGCGAAGCTTTACAGGCACGGGGAGGTGACGGGGAGCACGAGGGTGGTGGGAACCTTGGGGTACTTGACCGAAGATGGCAAAGGTGGAAGCACCGACGAAGGCGAGCGACGTTTACAGATACGGGGTGGTGTTGCTGGAGGTGTGCGGCGGGAGGAGGGCTATAGAGGTGGGGGAAAGGTTGGAGGAGGACTTCATGAGGATACAAGAGGAACAATCGTATAACATCTGATCTTGTGGTGAGGGTATTTTCGCCCTTCAATTCATTAAATTAACGGTGGTGAGCTTTTCCCGTTAGCCAGGTACCTCATTGTTACTAAATCAATAGATTTGGTACCACATTGTTACTTTTGGAAGTTCGGGTATGACATTGAAATTAGGTGTATAGTTCAGGGACTTTTGTGTAATTTACTCTAATTTTTATTTATATATTCTTATACATTTACATAGATTTTACATTTTCTATACCATCATAATGAATAAAAAAGTTATTGAATTTAAATAAAACATTAGGCATATTATAATAAGTGTTCTTTAAAAAAGAAAATAATAAAAAATGGTATATCCAAGCAAAAATCGATGACTAGTCGGTCGAGTAATCGACCCTAGTAGCCAGTCGACTGACCATTGATCGATAAGTCAATACTCGGTCGACCACCCCACTGACTCGACTAGTCGGCCGACTTTTACAACATGGCAAATGAACATGAAAATATCCGTATGTGCTTGTTTTATGCGGTGGTGTTTTTTCATCACCATCAGGAGATTTTAGTTGTCTACACTGTCACGTTAATACTCAATTTAAAACATAGCACACGAGGGTGGTGGGAACCCTGGGGTACTTGACCGAAGATGGCAAGGGTGGCATCACCGACGAAGGCGAGCAACGTTTACAGATACGGGGTGGTGCTGCCGGAGATGTGCAGCAGGAGGAGGGCTATAGAGGTGGGGAAAAGATTGGAGGAGGACTTCGCGAGGATACAAGAGGAACAATCGTATAACATCTGATCTTGTGATGAGGGTATTTTCGCCCTTCAATTCATTAAATTAACGGTGGTGAGCTTTTCCCGTTAGCCAGGTACCTCATTGTTACCAAATCAATAGATTAGGTACCATATTGTTACTTTTGGAAGTCCGGGTATGACATTGAAATTAGGTGTGTAGTTCAGGGACTTTTGTGTAATTTACTCTAATTTTTATTCATATATTCTTATACATTTACATAGATTTTACATTTTCTATACCATCATAATGAATAAAAAAGTTATTGAAATTAAATAAAACATTAGGCATATTATAATAAGTGTTCTTTAAAAAAGCAAATAATAAAAATGGTATTTCCAAGCAAAAATCAATGACTAGTCCGTCGAGTAATCGAGCCTAGTAGTCAGCCGACTGACCATTGATCGATGAGTCAATACTCGGTCGACCACCCCACTGACTCGACTAGTCGGCCGACTTTTACAACATGGCAAATGAACATGAAATTATCCGTATGTGCTTGTTTTATGCGGTGGC